>JAPCYP010000157.1:0-570511 GCA_035048595.1 Echinosophora koreensis | reverse complement strand
AATTGCAAGATTAAAGTCATAATAAAAATGGTTTTATCCCAACTTTGTTTTAAATCTATCCTTGATCGGTTTGCCACAATACTTTGAATTTTCAAATGGTTTAAACTTAGTCATAAATAGTGTTTTAATATATGGTAATGAATTATAAATAATTCAGAATTGTGTTTTAGAAATTGTTTGGACGCCACATTAGTCAAATAATCGATCGGAGCACATTCCCATTATAAAAAGCTTGAGAGTCACAAAGCCGTAACCAAGTATGCAACATTTCCAAAAGTATTATCTTTTCGAAAAAATCAAACAATCGATTTTTCGAATAGCTAATACTCTTTATGTTTGTTTTTTCGAATAGTGTGATTCTTTTCTAAACTGTTTCAATTCTGAATTAAATAAATTTAATCACTTTGTTGTATTAGATTAAGATTTGTTACTCTTTATGTTTGTTTGTTTTTTCCTATATTTACTTTTTTCTGATTATGACACATGTCACGCTCCTCTTTTTTACTATGTTTATTATTATATTAATATTTACAAGTATAAATTAATAGACGTATAGAGATATCAAGATAGCCTATAGACAGATACATAGGTATATATTAATTTTGTTTGACATTTTACTGGATTTTGGTTCGACTTAGTCGAAAGCTAATTACAAAAGATGTTTGATACAATTATTTACATACTTCCTATAGAGACAGTAATCATTAAGAATCTGATTTACGGTTTTGTCTATCAAAGGGAGCAATTTAGATGCATGATTCCATCCCATAAAATGAGTGTATGGGTTGAACTTGAAAAGTCATAAGCTAATGTTAATAAACATATAATATTAAGACGGGAAAAAAAAATCTTGCATAGAGTATAGCTATGTCGGTAAGTGAGATGAAAAAGGGAGTTGTGCTGATGTTCATGATTATGCTAGCCATAGCGCAAGTGAAATAGACAACTATAAACACGAGAAGGGGGGTTGAATTGTGTTTATTAGAATTTAAAATAAAGTTAAAAACTTTTTGCATGCAGAAGCTAAGCATAGACGGGTGTAAAAAGATACACAGACAGGTCACCTGTCTGTTGTAGTTTTCTCAGAAAAACAACACACGTAGAGATAAGAAAACAGACTTGACAGAAACAGTTTTAACCCCTTTGTTAGAAAGCAGATGATATATGTAATCAAAACAACTAAAGAGATTAAGGGAAGAGAGATTAACACAGAGATTTATCCTGGTTCACTCTTTAACACAAAGAGCTACGTCCAGTCCTTGGCAGCACCAAGATTTATCCACTATAACTGATCAGGTTACAGACTCCAAGTATTGTTTGCACACCTAGCCTCTTCAGGCTCCAACACAAGTATTCTTTGCACACCTAGCCTCTTCAGGCTCACTCAGATTTGTTTGAGAGTTTGGTTTGTAATAAATACACTTACAGACCTTTCACTAACACTCAGAGAGTGGTTTAAATATAAAGCTTAGGAAAGTCTGCGTAATAACTTCAAATGATTGAAGAATACAGAATGAATAAATGAACAGAGTAATGGCTCTTTAATGCTTTGTAAAACTCTGATGATGTTCATCTTCAATGACTTCTGTATTTATAGCCTTCAAACATTTAATATCCGTTAGAGACATTCCTTGCAACGATGGCTTCAAGCAGAGCTTCATTAAATGCAATATAGTCGTTCTGGGCAGCCATTAATGCAATGAAGACGTTGGTTGTACTCTAACATGAGGGATAATAGCTTTATGCATCGTGTAGATGCCAACTCAGAGTTGTGCAGAGTGCTTTTGTACTTTTGCAGAGTACATTTCCCTTTCTGTGTAATAACTAAAAGTACTCGGGAATAAAGCATGTTGGAAACATTCTTTAACTGGGAGTTTATCTCTGACTTCCTGGGTTGCTTGAGAGAGAGCACTTCTGAGTTTTTTGATAAGCGTGAGAGAGTTCTCAGAGTATTCTTCATGAGGGGACAGCTTGCAAAAGCTTCCTGTACTTCGAGTTCTTTAACGAAGAACCTTAGACAAGTTGAAGAGTAGAGACAGGTTGTAAAATTAGTTTGCACATAGTCAACAATCCTAGTCAACAGACAGGTTGACTTCTTGGCTTATACGGACAGGTGAGACTTAGGTAGACAGACAGGTGAATTTTGTAATCTTCTGATCTGTACACTGAGTAGACAGGTTAGCAACCACAAAATAGGTTAATTAAATCATTACCCAATGTTTAGTTTTCATCAAAACTTAGGGAAATGCACACAGACATTTTAGAGAATTAACAATCTCCCCCTTTTTGATGATGACAAACATTCAGATGATTTAATGAACCTTTGAAAATATCAGAGTACAGAAGTACAGACAGAAGACAAGTTGATATTTTCTATATGTGCAGACAGATGCATTAGTGTTCAATAAAGAGCATCAGAGTAATATGCAGCAGGTTTAAGTTCATAGTATCAGAGTATATCAGAGAATGAACACTTAGCATATATTGTTTACATTAAACATCTTAACATTTTTCTCCCCCTTTGGTCAGCAACAAAAAGAGTTAAATAGATAATAGTGGAGAGAAAAAAAAAGGACGAAAAACAATAAAGTAAAATTTGATTTGTATTCATCATAAGCAATTCAATTACAAGGCAGTTCCTACAACTACTTATTTAGGCTGATTAAACATAAGATACAGGGAATCAACTTTCTGTTCTAACAGCAGCCTAGCATGCCTCTCTGCATCCAATTGTCTTCTGACTTCTTCTAGCTCAGTCTTAAGGAGATTGAAGCTCACTGAATCCACCATCTGAGAGGAGGAGACTTCTGTAGACAGGCTGGTTGAAGCATCAAACAGGGATGGATACCAGGGTAAGGCTAAAACTGGGGGTGCCTTAGGTACAGAGAAAGGTGAGGAGACACGGGGAAAGAAAAGTTGATGAATGGTTCTGAAATAAAATAAAGGAAGAAAAACTATTTTAAACAGAGGGGTGATTCTGACTATGTCAAAATCAGGAGAGGGAAAGACATAAGAGAGTCTTTCACAAAGAGACAGTCGAGTGACTCTTATTGGAATAGGAGGGGGAAGAGGTTGATTGGCTAAGACAGATGGAGGTAGGGGTAGGAGAGAGTCTATGTGGGAAAAGAATGAATTAGACCCTGTGACTAAAAGAAAGAAATATCTAGACCTAGAGGGTAACATTTCAACAGAGGCAGGATAGTTAGATCCTTCCAATGTTCTAATGAACAACACAATAGGGGGATAAAAGAAGATCTCCCTACATGGGTTCAGAATGTGAGGTGGTGGTGAAGGGATGACAGATAAGTGAGATATACTTGCAGTCATCAGAGATTGCAAATCACTCACAAACAGTCTAGATGATATGCCAGATTGTTCTCTGGGAGTTGAGTCCCTGTGAACAACTGTGTATTGACATACATCAGACACGACATCAAAAGATGGTTGAGAGGGGTGAGAGGAGACAGGTGAGTGAAAAGGGGAGGCAACAGATAAAGGGTTGACACAGAGAGCAGAGGGGGAAGAAACAACAGAATCTGGAATACCTAGATGAAGGGGAGAGGATGGTGCAGAAGGGAAGGGGAAGAGTGGTTCTTCAAAAAGCCTTGCTTTCTTCCTTGAAGGAAATAGAGAAGCTTCTTCATGATGACCAACTGTCTGTGTTCCAGCAGACAGGTCAGACGAGGGTGCAGTAGCAGTAGCAGCAGCAGGCTCTTCTGCAGGGACAGCTTCCCTTTCAGCAACAGCCACTACAGGCATAGGGTAGCCTGACCTTCTTTTTCTGGGAATGAAACCCAGATCAAGAGATTTGATCTCCCTAGGCTCTTCTGCAGGTGGAGAAGTCTGCTCCCCCTGAGCAGGTGCTTCCTCTTTACTAGGCACAGACTTCACTTGTCTGTCCTTGGTAAAGGTCTTCACCAGTCTTCTTCTCTTGGTGGGTTGTGTAGAAACCACACCTGATTTTCCAGCCTCACTGGTCTTCCTCTTGGGAGAGGGCTTCTTCAGCTTGAATCTGAGAGGCTCTACTGTCTCAGCAGATCCTTCAGAAGCTGTGGGTTCCTCAGGCCTTTGATCCTGTCTGGCAACCTTTCCAGCAGCTTTCCAAATCCTTTCAGAGATAGGATACTCTGATTCACCAGTGGAATCAGCAGGCTCCTCTGCCATTTCCTTCAGTTTCTGCTCAACAGCAGGCTTCTTCTTCTTCTTCTTCTCTTCTTCATCCTCCAGAGGGATTCCTTCAAACCCCATCATAGATAAGACCTTCTTGTCTATGGGCAGAGCCATGTCCACAAAGTGGACATCAGTTGGAACAAATATCTTGTTCCTAAAAACCCTTGTCAGCAACATTCCATAAGGGTAGGTAGGCATATTTGTCCTTCTGATCAGAGACTCAAGATACATGTAGATGAGATCATTGATGTCTATCTTGATTTTGTGAATCAAGTGGTACAGAGGAAATCTGTCCAACTTGGTCACATTGTCTCTTGACCCTCTTCTGGGCATCACACACTCCAGAAGCAGCTTGTGCAAGAACCTGCACTTGGGCACCATGCAGACAGGCTTCTTGTTCTCAGGGTTGGGAACTCCATAAACAGCAATATTGATACTTTCAGTTCCCACCTGATCTTCCCAGTCAGGTCTGAAGGCAGTTCCAATCCTTGGACATCTGGTTGCCAGTTCCAGAGAGCTTATAGGAAACTGAAGAGTCACATCAGCTGACATTTGAGCCTTGAAGCTCTTGGTTCCATCAACCACATTGGTGATGACCACAGCATTCCTCCAGAAATCTCTGACAAGCTTGGGATGGACCAGCTCCTTGATATCAAAGAAGGCTGTCCACTTAGAGTATTCCAACTCCTCAGTGACATCCATTCCCCATTTCTTCATCTGTTGAAGATCAACAGCCTTTCCAGGTAGAATCTTCTCTACATCAGTTAATCTCATCTCGTATTTCTCAGCAATCTCTTTTGGAGACAAGCGCTTTGAAGATGCCATTTTTCAGAAAGGAGAGAAAGTGAAGGTTTTGGAAGAGAGAAGGGTTTGAACGAGATGAAGACGAAGACGAAAAGACTTAGGGTTTTTTTGAGAAGGATAAAGTTTGAAACTTTCTGAAGATTTGCCTTTTAAAGAAGTAAAAGCAGGAGAGAGAAAAAAAAAGACATTTTTAATTAAGAATGGCACGATTTATGTGGGGAACTGTAGCGCCCACTTAGACATAATGAAAACATGGTTTCGAGGTAAAAACTGCCGTGTTCATGATTAGATTCAGATTAACAAATGGTATTAAATAAATAAATAATAACCATTTCAATAAAACTGTTGGGTTTCAGCATAGTGACTCAGCAGAGTCAGACAGGTGATCACAGACAGTTTTTAAAAACTCAGACATGTCATTCAACAATACAATGCATGTTTAAATTATCTCTAATAAATAAAAATCTTTCTTCTGCTAAAGGCTTAGTGAAGATATCAGTCCATTGATTTTCAGTTTTAACAAACTTAATATCAAAGATACCTTTCTGAACATAATCTCTAATGAAGTGATGTTTGATTTCTATATGCTTAGCCTTAGAATGCTGAATTGGATTTTTAGTTAAGCAGATAGCACTAGAATTATCACACCATACAGATATATTATGCTCAAAAATAGAGTAATCCTCAAGTTGATGTTTTACCTATAAAAGCTGAGAGCAACAACTAGCAGCTGAGATATATTCTGCTTCAGCTGTAGATAGAGCTATAGTTGTCTGTCTTTTGCTTGACCAAGAGACCAAGTTTGCTCCAATGAAGTGGCATCCTCCACTGGTGCTCTTTCTTTCTATTCTGTCTCCAGCAAAGTCAGCATCACAGAATCCCACTAATCTGTATTCATTAGTTCTTAAATACAGCAAACCAAGATTAGTAGTACCAAGCAAATATCTAAATATTCTCTTAACAGCTTTAAGATGAGATTCTCTTGGGTCAGATTGAAATCTAGCACACATACAGACACTAAACTGAATATCAGGTCTGCTTGAAGTTAAGTACAGCAAAGATCCAATCATACCTCTGTAGACAGTTTGGTCTACCTTTTTACCTTCATCATCTTTACTAAGTTTTGCATTGGTTTCCATGGGAGTTTTCATAAGTTTAGCATTTTCCATTTTGTATTTCTTGAGTATTTCCTTGATATACTTTTGTTGATGGATGTAGATTCCATCACTTGTCTGTTTGATTTGTAGACCAAGGAAGAACTTTAATTCTCCCATCATGCTCATCTCAAATTCTGCTTGCATCAGCTTTGAAAAATCCTTGCACAGCTTTTCATTAGTTGCTCCAAAAATAATATCATCAACATATATTTGGACTACAATGAAATTTTCTTTATAGCTTTTCTTAAACAGAGTAGTATCTACTTGACCTCTTGTAAAGCCGTTATGCATGAGAAAAGAGCTTAGTCTATCATACCATGCCCTAGGTGCTTGCTTTAAACCATATAATGCCCTTTTAAGTTTAAAAACATGATCTGGTTTATCAGTATCTTCAAAACCAGGGGGTTGTTTAACATAAACTTCTTCTTCAATTATTCCATTGAGAAAAGCACTTTTCACATCCATTTGAAAAAGAGTGAGTTGGTGTTGTGCAGCATATGACATTAGTATGCGAATAGCTTCTATTCTAGCTACAGGTGCAAATATTTCAGTATAGTCAATACCTTCTTGTTGGTTATAGCCTTGAGCTACTAACCTTGCCGTGTTTCTGACAACTTTGCCATCTTCATCTAACTTGTTTCTGAAGACCCATCTTGTTCCAATGACAGACTTGTTTTTGGGCTTGGAGACAAGTGTCCAGACATCATTTCTGGTGAACTGGTTGAGTTCTTCTTGCATAGCAAGAATCCAGCTTTCATCATCAAGAGCTTCTTCAATGTGCTTTGGCTCTATTTCTGACAAAAAGGCCACATTGCTTGATTCTCTTAAGGTAGATCTGGTTCTTACTCCTTCTGAGGGATGACCAATGATGAGATCCTTAGGATGATGAGTTTTGAATTTCCAGTCTCTTTCAAGAGGACCTTGACTTGTCTGTGTCTGTTGACTTGTCTGTTCCACTGGTCTGTCTGGTTCTGCTTCAGGTTCTGGTTTGGTTAAGTCAGGTTGTTGATCTTCTGACTTGTTTATATCAAGACCTGCAAGATCATCTTCTAGATCTGACAATTCCTTATCAGTCTTTAAGTTATCATTAAATTTGACATGAACAGATTCTTCAATAACAGATGTTCTAGAATTGTAAATTCTAAAGGCTTTAGACATTTCAGAGTATCCCAAAAAGATACCTTTGTCTGTCTTAGAGTCAAATTTTCCAAGTTGATCCTTGGTATTTAATATGTAGCATTCACAACCAAATGCATGAAAGTAAGAAATGTTGGGGCTTTTTCCTTTCCACAGTTCATAGGGAGTTTTCTTTAGAAAAGGCCTAATGAGTATTCTGTTTTGTACATAACAAGCTGTGTTTACTGCTTCTGCCCATAAGTACTTAGGGAGATTATTCTTATTGAGCATAGATCGAGCCATCTCTTGCAGAGATCTGTTCTTTCTCTCAACCACTCCATTTTGTTGAGGAGTTCTAGGTGCAGAGAAATTGTGAGAGATCCCATTCTCCTCACAGAACTGACTAAACTGCTCATTTTCAAATTCTCCCCCATGGTCACTTCTAAGAGTAGAAATGCAGAAACCCTGCTCATTTTGTACTCTTTTACAGAATACTGAGAAAGCCTTAAAAGACTCATCCTTATGGGTTAAGAAGAGTACCCATGTATACCTAGAATAGTCATCAACTATGACAAATCCATATTTCCTTCCAGCCAAGCTAGCAACACTAACTGGTCCAAACAGATCCATGTGTAACAACTGAAGAGGTCTAGAGGTTGATATTTGGTTTTTAGATTTGAAACTTGATTTTATCTGTTTACCTCTCTGACATGCATCACACAAAACATCTTTCTTAAAACTAATATCAGGCAATCCTCTCACAAGGTTATCCCTTTTTAGTTTTGAAATTAATTTCATACTAGCATGTCCTAGTTTCTTATGCCACAACCATCTTTCATCCTCTTTAGACATCAGACATGTTACACTTTGATCTGAGAGATCAGTCAGTTCAATCTTATACAGATTTTGTTGCCTTTTAGCTGAAAAGAGGGTTTTGCCACTAAGATCTTTAACTATACAGAAATCTTTGGTAAAGGAGACATCAAATCCACTGTCACATAATTGACTTATGCTAAGCAAATTGTGTTTTAATCCTTTAACCATAAGAACATTTGATATAGAGGGAAGAGGAGGTTTACCACCAATAGTACCAATTCCTATAACCTTCCCTTTCTGATTTCCACCAAATGCCACATGTCCTCCTTTCTTAAGTTGGAGGTCTAGGAACATAGACCTTTCTCCTGTCATATGTCGCGAGCAGCCACTGTCCAGGTACCAGCAGTGGTGTTTTCTTTGTGCTGTTGAGGACATCTGCAACAGAGATTATTTGATCTTTAGGTACCCATAGTTTTTTGGGTCCTTTTCTGTTAGTTCTAGGAGTCTGTGAAGACTTCCGTCTTTTCTTATGGAGACACTTAGACATAACATGTCCAGTCTTTCCACAGAAATTACAGACAGGTATGGATTTAATAGAAGTAGATGTAACAGACACTTTAGAGTGCTTAGTTGATACTTTATGATGTATCTGATGGACATATCCTATACCTTCTTTGTTAAGGGAGTGCCTCTGACAGCCAAGCAGCTTTGTCAGATTATCTCTACCATTAACAAATTTGGCAAGATCAGAAGTGAGCTCTTCCACTTTCTGTTGAAGTTTTTCAACTTCTTCAGACTGTGATGTATCACTAGAGATCTTAGCTTCATTAGACTTTTCAATTTTCAGCTCACTGTTCTCCTTGGCAAATTTCTCACACTCTAGAGATTTCTGTTTATGCTCACTGAGGAGCTTAACATGATCTCTCTTGAGAGATTTGAAAGCCTTAGACAAACAGTTGGATTCCTCCAACAATTCTTCATAGGCATCAAGTAATTCCTCATAATCAGAATTTACCTCATTATCTGAATCAGAGTCAGTGTTAGCCATTAGACAGAGATTTGCTTCTTCCTCTGTCTCCTCATCAGTAGAAGTTGACTCTAGATCTTCCCAAGTGGCCATCATTCCTTTCTTCTTCTTTTTGAAGAACTTCTTAAATGGGGCTTTCTTGAGTTGAGGACATTCTGCTTTGATGTGTCCTGGTTTCTTGCACTCATAGCAGACAATTGAGTTTTTGTCTATTGAAGTGGAATCCTTGAAATTCTTGTCCTTGTTGAATCTTCTGAATGGCTTATCCTTTCTGAACTTCTTTTTCTGTAGGAGAAGCTTTATCTTTCTGGTTAGGAGAGATAGTTCTTCATCACTTTCAGAATCCTCAGATTCAGACAGGTCAGCATCACTGGATGATTCGTCTGCCTTTAAAGCTTTAGAGGCTTTGGAAGACTTTTGATCAGCCTTCAGAGCAATTGACTTGCCCTTCTTTGTTGAGACTTCATCTCCAAGTTCTTGCTCATGAACAGTAAGTGTTCCAAGGAGTTCATCCATAGTCAAGGTGGTAAGATCTTTGGCTTGATAGATAGCAGTTACCAGAGGTCTCCACTGCTTAGGTAGGCTCCTAAGTATCTTTCCAACCTTCTCAGCATTGGAGTAAACTTTGCCAAGAGACTTTAGACCATTGATGATAGTTTGAAATCTCCCAATCATTTGAGCAACAGATTCTTCTTCTTCCATGAGAAATAATTCATACTTTCTGACAAGTATGGCAATTTTTGATTCTTTGACCTTGGCGGTTCCTTCATGTGTGACAGCTAAGGTGTCCCATATTTCTTTGGCAGAATCACAGGCACAGACCTTCTCAAACTCATCAGGACTGAGCGCACAAATAATGTTGTATCTGGCTTTGTGATTCAGCTCCCATCTTGCCTTTTCTGCAGGAGTCCACTGAGCTTTTGGCTTGTCAGTGTTGTCATCATTTTTAGGGATGAAAGGACCATCTGTGATGACATCCCAGAGATCAGAGTTTGTAGATAGAATGAACCATTGAAATCTATCTTTCCAATAGTTGTAGTTTTCTCCATTGAAGAATGGAGGTCTGGTTAAGGAGGCTCCTTCAGTCTGGTTACTTCCACTAGCTCCAGCAGTCATGTCTATTCTTCAGGATCTTTTACCTCAACACTGTTAGATGCTCAACCCAGAGGCTGAGCTCTGATACCAACTGAAATAGACAACTATAAACACGAGAAGGGGGGTTGAATTGTGTTTATTAGAATTTAAAATAAAGTTAAAAACTTTTTGCATGCAGAAGCTAAGCACAGACGGGTGTAAAAAGATACACAGACAGGTCACCTGTCTGTTGTAGTTTTCTCAGAAAAACAACACACGTAGAGATAAGAAAACAGACTTGACAGAAACAGTTTTAACCCCTTTGTTAGAAAGCAGATGATATATGTAATCAAAACAACTAAAGAGATTAAGGGAAGAGAGATTAACACAGAGATTTATCCTGGTTCACTCTTTAACACAAAGAGCTACGTCCAGTCCTTGGCAGCACCAAGATTTATCCACTATAACTGATCAAGTTACAGACTCCAAGTATTGTTTGCACACCTAGCCTCTTCAGGCTCCAACACAAGTATTCTTTGCACACCTAGCCTCTTCAGGCTCACTCAGATTTGTTTGAGAGTTTGGTTTGTAATAAATACACTTACAGACCTTTCACTAACACTCAGAGAGTGGTTTAAATATAAAGCTTAGGAAAGTCTGCGTAATAACTTCAAATGATTGAAGAATACAGAATGAATAAATGAACAGAGTAATGGCTCTTTAATGCTTTGTAAAACTCTGATGATGTTCATCTTCAATGACTTCTGTATTTATAGCCTTCAAACATTTAATATCCGTTAGAGACATTCCTTGCAACGATGGCTTCAAGCAGAGCTTCATTAAATGCAATATAGTCGTTCTGGGCAGCCATTAATGCAATGAAGACGTTGGTTGTACTCTAACATGAGGGATAATAGCTTTATGCATCGTGTAGATGCCAACTCAGAGTTGTGCAGAGTGCTTTTGTACTTTTGCAGAGTACATTTCCCTTTCTGTGTAATAACTAAAAGTACTCGGGAATAAAGCATGTTGGAAACATTCTTTAACTGGGAGTTTATCTCTGACTTCCTGGGTTGCTTGAGAGAGAGCACTTCTGAGTTTCTTGATAAGCGTGAGAGAGTTCTCAGAGTATTCTTCATGAGGGGACAGCTTGCAAAAGCTTCCTGTACTTCGAGTTCTTTAACGAAGAACCTTAGACAAGTTGAAGAGTAGAGACAGGTTGTAAAATCAGTTTGCACATAGTCAACAATCCTAGTCAGCAGACAGGTTGACTTCTTGGCTTATACGGACAGGTGAGACTTAGGTAGACAGACAGGTGAATTTTGTAATCTTCTGATCTGTACACTGAGTAGACAGGTTAGCAACCACAAAATAGGTTAATTAAATCATTACCCAATGTTTAGTTTTCATCAAAACTTAGGGAAATGCACACAGACATTTTAGAGACTTAACAGCAAGCATATGACAATGCTCCATCTCCACAAGTTAACCAGCACCGAAGCTCTGAGAATGTAAAATTTTCTAAATTAATTTATCAAAATAGTTTTTCTCAATTAAAACTTAATGCGTACAATGAAAATAGTCAAAGCAGAATAAATAATATAAAGGAGATAGGGAAGAAAAGCTTGCAAACCGGATTTTATCCTGGTTCAGCCATCCACTGCCAGTGGGATTTTCTTCCACTAATAAACAAGCTTATAAATTGGTGCTTGCAACCTTTGTACAAAACAGAGCACTCTACGTGTAAGAGCCTCAACGACTTCTAGCACTCTCCCTCGCGCCTCCGGGATACCTCACACGCACTAGATTCTGAGCCTAAAGTTGCACACTAAAGGAATGTCACACCCTTTACAATAGAAAGATACCTCACCTTCTAACCAGAGGGATACCTCACCCTAACTACTGAAAACTGGAAATCCTAACTAAAGAGTCGCGGATCCTCGAAGTCACTCCTCAACTGGCTGCTCGCCGTCCTCTGCATAAAAGATACATGCTACACAAGAAACATAGAAATAGGGAGTAAGACACATGAATATGAATATAGTGGTAAGGAAGCAGTTAGCAAGATGAGCATACATCAACAAGTATGTCATATCAACAACAATATACATATCAACATCATTATACAAACGTGTATGCAATGCAACTCTACTCCACTACTCCATTATGCACTTGGATCCATTCTATCTCAGGAAGTCAACTTCAAAGTTACATTTCCACATTAGCCAATAAGCACCAACGCCGGGGTAATCCACTAAACCTTGGGTGGAGTAGGACAGACGACGCACCTTATTCTCGGATGCACCACCACGGTTGTACATGATTCAATTGAATCGCCGCGGATGGCCAGATTGTCTTATTCTCGGATGACCTCCCCTATGTTGAACATCCTCCACTATCATCTCCGATGCGTGAATACATGCTCAACACAACACACAAGCACAACCACTACCTCCGCTTGGGCCCATAGGCTACCCAAGTTTTAACACCATCAACACCTCTACCACTCGGCTATCGAGGATTATCGTTAACGTTTCATATTTATTAATTAATCACTCTAGTTGTTCTGCACTAGAGATTACCACTTTGACCATCAAGCATCAAGTCCCCTTGGCCACTAGGCTACCAAGGTACCACATTATCTTTAATTATCACCCTAGCCATTAAGCACTAGAGATTACCACCTTGACCATCATGCATCAAGGCCCCCTTTGCCACTAAGCTACCAAGGTACAGCAATCTTATCACTTGTATTTGGTCTTCATGTTTCGTTAGTATTTTATTAAGTCTTTTAGAGCATTTGGGGTGAAACCCCTGCTTCAGCACTGTTCTGCATAGGTGAGCACGGGATTGCTCATCCCTCAGTACGGTCGTCCTGAGCTCACAGTCAAGCACGATCGTGCTGACTATTGAGAACGGGCGTGCTTAAGCAGCGAGCCCAGTTCTAGGTTTGAATAGGAGCACGGGCGTGCTCCCTGTTGAACACGAGAGTGCTCGAGTGCGCGCCTTGCTGGTCTGGGTAAAAGGGTCACAGACACCTTGCCAATTCATTGGGAACAATTCAGATTCAATCCTAAGGGTTCTTACTAATCCATTGATCATCAGTTTCATTAGTATTGATTTAAATGTTCATGTCTTATAATTAAAGGGGAATTAATCCTTTAGTTTCATTCCATTAATTGTTCCTAATCGCTCAAGATCAATCCCTGAGGTCCTTGACTAAGCCATTGGCATAATCCTCACTCATTACTAACATTCAGTTTTATGAACAAGGGGAACAACCTGCCTTAACATTGTTAACAGATTTAACATTTAACATTAACGTGTCACAACATCAATCAACAGCCAATATATCACAACATCATAATTATGATAAAACACTCAATCACGGCATCATCACATTAACATGAACGTAATAGACATCAATAAACAATTAATAACAGTCATGTCAATATCATAACAACAAACAGTTTAACATCAGATAACAATTAGGCATATAGGCATACAACATGTTATCAAACATAAAGGGTTATGGGAACCCTTTGTCTTAAGCTACCCCCAAGCCTACATACTCATAATATTCCTTCTCCCCATACCTGGTATGAAGAATTCCCGTTAAATCGAAGACGCTCCTAGACCGGTTCCTTCGAACGACTCGATGAACGATCCCAAGCCTTGGTCAACACAAACAGGGTTAACCCATTAGTTCCCAATTCATGAAACAGAAAAGGAAACAGAAGAGGGAAAGACCATTACCTTTTCTAATTGGCACTAGGTTGTGATTATACTCTCTCAACTACGAACGTAACACCAAACAAGGATTGGGTTCAAAAGGGAAGAATGAGAGAGGCTGCCGTCACATCTAGGATTGCCTAAAGTGCCAATTTTGAGGGTTTCACTCGTAACCCTCGCTGCTCACTGTCTATATAAAGACTCTAACCCGACCACGGTCGTGCTCCCTGTTGAGCACGGTCGTGCTCCACTTAGCATTAGCGAGACGCGTTTCCCCCTTGAGCACAGTCATGCTTCCTATTGAGCACGGTCGTGCTTATGGCTCAAGTAGCCACAACACACGTGCATCAAGCACGGGCGTGCTGACACATTAGCATGAGCACGCTCGTGCGTCAAAAAGGTATTTTTAACTCAAAAACCCCACTAAGCCTACTCTAAACCTTCCTAACAAACAAGGCACACATAAAAGCACTTATACGGAAAACGGGGTGTTACAAAACACCCATGGTCTGTGTTCTGTATTTCTGTTCTCTCCAAGAGAGCACCGGCGTGCTGAACTTTCAGTCAACCACAGTCGTGCTACCTATTAAGCACGGGCGTGCTTATGCAGCGCGCCCTTTTTGAATTTCAAACTAGAGCACGGGTGTCCTCCCGTTAAACACAGCCGCGCTCAATGGAGCGTGGCCGTACTGTTTTTGGGCATGAAAATTGAAGAACCCTTACCAAGTTCCTAGGGAATTTAAGGATCATTCCTATTGGCTTTTAACTATCCATTAGTCCTCAGTTTCATTATTCTTAATTAATTTGTATGCCTTACCATAATTGGGAATTAATACTTTAATTCCAGCTTCATTATTAATGTCCCTAAAACACTCACTAATCAATCCTAGGGTCTTTAACTAAGCCCTGTGAACATAACATTGCCTCTCATACTATATTCATGTCTTATGAACAAACTGAGAAAACATCCCTTAATCTCATTCATCATTGTTAACATCTTTTAAACATCTTAACATCATTAACAAGCCCTATTAATTAGTTAGAGATTTATTAACATCATTGTTGGCATTAACATCCTCAACAATCAACACTCATTCAGAGCACAACATCATCATCATCATCATCATCATCATCATCATCATAACAACATTCTCATCAAAACAGGATCATCATCATAACATTCATTACATCATTAAACATCATACATAATTAGGCATACCAATTATCAATCGAGTTCACATTATTATGAGCAAGGCAACAACATGCAATAGCATACAACATCAATTAAACAATTAGCATACAACCGAGTCATTGGATAACCCTCATCTTACGCTACCCCATAGCCTACATATTCATACTAGCCCTTCTCCCCATACTTGGTATGAAGATTCCCAAACAGTGACGACAAGGGCAAACTAGACACGTTCCCTTGAGCGGCTCGACGAGTTTCCCAAGCCTTGGTCAAACAAGAAGAGAACAGCCAATTAGTCTCTAGATCTAATAATAGAAAAAAGACTAAGAGATAGGGATGACAACGTTACCTTAAACGACACTAGCATGTGACTTATCTCCCAAAGCTAGGGCAAGAACATCAAGAACTTCAAAGGGGTCAAGGGATGGGAAGGGAAGAGGTTTCTGTCACACTAGGATTGCCCAATGTGCTAAAATAGGGTTACACACGAAAACCCTCGTGCACTGCCCTCTATTTATAAACTCTAACCTGAGCACGGTCGTACTCCCTCTATGCACAGTCGTGCTTAACGTGAGCAAGGGGTCTTGCTCACTTAAGCACGATCAGATAAGAACAACGTCAACGAGAGCCTTGAGCACAGCCGTGCTCCGACTAAGCATGGCCGTGCTTTTGGCCCAGACAGCCACAGAGCATGCACCTTGAGCACGGGCGTGCTGATATATGAGCACGACCGTGCTTATGCATCAGGAAGAGATTTAGCCTTAGAATCCCACTTAGCCCTTGACAACACTCCTAAGGCCAAACTTAACATCTAAAGCACACATAAGCACTTAAAGGTTTAACATGAAAAACGGGATGTTACAATTCCACCCCTTTATAAAAATTTTGTCCTCGAAATTTCTATCACCTTGATTGGTTAAGCTTTCACCAATTAGGTACATACCTTTAGTTAAGACCACGGACACGGCGGCTCCAGCTCCACTAAGAGAGTAGACTCTCCCGGTGGTATTTAGTCGATTGACTTGGGGTCTCTGATCCTTGCTAGCGCTCTGCGACTCTAACTTTGCTCCTCCACACTCCCTGCTGATGTGGCCATGCTTGCCACACTTGAAGCAGATGACGTCCGTTTCCTTGCACTGTCTGGTGTAGTGATCCTTTCCACACTTGCCATATCTGTTAGGCCTAGGAACGGAAGAATCCCAGTCCTTGGGCTTGCCTGCTAAAAATTGTGATTCCTTGCCACTCTGCTTGAAGTCCCGGCCTACTGGAGCTAGACGCTGCCTCGCCTCGTCCTTCTGATCACTCTTCTTACTGTTCTGAACATCTGAACTCTTGCGGCTTGTGACTCTGGACTTGTAGGCATCCTCGAAGATCCTACACTTGTTCACCAAAATGGAAAAGACTCGGATCTCCTGATAACTGATGGCTTGCTTGATTTCTGGGCGCAGACCATCCTCGAACTTTACGCACTTGGAGAAAGCGTGTCGTAGCGAGCAAGCTCCTCAAACATCGCAGCATACTCTCCCACAGACATGTTCCCTTGCTTCAGAGCTAAGAACTCCATTTCCTTATTGTCGTGAACGTCAGTTGGGAAGTATTTCTCCAAAAACCTGCCCTTGAAGGCATCCCAAGTAACCACTGTTCCTTCAGCTTCCATATGCTGGCGGCAATTCTCCCACCAGTGCTCAGCTTCCTTCGTCAGCATAAAAGTCCCAAAGATAACCTTCTGCTGGTCGTTGCATCCCATAGCCCGGAAGATCTTCTCAGTCTCCCGCATCCATAAAAGAGCACCTTCAAGGTCATAAGTTCCGTTGAACGAGGGCGGGTTGTTCCGCTAGAACTTATCCCGACCTTGAAACTCGGCTGGTCTATCGTTGTTGTTGTTCTCGGTCTGGCCAATAGGAGTGGCAAGCATTGGCGATAGCCTGGTCGTTCCTCCTTCTTCCTGCCATCGACTCCTGCCTTTGCCCAAGACAACTATTAAATACAGGGAACCAAGCAGGAAGAACCAAAGGTTCTTAACACTAAGCATCATTATCTATAATAAATATAGATAATCCAAAAAAGAGCACACAGAAGACCCACAACAGACTTATACCACGGCCAGATAGGACAGACCTACTCTGATACCACTAAATGTGACACCCTCTATCCCACATATATTCATAAAACGATAACATAGAAGGAAGGAAAAGAACACATGCATATTATATCATAATAATAACAACTGGGCAGAGGCCGCCGCATTGTAACATAGTTTTTCTAATGCGGAAATATAAAACATGTTTAAAAGAAACATAACAGGAAACATATAATGAACCCAACCCCGATGTCACATTACAGAGCTATTATAACCATATTCCGAACATTCGGATAAACAACATAAACTAAACATAAGTCCTAACTACGAGTAGCGGCTCCTCAGAGTCACTCATCAGCAAGCTGCTCACCGTCCTCTGCATAACATAAAAGGGTACATGTAAAGCAATAACAAAAGACGGGGAGTAAGAACCATATATATAAACATAGCGGCAACAGGATAGTTGGCAAGATAATCATACAACAATTAACAATCATAACATAGCACAACATACTAAATATCACAAGCATATCACATACTTCATAAAGCACATCCCAATATAACATCTAAGTAATGCTGTAACGCCCTTCGTTACATTAGTAACACAAATTAATTTTCAATAAAAATCTTTAAAACATTAAATTTAAATAATCGAGTCATAAATTTTTTCATAATAATTTATGTCTGAAAGTATCTCATATATTCAAATTCAAAATAGTTAAATAAAGTAATAGTGCTAAATAAACCATTATATCCGAATAAAATAAAGCCTCATAAATATTAATTAATGAAAACCACATAACTCTTTTACAACTATTTTTGCCTCAAAACACGGGCGTCTAATAAACCAAAAGAAATAGATATAAAAAAAAATTTAAAACTAATAACTTCAAGACTTCCTCAATTCGCTGCACCGTCTATGTCATCACCTGGAAACTCTGAAAGACAACACCACTAATGAGATTTATAATCCCAGTAAGCAAACACAGTTCAAAAAGGATTTTTGAAAAGATGTTGCTTTCAGCCGGCGCGACAACCGGAAAAATAACCATGGTAAATCCGCCATTTTCAAAAATAATATAATCTCAAAGTTCTTCAACGCATTTCCTTAGTAATGGCCATGCAATTATTCCACCTATGTTATTAGGGATGATTTTGATAATAATAATAGGGTAGGACTCTCTAATTTTCGTTTTAGATGATTTCATGGGTAAGGTTTATGTCCCCCATGCTCTTGTATTGTTTTTGATTTTTATCTTTTTAATAAATTGAGGTGTGCTGCATATGATAGATAGTGTAGTTGGGATGTTAGTCTCTATTGTGATGCTTTTGCATGCCTCCTTGACTAAAAAAAATATATATATAATAATAATAATAATAATAATAATAATAATAATAATAATAATAATAATAATAATAATAATAACATAAATAAACCACATCACATACAATAATATCAACAAAACAAACATATAAGTGCAATGACATCTCATTGCCTTCTCTTCGTAGGAGTCCCTTTTTGCCATTGTTTCGCATTAGGCCAATCTGTCATCGCTACGAGTTAGGTCCTTTGCCATCTCTAAGAAGGGAGTATCCACAACCTTGCAATGTCCAACATTGCCTGCTCCATATAGGAGGCCATTTGCCATCGCCTCGCATTAGGCCAATATGTCATCGCTACGAGTTAGATCCTTTGCCATCTCTACGAAGGAGGTATCTATTCCCTCGCAATAATCATATCATTGCCTTCTCCTTGAGGGCGGCCCTTTGCCATTGCCTCGCATTAGGCCAATCTGTCATCGCTACGAGTTAGGCCCTTTGCCGTCTCCTCGAAGAAGGTATCTCAAACGATTATCTCTCCCTAGGAGAGATAATCAATCACAAACATATTATCATACATTCATTCCAAAATAACCTCTAATACATAATATCATGTCACATGAATTAATATTCATCAAGTTCTTATGAAAACAACATTAAGACATTACATATCACAAAAGACATACCAAATAATAATATAATATTCATACCACTCATCATGTAAATATTCAATCTCATACTAATTAATCACCAATAAAACATCAATTTTATTTTAAGGATAAAACCCCAAATAATTACCGATTAATTTCATACTCAAACCCCTTTAAAATCTATACCTTGAAAATTTAAGGAAAAAAGGAGTTTTACTTACCTCTCAAAGAAGATCTCTAAAAGCTCCAAAAATTATCTAATACAAAATAACTCCTCCTCCCAAGTCCTAACACACAAGCACGTTACTCCTCCGGTTGGGCACAGTAACGTTGCTTTCCCTTACTGCACAATGCTTTCTCTTTTGTTGCTGGCGGCGCTAGTCACTCACTTGGTGTTTTTGTTTTACAAATAAAACCCTTCCAGAGACTTTTATTTGGTTAAACTAAGCTGATTTCTATTTACAAACAAAAAGGTGGGCTTTTTATTCTAATCCTAGCAACAACATGGCCCCACAATTATTGCTTTTAAGAATTCAAATTGAATTTTTTCCACAACCTGCACTTAACGTGAGTTACTTTGCACCCCCCCCCCCCCCCCCCCCCCCCCCTCCTTTTTTTGTTGTTTTAACTTTATATATTTTTCATATTAACTTTGTATTTCTTTTAATTACTAAACAACTCTAATAAATTAATCCTTTTCTACACTAAATCTCCTAATAACTTAATCTTTTATTAAAAAGACTATATTAAAATTTTAGGATGTTACAAATGCAATGTGACTCACTACTTTTAATGCATGTGGATCCATCTATACCAGGCATACGACTTTGGAGTTACATATCCACATTGGCCAATAAGTACCAACGCCGGCAGTCCCCAACACAGGTGGACCCCTTGGATAGCCGACTCACCATACTCTCGGATGCCCCACCACAGGTTTACATGATTCCCTAATCAAACGAATCACCGCGGACGACCAGATCGCCTTACTCTCAGACGACCTCCCCAGCTATCTTACCTCTCCTAATAACTTCTTGCATGATGCATGCATACAAACAAACAATAGTTTGACCACCACCTCCATCAACATCATTTATTATGGTTTAACGTCTTTGGCCAGTAAGCACCAAAGTTAACATCATTTTTAATCTTTTAACTTTAACAACACTCTGGTACCAGAGCTCAACATCTCAACCACTCGGCTATCGAGGCCCCCTTTGGCCACTAGGCTACCAAGGTTCAACATCAACAACACCTTGATCACTCGTCTATCAAGGTTCCCTTAGCCACTCGGCTACCAATGTACAACGTCAACAACATTATCTTCTCACTTTAGTTATTAACACTCTGGCTCTTAAGCACCAGAGCTCAACACCTTGACCATTAAACATCAAGGCCCCATTGGCCACTCGGCTACCAAGGTACATTATCGTCTTTAATTATCTAGCTTGTCTGTACTTCCTTTGGTGTCTTCTTTCATTATTAGGAACATTTGGGGTGAAACACCCCTGTTCTGCGTTCTGCTTTTTTGTTCTGTCTAGGAGAGCAAGGGCGTGCTGAACTTTCAGTCAAGCACGGCCGTGCTACCTACTGAGAATGGGCGTGCTTATACAGCGCCCCCTTTTTGAATTTCAAAGTGGAGCACGGGCGTGCTCCCTACTAAGCACGGTCGTGCTCAATGGAGCGTGGTCGTACTGTTTCTGGGCATGACGGTTGAAGAACCCTTACCAAGTTCCTAGGGCATTCAATGATCATTCCTATTGGCTTTTAACTATCTATTAATCCTCAGTTTCGTTATTCTTAATTAATCTTCATGTCTTATCATAATTGGGAATTAATCCTTTAATTCCAGCTTCATTATTAATGTCCCTAAAACACTCACTAATCAATCCTAGGGTCTTTAACTAAGCCCTATTAACATAACCTTGCCTCTCATACTACATTCATGTCTTATGAACAAACTGGGAAAATATCCCTTAATCTCATTCATCATTGTTAACATCTTTTAAATGTCTTAACATCATTAACAAGCCTTATTAATTAGTTAGAGATTTATTAACATCGTTGTTGGCATTAACATCCTCAACAATCAACACTCATTCAGAGCACAACAACATCATCATCATCATAACAACATTCTCATCAAAACAGGATCATCATCATAACATTCATTACATCATACATAATTAGGCATACCAATTATCAATCGAGTTCACATCATTATGAGCAAGGCAACAATAACATACAATAGCATACAATATCAATTAGACAATTAGCATGCAATTGGTTCATGGATTAACACTCATCTTACGCTACCCCATAGCCTGTATGTTCATACTAGCCCTTCTCCCCATACCTGGCATGAAGATTCCCAAACAACGACGACACGGGCAAACTAGACACGCTCCCTTGAGTGGCTTGACGAGTTTCCCAAGCCTTGGTCAAACAAGAAGAGAACAACCAATTAGTCTCTAGATCTAATAAAAGAAAAGAGACTAAGAGATAGGGATGACAACGTTATCTTAAACGACACTAACGTGTGACTTCTCTCCCAAAGCTAGGGCAAGAACACCAAGAACTTCAAAGGGTTCAAGGGAAGGGAAGAGGTTTCTGTCACACTAGGATTGCCCAATGTGCCAAAATAGGGTTACACACGAAAACCATCGCGCACTGCCCTCTATTTATAAACTCTGACCTGAGCATGGCCGTGCTCCCTCTATGCACGGCTGTGCTTAACGTGAGCAAGGGGTCGTGCTCACTTAAGCACGGTCAGACAAAAACAACAACAACGAGCGCGTTGAGCATGGCCTGCTCTCCCTAAGCATTGCCGTGCTTGTGGCCCAGACAACCACAAAGCACGCGCCTTGAGCACAGAGGTGCTGATACATGAGCACGGTCGTGCTCATGCATCAGGAAGGGATTTTAGCCTTAGAATCCCACTTAGCCCTTGACAACACTCCTAAGGCCAAACTTAACATCTAAAGCACACATAAGCACTTAAAAGGTTTAACACGAAAAACGGGGTGGTACACAAAGTGAGATGGTAAAATGGAGCATAGGTAGAAGGAACTCGATGGTTAAGATAAGCAATGATGTTATGTGCTAGGGGGATATCAAATGGTGGATGTGTTATTGTAATTTGATTTGGATAAATCAAGGCGAGACCAAGAGGCATCATTGGCTCGATGACAAGAAGAAAGAGAAAGGTGAAAGGTTCAGATTCGACAAGGGTGGACCGTTGTTATTGATGCTGCTTCTTCTTCTGCTAAGTTTCCATGGGGGTGAGGTGTCGAAGAAGAGAAGCGTCGAAGGAGCGTGAGAAGAAGAGAATGGGGAGAACGGGAGAAGATGATGCTATTTTTTTTTTAAATAAAAAATTTGTTTATCTTTTTTTTAAGAGTTTTTTTAATGATTTTCTAAAGAAAAAAATTGTTTTTTGTTTTTGTTTTAAATATTAGTATTTTAAAAAAAAAATTGATGTGGCATCTGGCGTGGCTGCCAGGTGTACAAATCGATCCAAGTGCCAGTGCTGAAGTGGCACACTGTCAGCTACGTCAGCAGGTTAACAGAAAAAAACTAACGACAGGGACCCAAACAAAAAATGTTCAAAATATAGGTACCAAAACCCAACAATTTTTTTTATAAGAACTGATTTCAAAACACCCTTACTTTACAGGGACAAAAAAGTTCATTAAACCAATATTTTGTTTTAAATTATTTATTATAGTTGTAGTCAATTAAGTTTTCTTAACAATGTGATAATATACCATATATACTAATATATAAAGAGGATAGTTGAATTTTGATTTGCACATTTCAAAATGCCCAAATTAACCTTATAACTGCAAAATAAACAAAGAAAAATGCCACATGAGTAAAAAAAAAAACTGAAAAAAAGAAAACTAACGCAAAAGTGCATTTTTTTTTTTTACGAATGGATGGTATTATAATTGCCGGACAAAAGGATAAAACTTATGCAGGATAAATTCAAATTATGCTTATCGTGAATAAAACTGACTCAATAATTTAAATTTTAAAATTACTTAATAAATTTAAATTTTAAATTACATAGTTTTTGCTGGATAAAAAATAGGCATTATCATATAAAGACGAGTAACAGCATTAGAATTGCGGCCACACAGGCATGTCAGTACATGTCTTGCCGCTAGTTGAAGATAATATAAAAAGGTTTTTTTTTTTTTGACAAAGAAAATATAAAAAAGTTAAGATTGACATTTTATCAAAATAAATGTTATTCACAATAAAAAAATATTTTACAATTAACTTCCCATGTTGCAGATTTAAGATTTGATAAAATTGTTGGTGAATATAAAGTATCCACTATCACCATCTTCATACATATGTTTTATTTAAAAATTTGAAACATCATTTGAATATAATATTACTATAGTGTTCCGTACATTAATAATTAATAATGATGATGATGATGGTGATGTCTGATAAAACCATTATTCTACCTGCAAAGACTGAGCCAAAAACAATGGACAATGCTTATAAAAAAAAAAAAAAAAAAAAACCAATGGACAATATAAATCCAATGGTCAGCCATTGCCAATGATAAATTGAACTTCAAACATCAATCTCGTTCGACACGACACACCTCATCGTTACACATTAGTGGATATGAATCTCTTGCAATTTTTATCCATATTTTTTTAGTTGTAATATTTAATACTAATTAATGAAGAATATTAAACAGCATTTTTTAATCATTGGGTTTGGAACCACACCTGCAATTTAACTTCTCACTGGATCCCGATTCCCTTCAGTTGGCAATATCAGAATTCCCATGCAGTTAGGCAAAATTTTGTCAAGAAGGGTTTGAAGTCAGATTTGTTGGGTGCAGTAAAAGATAGAAACACCCTTGAAATTTGCCTAAATGCAGGAACCTCAAAGAATATCAAATGTAGAGAATCCAAATTATCTCTCACTGCAGAGATCATAATCCACATTTAGTGAGATCCGGCAACCTTTAAGCTTGTTGTATGATCCACATTGGTGTCATGCTGAGAATGGTCTAGCATGAAAACTTGTGCCTTTCCAAGTACTATCAAAACCTAATAGACATGCATTGTCTCTGAACATGCAAGGCCATAGAATCGAGGCATCAACGGCATCCTTTCCCTGTTTGATTGGGATTCGGAAGTTCACAGTTGCAACAGAATACCAATGCCAGACCTGTCAGGAGAAAAATAAACAACCAATTCTACCAATATGTAAATCATCAAATTTTGATGCCCATATGTTAGACTCGATAATCCAGATACTATTGTAAATCCTTGAACAAGATTAACATTCAATTGGACTTAATATTTTGTACTACATAATTAGGGGTTAAAAAACCAAAATTTTGACCAAGTCCTTCCATAATCCATATGTTTGGTAGAAAAAATATTTTGTTTGTATTTGGAAACACGATGGCAATTTGCAAAATCACTTTTCCACTATAAAAGCTTCTCGTAACTTCAAGGAAAAGCACTTCCGGAGAAATCAACGTGCATCCAAATACATGCTTTGTACTCCAGGTGCACACTATCTGTAACTTAAAGCTATAAAAAAAAAAAAAATGGTCCCTTGACATCATCTTATGCATAAAACCTAATAAGTTATAAAGTTTAGACCATGAAAAATAATTTAATTTCATGTATACACACAAATGACTGATGATATCCTGGCCCTTGTTAATTATCTATTTATCTTCTATTGTGCACAATTTTGAATGGCAAAGGGATCAAGATTCAGGGTTCATTTATCAGGTTCTAAACTGTAAGGATGTATATAACATATTAGGAATTCTTAGAATGTCTTGGTTTGCTCTCTCCCAACATGATAACCAAAAACACAACACTTAAATAAGTTCAGAAATACCTTGTTAGTCATAGGCCTAGAAATATTGGGGCAGCAGACATGTAACATTTGTATGGTAGTCTTGTTACATATTAGTAATTGTTATATATTATAACACCTATACGTAACTGTATGTAACTGCTATTATGCAGTTAATTAGATGTAACTAATAAATAGGAAATAGGAGAGATTAGGGAGGGCATTCAGTTAATTTGTGGTGGTATGGTTTGGGAGAGACTAGGCTCTCGAATTCCTAGAGGTTCATTGTATCTTCCCTATATTCTCTATATTCTATCTCATTTAGAGTCAATTCCCTCAGAGAATCCATCAATAAAGCAGTATTATTCGGTAGTTGCTAAATCACCTTTATCAGTTTCTATCAACTGGTATCAAAGCACTCGGTTCTGGGAGTGTTCCATGGTACAAACTAGAAGAATGGAAGCAAGGATCGAGGCACTTGAGCGTCCGTTCGAAAACTAAAGGCGGGTTCTCGAGGAGGATAAGGTGGAAAACCGTCGGCAATTCACCGAGATCCTGGAAATTCTAAACAGAAATTCACACAAGAGTGGTTATCATATAGTTAGAATTCTGGTGGAAGTAATAGCAACGACGGACGCTTGGTGGTTGGGGAGGAGTCGAGTCAACGAGGAGACAAATGGCGAAAACTATACATTCCTCTGTTTTCGGGTGATGATGCTTATGGTTGGGTGAGTAATCAGAAGGAGTTTCGTACCAAAAAAGAGCAGCCACCGCAATCCCAACTAAATCCCGATGACAAAGACAAGATTAAGGTCGAGAACAGAACGGGGATCGAGAAGATAACCAAAGGCACGGCGGAGATGAAGGTCACAGTGTGACCCCAAACCAACAGCACCCTAGTGAAGAAGGGAACCAGGGCGGTGAAATGTAAAGGTCCGATCAGACCGTCGCCGCCACTAGAACCGCCAGACTGTGATCATCATACGACCGAGGAGGATGCAATAAAGGTTGCGCCAAGGGAAGTTTAGAGGAGAGTTGTCAACCCATGACTGCCGCCGATACCACTGGACCGAGATCTTTCTATAACAGCAATAAAAAACAGTAGGGTAGTCATGGAAGAACGGAAAGGGCTGACGGTGATATCCAAGAAGATTGGGGTTCGATGGAGTTCGCCCCCACCACCCACTGAGCCACCGGCCGCGAGCCTGGAGGTCGTTGCCGATGGGGCGTTACCGACTATATCGCCATGGGCAGGGGCGGAGGGAGGGGGAGGCCTATGGTTGCCATGGCCTCCCCCAAGTTTCAGAATTTTTTTTAATGTATACTTATAATATATAGACGTACGAAATAGAGAGAATCGTGTGAGGTGAAAGTGCAAGACTCCAACTTTGGTTCCTTTCTTCTATTTCAATTTTTTTCCTGACCTTCCAAGTGTAAGACACTAAAAAGACACGTAGCTTTAGGTGAGGTGATCTTTCATTTTTTTTATTTTATTGTTTACTTATGTTTTGTCCTTATTTGATAGTACTTTCTTTATTATTTTTTATTTAATTTATTTTCAATTATTCAACATTTGTTATTTACAAAAATATTCTTACAAATTTTATTTTCTAGGTACACTTGTAGAGTCAAACTGATGTTTAAAAATTAAACAAAACTATTGAATGAATTTTCAAAAGGAAAGAGAGAATAAATGATGAAATATAACCTAGTGCACCAATTTTGAATTCAGAGAGTAATGTGGAAATTGTTGTTGAACAACCTATTGAGTCACTCGAAAGCTATAAGAATTGAAGAAAGAAAAAATAATATCGATATTTTGATAAGTGATCCCAAAAAGCATCCACAAATTTGGATTATCCTTATTAATCAACAAGATGAAATTTGTATGACATATATAAAGTTTGGATCGTATCAATTTACTATGGATGTGTATCCACTTTATGACCAAGAAGATCATCGTCATCGATTTCAAGCTCATTGATTTAAAAGTTTGCATTAGTTAGAGTATTTACCGGATGTAGCTTTTTGTCTTCCGTGCTATTTATTTTATAAACAATCAGGTATTAAATAATCATCGTGCACTAAAGAAGTGAAGATTTTAGGTATGCACTAAAGTTAACTAAAATATGTTTGAGTAATTTATATTATATTAAATTATTAATCATATATTAAATTTTTCTATTTAATTCTCTTTTATATATGAATATTTATTGTTTTTTATGTTATGTAAATTTAGTCTTGGCCCCCTCTTAAGAAATTTCTGGCTCCGCCCCTGATCATGGGTGTGCAAGGATGGGTTGTTCGATGACATAGAGGCAGCATTGTATAAGTGGGTAACCATCGTGAACCAGAAAGAGAAAGAAAGAAGGACAGAAGTGGAAATTTGCAAAGATAGTCCTTTGGATCTAATGGGCCGGGCCCAATTCTTTAATGAGAAACAATGTGTTAACAAAAGGAAGGTTTGGTGTGCATTTGTTGATGTTAATTCATTAATTGTTGGGCCCGTTTATCAGAATTCTTTCAATATTGGGTCACAACCCAAATATTAAGAAGCTGAATCTACAGCTTGTGGACAGGGAGTGATGGTAGAAGCCAAGTTGAGCCTCCCAAAGTGTGTTGTTAGACAACTTGAAATACACACAATTGCAGTGCTACTTACGACATTTCAACAGGGAAATGAAGAAGTGTTAAAGTGGGGGCAGCATAACACAAGTGTTGGTGAACCCAGTTATCAGAGTTCTTTTTATATGGACCCACAACTCAACACTGTGAGGAATGAATTGGTCCACAAAGAAGAAAAACAGGAGATGTCCATGGGAATTGAAGAAGAGCAGCAGTGGGATCCGGGTGGAAGGCGGCATATGATTATAGCAGCTCCACCATCAAGCTTCAAACTGCGGGACCCCAGAAAGTTGTGCTCAAGCGGCCATTTGCTTGTTCACCTTGAGGACAAAGTGAATGTTTAGGAGGGGAGTATTGTTAGTAGGCTTGGCAAAAGAATCCATGAATTGTCCATCCAGTCCATCCATACAAAAATTTCATCCAACAACAATAATAAAATTAAATGAATTGGATTGGATTGGACTGGATCTATTTTATTAGTGGATGGATAATGATCCATCTCATATTTTTTCTAGATCCATTGGATAAAAAAAACAAAGCGGTGGATAATTTTTTTATCCAGTCAAAAAATCAATAAATATTTTTGGCTTAAATAAGCTTTTAGTCCCTGGAAAGTTCACCAATTTTGATTTTAGTCCTTGTAAAAAAAATCTTAGGATTTCGTCTCTGTATTTTCGAAAATTTTGTAAATAGTCTCTATTGTTACCCCTGAGTACTAGAAATCATTCTAGATGAATAATTTTGTCAATTTTAACCCTACCGCCCTAATGTATGATTTTATTTCTACTTTCTAGCCAAATTTTGGAGCAAGTCGGACAAGAACGAGAAATTACCTCGGTACCCCCTGAGTACTAGATATCATACAAAATGAAGGAATTTTGCAATTTTAACCTTATGTCCCTAATATATGATTTTGTTTCTATTTTATGGCCAAATTTTACAGCAAGTCGGACGGTAAAATAAAATTACCTCGATACCCATGAGTACTAGATAACGGAAAAAGATAACGGTAGGGACTATTTGCAAAATTTGTGAGATTACAGGGACGAAAACCTAAGAAAAAATTTCACAAGGACCAAAACCAAATTTTATGAACTTTGTAGGGACCAAAAACTTATTTAAACCAATATTTTTTAAAAATCAGTTACTAGGAAACATACAGACTACATTGAGTGAAGATAAAAGACTATGTTACCAGTCCATCGTGCTGGTTGGAATGTGAGAGAGAGAGAGAGAGAGAGAGAGAGAGAGAGAGAGAGAGAGAGAGAGAGAGAGAGAGAGAGAGAGAGAGAGAGAGAGAGAGAGAGAGAGAGAGAGAGAGAGAGAGGAATGTGAGTGAGTGGAATGTGTGTGTGAGAGAGAGAGAGAGATTGAGAATTTTTTTTCTTTCTATTTAAAATGAAATAAGCATCGATGACGTTCTCTACCCCTGTACTCATGTTTCATGGACGCATGAATTTTTGATCCATTGGTACATCACTGTATCATATATCTTTGCAGATGCTCCTACATTTCTAATTCTAATTATTATTATAAGTGTGTCAAAAAAAATTCATGTATTTATTAAGATCCTTAAAATTTTGACTTAATTGCACTTTTGGTCCCTCAGGTTTTGCTCATGTGCAATTTTGGTCCCCAAAGTTTTTTTTTAACGCATTTAGTTCCACAAGTTTTTCAATTTAGCAAATGTGGTCCCTCCATCCATCCTCCGTTAATTTTTTAACAAAAGTTGCCTATGTGGCACTGACTCTGCCAAGCTAGACCATCCACGTGGAATTAATTTAATATAATAATTTAAATTAAATTTAGTTACACTTTTGGTCCCTCAAATTTAGGTCAAGTGCGATTTTGGATTTTTGGGCACATTTAATACCACAATTTTTCAATTTGACATCAACACTGTTCTAAATTTGTTGTATCAATGAGTTGTTAAAATTTGCACAATTAATGTCATACAAACCCAACACAATCAATTACTGTAACAAAACCTGCGCAAAAATAATAGGCCTCCCTCAAAATATTGGGTGTAACCTGGGAGGAAAATGGTACATACAAGCACCAATACCCTGGAAGGAAAATAGTTCATTACTTGCAAGATAATTTCCATAAAGGTTTCATTAAAAAAATTGTGCACTGAGTCCTATATTGTGCACTATAGATCAATGTAACCAAGATAATTCACACAAAAAAACTTAGGTTCTTACTTACAAAATAAAACCATCATAAACTGGCATTACATAAAAGTAGTCTAAGGCCATACATACTGGCATTACAAAATAGTAGTCTAAGGCCATACATACTGGCATTACAAAATAGTAGTCTAAGGCCATACCAACTGGCATTACAAAAAAAAGGACTACAAATAACTTTGGACTTGGCTGAGTCCTTAAGGTGCTTGGGTGTTGAGCCTTGACTTCCTTGCAATGTCACTGTAGATGTTTGACTTAGCTGCTCATGGTCTACATGATTGGTAGATGTGCCTGCATTGGTCCTTGTTTTTTCCTTGGATTTTTCTTTGTTCTAGCAGCACCTCCTTGAATAGGATGTTCAGCCTGAGTGTGTGTCTGCAAACAGCACCAAATACTCAATCACAAACAACAACCAAACAGTAAACACAAATGAGTCTCATGAAAATTTAATTAAAATAAAAATGAAATTCCAGCTTGGCAGAGTCAGTGCCACATAGGCAACTTCCGTCAAAAAAGTAACGGAGGATGGATGGAGGGACCACAATTGCTAATTGAAAAACTTGTGGGACTAAATGCGCTCAAAAAAAACTTTGGGGACCAAAATCACACATGAGCAAAACCTGAGGGACCAAAAGTGCAATTAAGCCTACAATTTTAGAGAGAGAAAACATTTAGCATGTAAAAATTGTTAAAATAAAATTTTAGCATAAAATATATTTTTAAATAGATGGATCGGATATCCATCCATATAAAAATGACTAATGAATGAGTTAGATGGTTTTTTATTAAATGGGTTATGGATGGATTGGATTTTTTTAATACATTTTTAATGGATCGAAATGGATTGATCGATTATTTTGGTCCGATACATTATAATCCGAATCAAAATCCATATAATTCATCCATTTGCCACCCCTATTAGTCATAGACCTAGAAATATTGGGGCAGCAGACATGTAACATTTGTATGGTAGTTTTATTACATATTAGTAACTGTTATATATTATAATAACTCGTATGTAATTGCTATTACGCAGTTAATTAGATGTAACTGATAAATAGGAAATAGGAGAGATTAGGGAGGTTATTCGATTAGTTTGGGGTGGTATGGTTTCGGACATGGTAGTGAATAGCGCGCAATAGCGACGCGATCGTGGTGGTGCGGGGTGGAGCAGCCGGTGGTCGCTACTCGGACGGCATGGCGGAGCATTTTTCAGTAGCGGCGGTCGCGGCCGCTTTCTCAGCGGAAATCGCGCCTAAAAAGCGGTGAAGCGGCCGCTTTTGGGTCGCTCCTGTACAATGGGTCGAATTTCCTTCCACAGAAGCCTCCGACGAGCTATTCCGACCGAACCCAGTCGCCCGACGAGCCATTTCAGGCCGAACCCAGTCGTCGGCGCCGCTGTTGGAGGTGTCATCAGATCTAGGGTTTTTTGCGTCTCTGCTCCTCTCAAAGCCATACTCATTTTTGAATAAACAGAGGCATATTAACAGAGGCGACGGTGGGTCACTGCACTGGGACTTAGATGCTGAAGGGATTAGAGGGTTAGGTTTCAGGAATTTGAGCCATGTGGCCCAAATATTTTTATGTGTTTTCTCTCTTTGTTTTTTTTTTGTGTTGTTGGGCCTTAGAAACTAAATGGGTAGGTCACTCTTAACTTCTTATTTTATTCTGTTTCTTCCTCCCCCTCTCTCCCTCCCCACTTCTCACGTTCAGATGCTTCTCCCCCTCTTCAGATCTGCTTCTTCCCTTCTGCTTCTCTGCATCTCCCTCTACTTCTCCTGCATCCCCCTATGCTTCTCCCCCCTCTGCTTCCACTTGCCTAAAATAGCCGCCGTCCCGCTATGCGCTATCCCGCAATAGCGTTTTCGGGGTCAGCTGCTCCGCGCCGCTATCCGGGATTGATAACTCTGGTTTGGGAGAGACTAGGCTCTCAAATTCCTAGAGGTTCATTGTATCTTCTCTATATTCTCTGTATTCTATCTCAGTTAGAGTCAATTCCCTGAGAGAATCCATCAATAAAGCAGTATTACGATAGCTGCTAATTCATCTTTATCAGTTTCTATCACACCTTTTCCTCACTTTTAGTTAAAAAAAAAGGGAAGATGATTTTATAAGGCATAAAATAATTCCCAGATGTTATTTTGAGAGAAAAAGAGAATTGAAGAAATTTTTTGAAGAGTTTGTTTCTGGACTTTAATAAAAGTTGCTACTTCATTTTCACGAGAATAGAGGACTAGGGTGGATGCATATAGAAAAAATTACAAGGCATACAGAAGAAAAAGCTAATTCAGTAATTCACCAAATAGACTAAATCTTAGGCTAAAGTGCACATAGCCCCCTCCAATAGTCAAACTATAGGCCAATTGCCAAAAAACATCCTCTGGTTCAAAGCTTGCAACTCAACTCCCTGAACTTACCAAATCGTGCAGAGTAATATAACATTGTAACTTCAACCCCACACGCACTGGCAGAAAACCCCCTGTAGGAAGCCAATATGCATTGTTTGCCAAGTCAAGGAGACGGGTTGCTGAGTACCGAACCATGAGAGGGATTTCTACAATGACATATATTTGAAGAAGGTTCCTTGAATTTTAGCCTAAACCTTTCAACACAATCTATTGATTAGAACAATGTTGAAGAATTCCACGGGACTGCAACCAACTGTCAGTGTATATTACCAACTTTTGACCGCAGGAAAGTAGGAATTTCCTTCCAGCTCCTTTTCATAATCCTCACTAATATAATATTCCCATCTTTGGAACAACATAAATTTATTTTACTATAAAATTTCAAAAAACTAATATTAAACATTTCATTTTATTCCACTTCTTTCAGGTAGAATTCAATGTACTCTTGGAAATGCATTTTATATGAACAAGAAAATCAGATTACTAATATTGCATTGTAATAAAACCACAGGAAAATAGAACCTATTTGGCTTAAAAAACAGAAATTTAAATTTAGAAGAAAAATATATTCAACGTCAACACCAGTAACAAGAGAAGAGTATACCTACCTTCCAAGTTCAAAAGCAATCGACAGAATCTTGGAGGGAATGGCAATGCAAAGGTCAATGTTCATAGTCTCCTACAATCAAAGACACTCTGCCTGATGATGGTATTACTTTGTTCCCACAAGCGGGACACATGCACCCGGTACTGAAGGCATAATTGTGGAAGGCCATTTCTAACCACTGGTTTGCAACAGAACTTCAACAAGCAGCAATTGGCATATCAACATTTGTACTATCATGATAAGATTTTTTCAATGATGAAGTACCCAAGGGCAGATTCTGTAATAGAGCTTCCTTAACGCGGGCTGCTTCACCAACCATTCCAGCCTTCAAAAGACAAGATCTTAAATTATTTACAGTGATTTCATCAGGGGCAGAACGAGATGTCAACATCTTATCAAAGATGCCAATTGCTTCATGCATTCTCCCTTTCATACAATGCCCAATAATAAGAATGGTAAACGTCAACTTATCAGGTTTGCACCTCTTCTCCTCCATTTCTGCCACAATTTTATTAGCCTCATCGACATTCCCAGATTTGCAATATCCATCAATAACAGGATTGTAGACAAATGGTCGAGGAACAATTTCACTCTGCTTCAATAATCTTAAAATGTCACGAGCTTCATGTAGTCTGTTGTTCTTGCACAGACCAGTGACAAGCACAGAGAAAGTATATAAACTTGCACGAATATTTCTGTCATTCATTTCATGCCACATCACCAAGGCACGGCTCACCTGTCCAACTCGAAAATAGCCATCAATTAGGGAAGTGAAAGTAGCAACGTCAGGAGGACAACCAAGAACGAGCATCTTCACATACATGGCTTGTGCAGAAGCCATGTCACCAGCCTTACCAAAGCCATCAATAAGAGCATTAAAAGTATATGTGTTAGGCTTAATTCCATATTTAATCATTTCACCGTAAAGCAAAATCCCCTCCTCCGTCTTACTCGACTTGCAATAACATGATATTATTGTTGTATAAGTAACAACATCAGGAGCAAACTCACTTTTCGAACAAACTTCTTTTAACAAACTTCTCGCTCTATCAACCTCGCTAATTCTACACAAACCATGTATGAGAGTGTTATACATAATTATATCCGGCGAACAACCAAAACGCCTCAAATCATCAAGAAGCTTAACAGCCTCATCAATTTCTCCAGCCCTACACAATCCTCGCATTAAAATATTAATCGTGTAGTTTTCCGGACAATAATGCAACCTCATTAACTCCCTAAACAGAAAAACAGCATCACTTATTTTATTCTGGTTGATCAAAATGTTGAACAAGTCATTATAAACAGCAGCATTCACTCCAACCTTATTATTACACTGAACATCAACAAGCAATTCCTTCGAGATATCGAACCTGCCAGCGAGCGCGTACGACGAAACCAGAAACCCTAACAACCAATTATCAGGTAACTGCCCATCACACCTCATCCAATCATACACCAATTTAGCGGAACCGTGTAAACCTGATTGACAGAGTGATCTCAATAGCATATTATAAGTCCAATAAGAATGATTATTCATGTTCAACCTATCTCTACTGAACTCGACAAACCTTAACCCCAAATTTGGATTGTTCAACCTATTAACAACCTCTGAAACGATCGAAGGAGTTAAGTGTTTGCTGAAATAACCTATGAACCTGTCGAGCGAGTTATTGCGAACGAAAACGCTGCAAACGATTTTGACGAACCAGGCTTCGGCCCTTCGAATCGGGGCAGATTCCGATTGCTCGTGGTTGAGGCCGGGATTTGAAGAGAGGGTGGTGAAGAATGAGAGAGTCATCCGTTTCGCTACGCTGTCGATTGAATCGTCCTCGTGGCCGCATATGCACCCGGTTCTGATTGTTGTTCGCGCACGCGCCGTGGGGTTTCGGTGTGAGTCACGGTTCTCCATTGAGGTGAAGAAATGCATTCAGGTGAGGAAGGGGGTTGAACGGAAACGCTAGTGTGTGGAGAAGAAATTAAAAGCAGTAGTGATCCATGAGGGAGGGGAAATTGAAGGTAATCTGCAACCGCACAAGGGAGATAACGAATCGCAAGGAAGGACTGCGTTTTTTTTTTTTTTTGGGTGGATAACTCTCTGTTTTTTTGGTGTATTGGAGGACTGTGTTTAGGGAAGATAACTGGATCTGATTCCTACTGGTTATTTTGCGTTAGGGTTAAAGCAGCAACTAGTTGTGTCAGCATTACATTGCATATAATAATAATAATTTTAAGGTAAATTTCACTATTTTCACTCATTTTGGTTTTTTTTTTTTTTTTTAACAAAAGTTTAGGTGAGTATGGTCCCGGGGGCTAACCAGAGTCAGGGCAGGCCTCAGAGCTCAAAGAGCGTTTACAGATTATTCACCAACGAGGTCCTCACATCGGTAGTGGGATTCGAACTCACAACCTTATGGGTTTTGAGCAGTATTCTTACCACTGGACCAACCTTCGTTGACCACTAATCTTGGTTTAGTCTCTGCAAATTGGAGGGTTTGGGATTTTCTTCTATATCCCTCATGAAACTTCAGACAATGGAGTGTGATACTTTTGCTTTTACACTCCACTCTATTAGTAATCACTCCATTACTAACCACTCCACTCCATCTCCATAAAAACTTTTAAACATAACCTTAGGATTTCGTCCCTGTATTTTCAAAAAATTTGGAAATAGTTTTTACCGTTATCTCTTTCCATTAACTGTTGATGTAGCAATCAGAATATCACGTCAGTCATGCCACGTCATCCACGTGGCACTAATGTGGCTTTCCGTTTGTCACGTTGGCAGGGACTATTTTCAAATTTTTCGAGAATACGGTGAAGAAATCCTAACATAAAATTTAGAGGGACTAAAATCAACATTGGTGAATTTTGCAGGGACCAAAAACTTATTTAAACAAAAAAAAATATTTTCTGACCAAATTTCAGAGCAAGTAGGATAGGGACCTCGATACCCCCGAGTACTAAAAATTATACCAGAAGGATCAATTGACAATTTTTTCCATGTGTCCTAATGTGTATTTTTTTTGGCCAAATCTCAGAGCAATCGGACAAGAATAAGAAATTACCTCGATACCCCTGGGTACTAGAAATCATACCAGGTGAAGAGATTTGTCAATTTGAAACCTGTGGCCCTAATGTATGATTTTTTTCCTATTTTCTAGCCAAATTTTGCCAAGGTTAAAATTGACAAATTCTTTCATATGGTATGATTTCTAGTACTCAGGGGTGTCGAGGTAATTTCTTTTTCCTAGCCGACTTACTATGAAACTTGGCAAGAAAATAGAAACAAAATCATAAATTATGGGCACATGGTTAAAATTGTCAAATTTCTTCATCTTCTATGATTTCTAGTACGTATGAGGTACCGAGTTAATTTCGTTTTCTTGTCCGACTTGCTATGAAAGTTGGTAAGAAAATAGAAACAAAATCATAAATTACACACCACATGGTTAAAATTGTTGAAGTCCTTCATTTGTATGATGTCTAGTACTCAGGGGTACAAAGGAAATTTCTTGTTCATGTCCGGCTTGCTCCAAAGTTTGGCTAGATAATATAAGGAAATAATATATTAGGACCACGAGTTTTAAATTGACAAATCCCTTCATTTGGTATAAATTATAATACTCAGGGGTATCGAAGTAATTTTTTATTCCTGTCTAATTGCCCTGAGATTTGGCTAGGAAAAAAAAATAATTCTTCTAGCATAGTTTTTAATACTTAGGGGTACCGAGGAAATTTCCTGTCCCTATTCGACTTGTTCTGAATTTGGCCAGAAAACAGATTTTTTTTGTTTAAATAAGTTTTTTGTCCTACAAAATTCACCAATTTTGGTTTTAATCCCTATAAATTTGTCTGAGGTTTTCGCCCCTATATTTTCAATAATTTTGGAAATAGTCCCTGATGATGTGGCAAATGAAATGCACGTCAGTGCCGTGTGGATGATGTGACAATCGGAATGCCATGTCAGCAATTAAAAAGGGAAAGAGATGACGGTAGGGACTATTTCCAAAAAAAATGAAAGTACAGGGATGAAATCCTAAGATTTTTTTTACAGAGACTAAAACCAAAATTGATAAAATTTGCATGGACCAAAAACTTATTTGAACCTAATTTTAAACATATCAATGTCAAAGTTTACACTTTATAGTTTTGAAGTTTAACTAACGTTACCAATGGAGTGTTGATCGAGTGTAAGCAACTTGAATCTGAAGTCAAATCCTTATGGAGTCACCCCATTAGGAGGCTGAGAACCAAGGGGAAAAATTATGCTCAATCAACCGAACCAGAGATTAGTCTCATAGAGTGTCTTAAGAGCCTAAGCCGGATACTCTAATGAACTCACTCGATCCAAAGGACTAATTAGCGTGGGTTCTGAATCAATAAACCAACTTAAATTGGTCCAAGTGGTAAGGGCTTGGGGCCTTAACCAAGTGGTCATTAGTTTGAATCATGACTATTGTGAATGAAAAAAATAAAATAAAAAATAGTTGGGATGGGAATACACACCTTGTGTAACTTCAGACTCGCCAATGGAGATTGGTCACTGTCAATGATTGTGGATATTTCGCACATATCACATGGGTACCAAACAAAAAATGTTTTTCCATAGGTATTTTTATGTTGTTTTTCATTAAAAAAAATATATACATAATTATATTTTCACTAATAAATTATTATGCACGTATTATTCACATTTAAAAATAATACCAAAAATGCTTATGGAACTACACCAAATTTTGTTTGTATAAATATTATGATATTAATCTCTCATTTTTATTTCAAAAAAAAATTTAGAAAGTTGTCATTTTTTTTTTAAATGAATGGAAAATTATCATTTTTTTTATGAATAGAAAATTATCATTTTGTAACCCCAAAAAAAAATATATATATATTTTTTTATCATTTTAATCCTTAAAATGGTAAGCACTAATTATACTAGTCCCTCCCATGTGCCGTTGTTCAATCAAATTACTGACAGATTAATAATGAGAGACTAATTGATATATCAATTTCTTTAAGTTAATGGCTAATTTATCGGGTGCTTGTAATTTCAGAAAATAAAACAATGGTACTCAAAACATAATACGTGAAAAACAAAAGGATTTAATTGATATACATTATCAGTATAAAATTTTTTTACACTGTCAATTAACCTGAAATTGATATATTATTACAAATCTTTGATTCTTTAAAATCATTAATTCCGTGATTTCTGATTGGTTGTTAGTGTAAAAATCTTTACACCGGTGGTATATATAAATTAAACTCAAAACAAAATTACATTATTAAAGGAAAAAAAAAGTAAAATTAATTATTATCTGTTTTACCATGTAGCAAGACAAAACCGATCAGTGCTCGTGGGATGCAAAAAGGTGCGCCCCAAAATCCTCTCAACTTGGCTCTGCTTGATTCCATCTCCAAGACCTTCACATCGTAGAGGAACCAAGTTCGAAAATTTTGTTGTTCCTTTTTGTTTTTTTTCTCTCCCACGTTCCCTTAAATTCCGTCTAATTTTCGTAACCTAATAAAATAAAAGGATGAATTGAGGAAAGGTATTTAGTTAGTAGCAATGATGATAGGAGGTGGGCTGAAGAGGTGGCAGCAGGCGGCGATTGCGGTGGGTTCCGCCGCGGGCGCGTTGTTGGATCCTCGAAGAGCTGATTTGATAGCAGCTCTTGGAGAGACAACTGGAAAACCTGCTTTTGAGAGAGTTCTTCAAAGGATGCAAACTAGCCCTGAAGGAAGGGTCAGTTCTTTTTTCCTTGATATATTCTTCTCATATTCATTCAATGTTCACATACTATCATCATGCTTCCTTTTGGAATATTCTCTGTTATGGATTTTGTGAATGTCAAGAAGTCTTAAAATGAGGTTCCCAACCAACCACAATTAAGGCCGTAAGGCTGGGGTTTTGGTAGTCTCTCCAAACACCTTACAATTGCAATTACGATCTCGTTTTCTCTGCAATTGTCCGCAAGGCCACAACTGCAATTTAAAACCTCAAAGCTTTGGAGTGCATCTAAGGATGAATATAGCTTGATTTCTTGGATCAGTGTTTATAGGGATGTGGAAATTATGGTGATTAAGATGAATGTGTTTTATTGAGATTGGAGACTGTGCTTTGGCACGTGAATCGTGATGTATTTCCTGTGGAATATCTTTACAATGTTTGGAAGAGCGTATAGAGTACTTATTTGGGCTTATGAGAATAGTTTATGCTAATAAGCTTATGAATATCTTATGAAAATATTTTATGATCTTCTTATAAGTTCTTTTTAGCTTATTTCAATAAATTTGTCAAAGAAACTTATGAAAATAATCTCTTTTTGGCTTATTTCAAAACAACTTATTGAATAAATGTTTAATTAGGCTATTTACTCAAACACATCCCTTGTCATTGTTGATTTGTTGTATGCTGCAACTTCATTGTAGTTTCCTTGTCTCTTTTTTTTGTGTTTGGATCACTTTGGAACTATGTTAAATTGTTGTTGAGTGACCATTGTTTTAATAGCTTGTAAAGGACAGGAAGTGGTTTCCCTTCAGAATCTTCTATTGTTTTTAATGCCTAAGTATCTACGCATGTGCTCATTTGTAATCTTAAGTACTCTTTTGATGGCTAAGAGGAAAACAATTTTTTTCTGTCAAGACATACTGTTATATGTGACAGCAAAGACCAATCCATTTTCTTTCATAATATTGGTTGATAGGCAGTACTGTTAGAGCGCCCTCGTGTTGTATCTGCTAAAGTAGGACATGCTTGGGACCTCCCAGCAAACACATTTGGTGCTGCCTATGCTAGATTTATGGGATCCAGGAACTTTTCACCAGATGATCGACCTCCTGTGCGGTTCATGGACACGGATGAACTGGCCTATGTAGCAATGCGGGCTCGTGAAGTGCATGACTTCTGGCATACTCTTTTTGGCCTTCCTACTAACTTGATTGGGGAGTCCGCATTGAAAGTAATTGAGTTTGAGCAGATGTACCTTCCTATGTGCCTGCTGTCTGTCATAGGGGGCACAGCAAGATTCAGTGAGAAGCAGAGAAAATTGTTTTATCAGCATTATTTCCCCTGGGCTATTCGTGCAGGCATGCAGTGCACTGATCTTATGTGTGTATATTATGAGCGGCATTTTCATGAAGATTTGGAAGATGTTCGCAGAAAATTGGGAATTGTTCCTGTTCCTGCAGTTCCTTAACTGTAAGTTATTGGACCTGATGGTTGTACTTGGTTTTTAGGTGATAGCAATATGCTAGAATTGTGTAATTGAATTTTTTTTGGAATAAAATCTAATGGTAAAACACATTTGCCTCTGATGTTTAGTCAGTGAGTTTTGTATTGGTTGGATTTCATCAATAACATTATACACTCTGATTGATAAATTACATATACATTCATTTGATCAATTTTTCGAACATATCCTTTTATTAGTTTTATCCTCCTCATATGCTACAGTGATTATTTAATCCATTTGATTGTAGCTGCAGGATTATTGTATCATAGTTGAAATAGAAAGGGTTACCTTTGCATGTGTGGACTCCTTGTTTTTGCTTCTGTTTTGAGGAATTACAGAGATCTCCCTGTGCTAGAAAGAGTTCATTTCCATATTTTCTTAACGAAATTCAAGTTCCTATCAGAGGAACATAATCAAACTTAGAGGTACTTTATGACTCCAATGTATTTACTTGTTAAAACCATCAACATTTTGTACAGATCTAGTAGTCTCTTGTCATAGTCTGCCTTTGTGGTGTACTTCCTTGAGTGGTGTACTAACCACATCAATTTATCAGGAGAACCAAATCTTGAGATAGGGAGTTTGGAGATTTATTATACCTGTTGAGGATGATACAAGTCATATAAATATTTTAATAACAGCTAGTGTTCTCCAGTTGCTTAATCCTGAATTATAAATTGTGCAGAAGATAAATTTTGTGTGTTCTGCCTTGGTTTCCACTGGATTTACTATTTATTCAAATTTGGTTTCCATTTCCCACTATACATTTAAGATATGATTCGCTTAAGTTAACAGACCGATCTACACCTTTCCATATTCAAGAGTTGGCAAGCAATAAAAACGTAACCATTATGAAGGTCAGGACTATATATTGCAGAGTGCATTCACTATACAGGGAATAGGCTGTTAAAGGAGTCTCCAAACTAGTTTGACTATAATATTTGGTTGAATTGGTATGTCTTTCTCAAACCAATACCACGGTATTTGTTGTTGGCACAACACATTTCATTTGAGGTGAAGTTTTGGTATCACAATCAGAAACTTGAAGTTAAAGCAGCAGTCAGAGATGCATAACTTTGTGGTATTGCAAAATGCAAAATTAGAATTATCCACTCCACTAAAACTTACAGTGGAATGAAAACTTTCCTCCATTTTATCATTAAATATCCAGACAATAATATGAAAAGTTCGTGTTATTACATTGCATTTCATATTTTTTACATCTCATTCCATTCCACCTATCATACCTCATACCTTATTCAAACATAAGGTTAGTTAACGTGTTGTAAGCACTTCTTGCTTTCTTAACATTTTATCCCTTTACAAATAGTATATTTGCCTTCCTCATGTTTGCCTCAATGTTCTCTTTGTGGGTGAGATTGAGATCCACTACAAAGCTGCTGATTGATCCACTAAAAATGAGTGATCCATTGCAAAAACCCGAATGAATGATTATCTACACAAGTGAGGGATCCTCTTCACAAGGATTAACTTGATGCTTTTAACAATTATTTTTTATTTTTGAAAAGTATTTAAATTTTATTATAAATCTATGTTGTTTGAAATAATGTGATATATAGCAATAATTATTCCGTACATTATAAGAGGACTACGCTAGTTTCTATTCTTGAGCATTACATATTTAGAATCAATTTTTTTTCAATATATAAAAAAATTCAACTAGACAATATATTAATAAAAATTCAATTTCATAAAATCATTATTTGATACTATTTTAAAAATCGGATTAGACATTTCATACGCGACAGATATATTATATATAGATAACTATATTATAAAATTTACAAATGCGACATATATCGGTTCATCCGGTCCAATCAGTGACTCACTGGTTCGACCAGTGACCCATTAACCCAGTACCCCAACCGAGTCAATGACCTGTTCGGTTTTAATAACACTGGTGTAAAGTGAGCAAATAAGAATATTTTCATCCTTAATTATTTAAAGTGCATTGAAATATCAACTCACCTTAACTAATCATGTTAGATATGATTTTTAAGATAATTATCATGAGAAAACATTTTTAATGATACAAAAGTTTTTTCTTTTTAACCAAAAGAAGCTTATTTCATTTTCAATAAGATAGAATCAACAACACTAGCTTAATGATATGAAAGTTATTGATCGGGTAACCGTGTAAAAAAAATAAAAAAATTACGCTAATAGTATATAATAAATAAAAAAATTGAAGAAAGTATATAATAATTAAATCCTTTGTTAAATATATTTATCATCTTTTAGCAAGGGAAATTAAATTAGTATAATGTTTTTTTTAACAAGAAAATTAGTATAATGTTAAATATCTATTAAAATTATATTTGATATACTATTATTTCACTATTAAGTGGTGTTATAATGTCGTTTGTTATAATTAAAGTATGGGGATCAAATTGAAAATTATTATCATATGTAGGGACTAATTTGAAAAAAAAATTAAATATAAAAACTCAATTGACAATCAATATCACGTATAAGGACCAAGATATTAATTTAACTTAAATAATATATTATATATTGTTTTAACCCGGCACGGGTGAACATACTAGTTAGTATAATAATACTATAATGTTAAATATCATTCATTTCATTTCTTTAACACCCTAACTTGGGTCATTACATGGTTACACCGTTGCAGAAAATAAATTAAAAATTATGTTTGCTGGTTGCTTTCGGAAAATTTATTTATTTGAGGTCAAAAAACTCGAGTGTAAAAATTTTTCCTCCACGAATAACTCTAGAACACTATAATCCATACATTAAACAGTAAAGTCATATACATAAAGAAGTCACCATGGCATACCATTTTTTTCTCAAAAGATGTCAATTTTTAAAAAGGGAATTTAAAACCCAAGATAAAATTACAACGCCACAATTACCAACCTTTTCAAACATACAACCCAAAACTAGACTCCTAAGTTGGTCGTTCTACAAGAAATTATTGGAAAGACCCCCGTGGTCTTTTCCCACGAACAGATACTTCTTCAAGCATCTAGAATCTAAGTCCGCAAGTGACTTAAAGAACTCCTCCGCTTCATCTGTACTAGTATCCCAAGATACAACGGCAATTACCAGTAGAACCTGATATATTCGTAAGGGTGAGACGCCAATACATGGATTTAACACAATAACCGCATGAACGACACAAAAGCAAACATATATACATATACATGTCCATAAATAAACAAGTAGTCCATCACTGGGTTTCATACCCGATCACAGTCTTTTGGAAAAATGCATGAACACTTCATAATCGTAATCTAAATTCATACATAATCTCATGAGATATCCCGACCTTAAGGTGAGTTGATCAAGCTCAATAGCCACGCAGGCAAAAGGCACGAAGCCAAAACCACAGCACATTGTCCAACACAAGGCACGGTGATCACCGAATATGGTTACCATAGCACACTCTCCAATTTAAGGAGCAGTGATCACCGAATATGGTTTTTCATTGTCCCACCAGGGCACAATGATACGTCGATTCATGAATATCGCCATGATATCATGATTAACAAACAGGCATGCCTGCCTAAAATGCATGTAAAACATTTTTTTCTTGATGCTTTTCTTTGTGTTCAATCTTTCCTTGCTGAAGCTCAAAAGCTTACGACCAACCATAGTCTTAGACATCTTAACACTTTCATTAATAACACAGGACCTCAAGTCCGAGTGCTCAATCACAAAACCCATAGACCGATGCCTCGGGCTTAGGTTCATGGTAATAGAAAACAGTATTCACTTTGAATAATATTATTTACTCCGAAATTAGGACACGCAGTCCAAACTACACCGAAATTAGGACACGCAGTCCAAAACTACACCGAAATTAAGACCCAAATTCCAAAACACCGCAAGAACACTATTTCTCCTACATCTCGATTACTAAGTTCAAACTCACTGTCTACACTGTTTGCATAAAACTTGTTTCTGGAAAATCATCTCAAAGGGAAAATTCTTTTATAAAATCATCTGATACTAAAATCTTTTCTGTAACCGTGTTTTCAGAACTAATTGCCGTCTAACGTTTTAAAATACGTTTAAGTCAAAATTTGATATTTTTCTCCTTAAATAATTTTATAAATTCATGATTAAGTTATTTTCGAATATTAATTTCAAAAAATAACATTTTATAATATTACGGAATTTCTTACGTAAAAATTAGCAGTACAAAAATAATTTCACGGTTACATCCTTACTGTGACTCATAGTTTACTTTTACACTAATAAATCATTAAAATAATAATATTTCCGAAAATTTCTTATTTTCTCCATTAATTATTTAAATCATAATATATTCCAATATCTCTCAATTAAATACTGAATATTACTCATGAAGCTTCTTAAAACTTTGATCTCGTTTAATTAATTGAGCACTGACCACTGTCATGCTTCTCAAACCACAATCAACAACATCATCACATAAATATTTCCAGGCAGATCATGCATCACAACACATTATAATATAATTGCAGATAAACAATTTAAATGCAAATAATCCATCACAGATAAAAATAACATAACTTAAACAACTTGAACCAAATTAAACAAGCACCACAACCACAGATAAATAATATGGACCACACACTAATCACATGCAGCTATTGGGAAAAATCCCTCAGGTAAGCTCCCCTTACCTCTTGAAGATTCAAGCTTTGGTTTCATAAACGACTTTCCGATTCGAATCCGGTTTCCTCCGCGCAACTCAGGATAATCCACTAAGATTTATCCTTCAACAAATTACAACTCAGCCAATCAAAATCGAACAAGTACATTCACCAATACACTACATATAGGTCACTGCCCTAGGGTGATTTTGTGGCTAAAACTTCTAAAATTCTTAAGTCTTTGGATCAATGATCTTTAAGGACTTAAGACATAGATCTAATGATTTATGTTATGAGTTTTGCTGTTCTGAGTTTAGAAAGAACAACTCTCTAACACTCTCAGCTCTCAGTGACAGTAATTGAAAGAGAAAAACTATGCAAGAAAGGAAAGAAAGCAATCAAGAAGAATGCAAGAACACAAGGTGTTATCGTGGTTCGGAGCAATAATTTCTCCTACATCCACATTGAGGTCGATTCCATTCACTTTCTGATCACAGCAGCCACAACTACTCAGTACAAGACTTTACAGATATTGAAGCTATTCTACAATCTCACTTGCACTCAAAGTATTTGATCACTTAAAGACTTAACAATAGAATACCCTCTAAGATACATCAGCTATGCTTATATACAATCTAATCCTCACTTTACATCAGCTAACAGTTACCTAAAAGTCAGTTACACATCCTAACTAACTTTTGCTAACAGACTGAATATGAAAACAGATTTACATAACTGATTCAGGCCTAACTAACATAACTACCAATTGATGATCCACCTGAACTTCACAATTCTCCACCTTGGATCTTCAAAGCTTTAGATGTTAGTTGCCTCAGTCTCTTGCAGAGACTTAAACTTCACAGCTTCCAATGTTTACCAATTGCAAGCAATGAGTAAACTTGGAACTTGGAACCACTTTGGTTAGCATGTCTGCAGGATTGTGCTCAGTAGCAATCTTCTTCACCTTAACTGCTCCTTGTGCAATAATGTCACGAATGAAATGCATTCTGATGTCTATGTGTTTTGTTCTCTCATGGAACACTTGGTTCTTTGAGAGGCAAATTGCACTTTGACTGTCACACCAGACTGTCACCTGCAATTCCCTTCCTTCAAGTTCATTCATAATGCCTTTCAACCATATAGCTTCTTTAATAGCTTCTGTAAGTGCTATCTACTCGGATTCAGTAGTAGATAAAGCTACTATGGATTGAAGATTTGCCTTCCAGCTGATTACATTTCCATAAAGAGTGAAGATGTAACCAGTTAGAGATCTTCTTTTATCCACATCCCCTGCAAAATCAGCATCAACATAACCTGTTAACCCACTGTTTTCAGCCTTAGATCTGCCATATATCAGTCCAACAGATTTAGTCCCTTTTAGGTATCTAAAAATCCATTTTACTGCATTCCAATGTTCCTTCCCAGGGTTGGCCATGAATCTACTAACCATGCTGGCTGAGTATGCTAGATCAGGTCTGGAACAGACCATAGCATACATGAGACTTCCTGTAGCATTTGAGTAAGGAACATCTCTCATGTATTTCAAGTCATCATCAGTTTTAGGAGAGTGTGTAACTGATAATTTGAAATGGCTAGCAATTGGAGTTGAGACAGACTTGGCTTCAAGCATGTTGAATTTCTTCAACAGCTTCTCAACATAAGATGCTTGACACAGAAACAGTAAGCCTTCAGATCTGTGCCTTGTAATCTCCATGCCAAGGATCCTTCTAGCAGCACCTAGATCCTTCATTTCAAATTCTGAACTTAACAAATTCTTAAGAGAGTTAATTGCATTCAAATCAGCACTAGCAATTAACATATCATCAACATATAAGAGAAGATAAATGAACAAACCAGATTTTGTTCTTTTGAAATAAACACAACTATCAAAAGAACTTCTAGAATAGCCATTTGAAACAACAAAAGAATCAAACCTTTTATACCATTGTCTAGGTGATTGCTTGAGTCCATATAAAGATCTTTTCAGCAAGCACACCATTTGTTCTTTTCCCTTTTGTTCAAATCCCTCAGGCTGTTTCATATAGATCTTCTCCTCAAGTTGTCCATGTAAAAAGGCTGTTTTTACATCCATTTGTTCAAGTTCTAGGTTATGCACAGCAACTAGAGTGAGTATGATCCGAATGCTAGTATGTTTCACTACAGGGGAAAAGATTTCATTGAAATCTACCCCTTCCCTTTGTGTAAATCCTTTAGCCACAAGTCTTGCTTTATATCTCCCCTTTTCAACTCCTGGAAGGTCTGGTTTCCTTTTAAAAATCCACTTGCACCCTATAATCCTTTGATTGTTAGGCTTTTCAACAAGTTCCCAAGTGTCATTTTTCATTAGAGATTCAATTTCCTCTGACATGGCAGTCTTCCACTTATCACTGTCTGATCCAGACACTGCTTCCTTATAGCTTATAGGATCTGTCCCTTGAGTATCAATTTCCACAGTTAAAGCATAAGCTATGAGGTCTGCATATCCCAATCTTTGAGGAGCTCTTATTTGCCTCCTCTCTCTGTCTCTAACCAAATTATATGATGTTTCTGCATTGTCAATTTGTGCTGCAGAATCATCATCAGAATTGGTTGCACATTCTGGTTTTTCCGGTCTTGAAACCTCCACCTCCAACTGAACATTCTCCTCAGTTTGAGTAGCCTGCTGATCTTCCATCTGTGTTTGAATTTCTGATTGAGCAGGCTGCTTGTCAGGTGCATTACTACTACCAGAAAAATCCAGCATATTTTCTTCTTGGAAGATTACATCTCTGCTTATGACAGTCTTTGGTCCATTGGTCCCTGTTAACCATACTTTGTACCCTTTAACACCTTCAGGATATCCTAGAAAAACTCCTTTCTTAGCTCTTGGTTCCAGCTTACCTTCACTAACATGAATATATGCAGTGCAGCAAAAAATTCTTAGATTATCATAGTTTGGAGGCTTTCCAGTCCACAATTCTTCAGGGGTTTTGAAACCAATAGCTGCTGAAAGGCATCTATTTATCAAATAGCTAGCTGTATTTACAGCTTCACCCCAAAAATGTTTAGACAATTTTGCATTGGACAGCATGCATCTTACTCTTTCTAAAATGGTCCTATTCATCCTTTCAGCTAGGCCATTTTGTTGTGGAGTCATTCTAACAGTTTTATGCCTTGCTATTCCATTCTCTTTGCAAAATTCAGTGAACTCACCTTCTAGATACTCTAAGCCATTATCAGTTCTTAGACACTTCACCTTTCTTCCTGTTTGATTTTCTACTAGTGTTTTCCACTGTTTGAAGGATTTGAATGCTTGATTCTTATGCTTCAAAAGATAAATCCACACCTTTCTAGACCAATCATCTATGAAGGTTATGAAGTATCTAGCCCCTCCTAAAGAAGACACCTTTGCAGGCCCCCAAATATCTGAATGAACATAGTCTACAATTGCTTTTGTAGAGTGTGTGGCAGTGGGAAACTTTACTCTCTTTTGTTTTCCAAAAACACAATGTTCACAAAACTCCAGTTTTTCAAAGTTTCCATTACCAATCAATCCTTGTCTATGTAATTCTTCCAGCCCTCTTTCACTCACATGGCCTAGTCTATAATGCCAAAGTTTTGTACAATTCACTTTAGATATAGAAACTAGGCTAGCTGAGTTAAGAATGGTGTTACCTTGAAGCCTGTACAGACCATTACTTCGGGTACCCTTCATGACAAGTAAAGATCCTTTGTATACCTTCAAGACTCCACCTTCTCCTCTAAAAGAGCATCCAACTTGGTCCAGCATACCAAGAGAAATCAGATTTCTCTTTAACTCGGGCACATGCCTTACATCTGTAAGAGTTTTAGTTGATCCATCAGTCAATTTGACCTTCACTGTTCCAATACCAACCACTTTGCATGCCATGTTGTTTCCCATTAGAACCTTGCCACCATTGACTTCTCTGTATGAATCAAACCATCCCTGATTAGGTGTCATGTGAAATGAACAACCTGAATCAAGAATCCACTCCTCTTTGCAGTCTTCTGAGGACACTGATAAAACATCTGCACTCTCATATCCATCTGCAACCACAGCAATATCATCCTGTTCTTTATACTTGTTGTTGTTCTTTTTCTTTCTTTCTGGACATTCCTTTCTGTAGTGACCATCTTTATGACAGTAATAGCAGTTCTTCTTTTGTCTGGACTTTGATCTATGCTTGTTTTTACCTCCTTCTTGTTTCTGAGATCTTCCCCGAACAAATAGACTTTCTGCATCTCCATCATTTCCTTTGGTCTCAGTCATTTTCTTCTTCAATTCCCTTGAATTCAATGAGGCTTTTACTTCCTCTAGTGTAAGAGTGTCTCTTCCAAACATCATGGTGTCAACCAGATTATCAAAAGATGCTGGAAGTGAACACAACAAGATCACTGCCTGATCTTCATCATCAATCCTAACATCAACACTTTTAAGATCAAGAATTGCTTTATTGAACATATATATATGTTCTTTAATAGATGAGCCTTCCTCCATCTTCAGTTGATGAAGCCTCTTCTTCAAATACAGCTTGTTGGTGAGGGACTTTGTCATGTAAAGACTTTGAAGTTTCAACCAAACTCCTGCAGCAGTGGTTTCATCAGCTACCTCTCTCAGCACTTCATCTCCTAGGGATAGAACAATCGTGCTGTGAGCTTTACTCAGGATATCCTTCTTCTCCTTTTCTGATAGAGTTATAGGAAGCCTTGCAGCTCCTTTCAAGGCATCATTAAGCCCTTGATGAACAAGGAGGGCTTGCATCTTGATCTTCCAAAGGCTGAAATCATTGTCTCCAGTGAACTTCTCCACATCAAATTTGGTTGTCCCCATTGCGAAAGCCTTGAACCTTGCTCTTGATACCAATTGTTATGAGTTTTGCTGTTCTGAGTTTAGAAAGAACAACTCTCTAACACTCTCAGCTCTCAGTGACAATAATTGAAAGAGAAAAACTATGCAAGAAAGGAAAGAAAGCAATCAAGAAGAATGCAAGAACACAAGGTGTTATCGTGGTTCGGAGCAATAATTTCTCCTACATCCACACTGAGGTCGATTCCATTCACTTTCTGATCACAGTAGCCACAACTACTCAGTACAAGACTTTACAGATATTGAAGCTATTCTACAATCTCACTTGCACTCAAAGTATTTGATCACTTAAAGACTTAACAATAGAATACCCTCTAAGATACATCAGCTATGCTTATATACAATCTAATCCTCACTTTACATCAGCTAACAGTTACCTAAAAGTCAGTTACACATCCTAACTAACTTTTGCTAACAGACTGAATATGAAAACAGATTTACATAACTGATTCAGGCCAAACTAACATAACTACCAATTGATGATCCACCAGAACTTCACAATTTAACATAAAGAATTGAAATCAAATATTCCAATCCATCATAAACCCACTTTCGGCCTTCAATGAAAAATGAAGCTAAGGATTTCTTTTTGACAACACAACTTGGATTCAATATATACATGAACTATAAAGATTGAATCAAGTATAACTTAACAAAAAATGAAACAAAGTTCCTTCACCCACATAAACAAGGTTTCGGCCATGAGAAGAAAAGTGAGGAGGAAATTTTAGTTTGATTCATGCTCTTGGATAATGAAAGTGGATATGATTACAAGATCATAGAAATTGGTTTCATGATCACAGGATTTTTCTACAATTTCCTAGAGATTATACAAGATTCTAGATCTAGGAATTTAAAATGATGATCATGGCATAAACTTATAAAATAAATGAAGATGAAGGCTTAGCTAAGTAAGGTGATGAGGTTTTACCTCTTGAAGATTGAAGAAATGAAGAAAATGATCAACCTTCACTTAGTTGAAAACTGGACAGCTTGAGGGTGTGATGGTTTTGTGAGTGTATCTCACAATATACTCATCCAAAAATCACAAACTTTGGCTTGTTAGAAATATAAGAATAAAAGGAACAACTTTGGGAGTTTAAGGTTTCATTTGGTTCGGATCATAACAGGGGTGAAAAGGGCCTTCTTTATGTTGTTTCGTGTGTTGCTGAGAATTCTGGGCAGTTTTGGTATTTTGAGCATATCTCCCAATCCACTTATCCGTTTTTGATGATCTTTAGCTTGTTGGAAAGAAGAGAGAAATATGAACAACTTTTATGTTGAGAGTTTTTTGAGTTTCAGAAAGGAAGAGGGTCATATTTTCGGTGGAGATTCGGTGTTCTTATGAGTTTTGTAACTTAGAGAAAATGGAGAAAGCCTGGTGAGGAAGATGAAGAGAAGTGGGGAGGGGGGCAGCTGCGGTTTTGAGCCTTTATATAGGCTTAGATTTAGGCTTTGTTTGGTTCCTTAGAGTCCAAATAATGGGTTTTGTGAATATTAAATAATATAATAGTTAACTATGGTTAATAATTAACTTAACTAGAATTACTTTGTTAACCATGATTAAAAATCATGTGGCTCATAATCAAGAGAGGGTGTGGCTGATTCTTGGCCAAGTAAACTAACCTTGGTTCCTTAACTACGGTTAAAATTTAACTCGACGTCGATTAGGTTAAGCGTATGGGTATTTTGGTTATTTCACTTGAAAATTCCCGATCAATAAAATTTAAGGCAGGATTCCTTGTCCTCTCTGCTACATCAACCTCTTCTAAAATCTCAGCTCCATAATCGACTCCGTCGTTTTCCCGAATTATCCTCCGACTTAGGTTTTACGTGTTTTCTTAACGATTACGTCCAAATAAAATAATAGTATTTCATTCATAACGAATTTTTTCGAAATGTGGAAAATCGTCCGGGGCAAAATATAAAACCTAATGGTTTCGTTCACGAGTCGAAATTAGGGTTTCTGATCAATAAAAGCTTACTGTCAGTGAAAATGTAGAAAACGCAGACCGGTTTCCGTCTAAATTTTCATTCCAAAACTTCCCCGTAACCTTATAAAAATAAGTATGACAGGGAAATGACCTTAGTTTATCCAAAGTCATTTTCTAAATCTCGGATAAAAATATAATTATTTATATAATTATTATCGATATTAGAAAGTCGAAAAATCGGGATGTTATAATTTCTAAATATAACAATAACAATAATAATATAAGTCTCAACAAAAGTTAATTTAATTTTTTAAACAAAATTAAACCAAATCTAACATAGCTTAATAATAATACCTGATTATGATAATTTCTAATAACATTGTCCCTGAAGCTAGAAGTTTCAAATCCAAAATATGGCAACAGAGAGATTCGCTTCTCCACCAGCCTCCTCGCACGAGGAGAACGCTATGTGAGTTCTTTCTCAACTAAACTCCACATTTTCATTTTACAATCAGTTCTGTTTGGTTCCGATTTACCCTTCGAGCTTCAATTTTCTTGTTATGCTGTTAGTGCAGTGACCATGCATCATGCATAATCGAGCCCTGTAACTTTTTTGGGTGTGTAGGTTTCTTGATATATTGCATGAAGCTCCCCTTTTTGCTCACCGGAAAGCTGCAAGGGTTGTTGGGAGTGTTTTCTATTGCGTTCTACTGGCAAGTTGGATTCTTTTTATCATTTCAATTAATGGGTCGTTGGCTGATTTGTCAAACATGAATGATTTTTTTATTTAATTGAAATTTGTATGCTTAGATTGTTGAGTAAATTGTTTATTGTTGGGAGTGTTTTCTATTGCGTTCAATTGGCAAGTTCAATTATTTTTACCATTTCAAATAATGGGTCATTGGCTGATATGGCAGACAACAGACATTGATGATTTTGATTGAAATGAAAGATTTCTTTTATGTTATATTGATAAGGCTATGTTTGGGAGTTTTGAAATTGTTGAGTAAATTGTTTATTGTTTGTTCCATAGTAGGCAGGTTATGCTACTTTGGCCATAGGAGCTGAATGGATTTTTAGTCCACTTCAAGACCTGATATCTCCGGTGCTCTGTAGTTGTGATGTTCTTCTTTTGCTATTAACAGGTTTTGCACCAGAACTTACCTTGGATTAGGTGTTCTTTTTTCTTATTTCTAGATTTGCATATTTTCTGATTGGTGCACCGTGTAACAGCGTGTCTTTGTATATTTATTATGGAATGCCTTTTCATGTGGGCCTTTTATTTCTATTTGCTTAAAAAGTCTTTCTTTTATTGTTGTCCCAATTCTATTTCCATGCTTTTGTATTCAATATAATCTTCTGAAGAAATTATCTCATATGCTAGGCTGCAGTTCACTGCATTTGGCTTAGGGTACAGGATAACTTGTCCATGCATTACTACTACTTTATTCTTGAAGGAACTTGCACTGTTGACAAAATATTTTCACAAATTTCAAGGAGCTGTTCCATTGTGGAACAGAAATTGAAATAGATGTCTGACAATGCCCCTGCTTTCAGGTCAATGTGTCTTGCAAACAATTTTCAAAATCACAGACAACTAGTTTGCCACATGCAATTACCAATAATGTTTTCCATCGCCATTCTCAAATAATGTTTTCCTCTTGTATTTAATATTTAATGTGCACAGTTTTATTTGGTTTAAATGTCATATTTTACTGTTTCAGGTATCTTTCAACAATATCTGGTTTATCAAGTGCAGAAGATACGCTTGCAGGTATTTCATCATCACAGTAGTTTCTTAATTTCTCTGTTTTGCATGCATACACGCACTGGAAATTTGTTTGGGATTTTTAACTACTAGGACTCTATAGTCCGAATGTTCATCAATGGAGTGAGACCTAAAATAATAGAATTACCAATAGAAATTCTGCTTCAAAGATCTATGAAGGTTTGAGATTTATGTAGTAGTGTTTCACTGTCTGATTATATAATTTTACCACTAACATGATTTTTCAGGGTTATTATAGTTTCAGCCAGAAGTTGAAGTTTATTGTTCGCATACCCTTTGCCATTACAGCTTATGGTATGTATTTCAGTGACTTTTTAACTTGAAGATCATGCTTAATATGTGAAGTCAATGGGTATATAATTGTGTGTGTGGGTGTGTGTCAAGAACCAACTCATAAACAAAAAGCTTAAATTGTTAAGTGGAGGTACTTAAATGGCAAAAGAAATTCAAATTCTGTGAAACTTATTTCGTCAAATGCCACATGAAACAAGAAACAGCAGCGCTGTATCTGCATTTTGTAAAGTTTTTTTTTTAAATATTAATTTTAACTTTAAAGTTTAAAACAATAAAGCTGGTTTGTTTTGTACTATTCAGTAATCATATTTACTAATTATTTATAACAATGTGGATAGTTTACCACTAGTGTTCATGTTTATCATTTATATGGATAGTTTATATTATTTGAGTTGTTAATTAAAAAATGTGAATATTTTGAATATTTTGATTTAATTTCAGGAACTGCTGCAATGCTACTTGTTATAGTCTGGAAACCTTACACCGGTTTTCTGTCAATCTCTGCAATATTGAGGTATATTCATTATTTGGTTATACTTGTCTGTTTAAGACATTTTATTTGGATAGATTAAGTTGAATTAAGAGAATAAATGTGAAGGACTACATCCTTAATCTGAATCTTTTTATCAATAAAAGGTGCTAATGATATTTGATTGATGATTAAATGCTACAGTTTGTTACCATATTTTATTGGTGATATTGCATGATGATATGAAGTACAGGAAAGATATTGAAGCTTTTTCTTGTTTCCCTTTTTTTTTTTTTTTTTTTTAAGTTTTATGTTTGCCTGGATGAGTATACTTAATCTTAAAATATTGTCATTGTAAGAGTGGTTGTATTAGTAGATAGTAATGTACAATATATTACAATTTACAGAGCTTCTTGCTGCATTATGTATACTTAGTAGGAGATAGAGAGTTTAGTTGATACTTGACGGTATATAGGTTTCTTTTTTATTCTTATTCTTAATTTTTTTTTTTAAATCTCCCCTCCCTTCTTGTGTAGGTCTGTTTACAGTTGTACTTCTGGCATGGCCATAATCTAAAGAAAATTGATATTTAATTTTGTTAAAAATCTTATAGCTCTACTATACATATAATCTCCCACGGTTAATTTGGTTATCACCTAATAATACAATTAGTCATCATCAAGTTCGTGTTCCATGTATGGCATGTTTCATTCCCTCTGCACTATCTTTCTTTATTGTGTGACTGGAAATTAGTTGTTCACTTTTTTTTTTTTACACCACCAAGATGTTAATATCATGTTTTGGTTGCTTCAAACATCTGCAGGATTATTATGGTAGTTGAAGCTGTATGTGCCGGATGTTTTATGAGTCTTTACATTGGTACGTTTTTTTTATTTTTCTTTTTGGGGGGATGCTTTTTTCCTTTTTCTTTTTGAGGGAGCCTAACAAAACTATCTAAAAGGCACAAACAATTTTAAGAAAATTCGAAGGGATGTCTTGAGCCTTAGGGTGCCACACCTCCAGCTGTAAAATGTATTTGGTAGATAGTACTTGTTGTATTTTGGTAAATAAAATTATATACAAAATTTTAAATTTAACAGAATAAAAAAAAAAATTAGGGATGTCTTGAGGGGAACCCCCTTGGATGAAAAAGCTGGAAAAATGTATTTGGTTTTACCAAGCTACCCTACTAATTTAATTAGATATTACTACGTTTTGCATAAATTCACCTCACTTTTGCAATTATGATATCTCCTCTATGTATAGTAGTAGCAGTAGCAGTAGCAGTAGCAGTAGCAGTAGCAGTAGTTTCACCTAATCCTTTCTATGTGGATTTTTGGTGTAAGCAGGTTACATACACCAGTACAATTCATTGAACTCCCATCCTGATGTTCTGAAGTCCTTATACTCACCACTACAACCATCAAGTTCTTTGGAGGGTCTAAGGCAAACATTTTGTTATTTAATTTCTTCTGTAATTTACTTCATGACTCTATCCATGTTTAACTTTCAAGCCACAAAACAAGAGAACATTGTTCAGCAAACTATAGTATTTCTGAATGCACGATGATCTTCCCTTTATGCATGCCATTGATGAGATCATGTTATGCCAATTGGATTGTGCACAATGTAAACACTATAATTAGTATGTGTTGATGCCATAGGTACTATGATGCTAGGCTCTCTGATCAGCAAATGGCTTTGCTGCAATATCAGCGTGAAAACCTTCATTTTTTGAGTGAGGAGGTCTGGACAATTTGAAGCATTCATTTACTGATTGATTATATACACTCTAACTGATACTGATAGTGTAGAGATCCCATTACTGGTAACTTGTATAAATAGTTATCCATCAACATTTGGTCTCGCAGATTCTCCGATTGCAAGAGTGTTTAAGCAAATATGAACGAACCGATGACCGGAGCACACCACAGGTAACAATGAACATGTATTAACTATTTCACTTCTAGTCTTCTTTACTACATCATGTGAATTTATAAATTCTCTTCTGTTTATGTCTCATAATGAGCATGAGTTGTGGTCATATGCATTTAGATTATTGAATATAGTATTTTCAGAAGAAAAAAAATCAGGGAGACTGGCAATATGCAATAGTGAAAGTCTTTATTGAATTAGTAGAGTTGCATTGCAATCTGAATTCATCTTGTGATGTAAACCAGGCTATGGCTATCATGTTAAAAACTATTCAAACCGGCTTAACTTATTGAATTATTAAATAGCCTAACCGTGAGAAACGTGTTAGCTGGCTTAACTCATTGTCGACCCTTGGTTTGGATCTTGGTTTCAGTAAAAATTGGTGGTTCCATCTTCATTCCGTTTCTTCTTTTTAGGAACGAATTGTTTGTATTGCAGGTTGACCTTGCTCATCTATTAGCAGCCCGTGATCAAGAATTAAGGACACTTTCTGCAGAGGTAATTACTGTCTGTTTTAGTTTTAAATATCTGTGTAGACGACAAATTGAAGTAATATTAAATTAATTATCGCCTTGGTCTTGTAAATATAAATTCCAAATGAAAATTTCTGTGATGCCTCTCATCATGAGTAGCATTTTATCCATTTGGTAAATTTTGCTGGTTAGTTAATTTTGTTCCTTGCAGTGCCTAGTTTTCTAACAGTGTTTATCTTTATTTCGCCATCCCCCTCCCCTTCCTAACCCTTCAATGGTTCTGTTTAGAATTGTACTGTTTACATCTTTTTCACTGCTTGTCTGAGGAAATATCATTAACAGACAACTACAACTACCTAGCACAGTCCTTACTAGTTACTACAATTATAATATTTGAATGTGAAGATAACTGTAGAAAATGGGTTGGAAGATGACATTATGATAAGTCAGGTAGTAACATATTTATCTGAGAAAAGTAGCATATAGTAATTGCTTTTTACACAACGAAGCCATGAATCACTCCTTGAATAACGTCTCTTATTTAAGACCAAGCTATTTGATATTTGAACATCTATAGGAAGTAAACCTTAGTTTAAGGAGTACAATATAGCATCTATAAACACCTCCTCAAACTAAAAGGATCCTCACTCGAAAATTTATGTTACAGATGAACCAAGTGCAATCTGAGCTAAGGCTTGCTCGGTCCTTGATTGCTGAGAGGGACTCGGAGATCCAACTTGTTCGCACAACCAATAATCAGGTATCTTATATAGGTTTTACTAATACTAACAAGTATATGACCTGACTATATGGTTGCTTATAATAGAATTCTTGATATAATCATGACAGTATGTAGAAGAGAATGAAAGACTCAGAGCTATTTTAGGAGAATGGAGCACCCGGGCTGCTAAGGTATTATTTTTCAGTTTCAATTACTCGGGGAATTTTTAAATCGGTCTTTGAACTTTAAAAATTTGTAATTATGTCCCTAAATTTATAAATAATTTGTAATTGGGTCTCTCATTCGTAATCGGGTCTCTGAACTTATAAATAATTTGTAATTAAGTCCCTGAGGTAGGATTTTTGAATCGTCTGCTGATGGAATCCTACCCTAGGGACCTAATCATAGATTATTTACAAGTTCAAGGACGTAATTACAAACGAGAGACGCAGTTACAAGTTATTTATAAGTTTAGGGACCCTATTACAAATTTTAAAACTTTAAGGACCTATCTTTAGAAATTCTCAAATCATTCAGGGACCTACAGAATAATTAAACCTATTTTTAATTGTAATATGTTGAACAGCTATGAAGTCTTATAATATACTTTTTGGGCTTTATTTTTCCTTGTTAAGATGTGTTTGCTGATACCTTTTGTCTGTGACATAATGAAGCTTGAGCGAGCACTGGAGGCTGAGCGGATGTCAAATATTGAATTACAAAGGAAGATTTCTATGCTAAGAAATCGATCGCACACAATTGCAGAAGGAACTGAACAAGGAGCTTAATTCACTTGCCAGGCAAATGCATATGTTGATCCTCACAGTTCATATCAAGCTATTAACCTCATTCCCACCACGGTTAAAAATGTCGGCGAGTGTATATAGCATCCTATAACTTTAGGGAAGATCAAATGTAAATATTAGTTCTAAATAGGGCTTTGTTTTTATTTGTTTAGAGAAATCCGTTATTTCATTTGATTCAGAAGAGTTATCATGGACTATTATGCTTTCATATTTCCATCTTTTCTGATTAAATTTTTCGTTGCACTGAAGGAAAATCTATTTATATAATCTTACCCAAACAAACTGTTTTTCATTATAAAATAAATATTTTTACAAGGAAAAAATAATTTTTAAATAAACTAAGAGTTTGAAGTTATTTTAAAAACTGGTAAATTATTTTAAAATCTTTTCATTTCATCCCTGCAAAATCAAAACTATCAAATAAATATTATTAAATTATATAAATAACACTCTTTTTTGTAGTTTATTATATAAAAATTACTTTTTTCCTACAATCCACATGAAATAAATTATCTTATAATCATTTTTCAATAAACACATCAAAATATAAAACAGATTTTACGATAATCGATTATTCTAACCGAAACACTAAGAATATCACATAACAAAAATAAACGAGAGTAGCCGTTGCTGCATATTATATAAATATCCGGTACTACAATTTGCGTCACTCATACAAAAGGTAACAGCAGGACAATCCTCCATGAAACAGAAGCCTTATACAACAACTACTTATAGCCACTACGGCTACAATTGAAAGTCAAAATTCTTTATGATGACTATATTACAATGGGCTAACCTGTGAAATTTCATTTAAAAAGAGACACCTAAACACATTGTTAAAGAAATCACTACCTTTGGCAAAACCTCCCTCCCCAACCACAATTTCAGTGTCATATTTGCAAGCTCTTGTACAATCAGGGCAGTAAGTCACCTGTACAAAAGGAAATCCAAATTACATATAATTCCATGATTGAAATGAGAATCCAGGGGAATAATAATCAGTATATGACAAATATGCCATTATAGCCAGACATACAAAACTCAAATGATTTTCTTTTTCATTTTATTTTATTTAGTTTTTGAAGAAGGTATCTCAACAAGCATTGTTGTGAGATTAAGCCATTGGGCACTGTTGTGACTAGGAGGCCTTCTCAACAATTGCTTTCTCCAGGTTTTGAAAAAATGAGTTTTAAGGTCAAATATAAAGCTGTTTGGTATTGAGAAAAGGAGTATCAGAGGACCACTGCTTCAGCTACAAACCTCTAATATCTTGGGTTGGAAAGAGCTATCCAACATGACATCTACTCCATACATGGCCCTTGATGTTGGACTATGCATCTCTGGATGTGCAACAGCAGCTGCCTCAAACACTGATCGAATCATTTTCCTTACTCTTGTATGTATATCCGACCATTTAACTGCAAGATACAGGAAAAGGAATATGTATAAAAAATTCATTAAAAAATGCAAACCATGATCTGGAAGCAAAAACTCTTCTTTAGGTGTGGCAGAAGATAAACATGGAGCAGTCCCACATTACCTTGATGTTCTTCCTCAAATTCCAACAGAAAATCCTTAATATTCTTGTAATTTATTTTTCCACGATAATTCTGAGATCCATATAGTGGCTATGTTAAAACTTGTAGAGAAAAAGGAAAACATTGAAAGTTTGAAACATTCAATATTTCAATTAAATTTTAAACTGAAGAACTCCTCGTTGCTAAATAATATGGTGCTCAAGACATACCATGACAGTGAAGTGAGTTTCGTACTCAAAAAAGCTGCTTTTGGCCAAAGAATATTGGTTGTTGGCTATCCTAACCTGCATATAAAATTCAAAACCTCTTGCCATTACAATTAAGAGCACAACAATAAAACAGAGAGGCTGAAAAAAATGTTCTTATGGGCTATACAAACTTATAGATAGAACCACAAAAGAAGAATCAGCATACCCAGAAACAATCTGACAGGAATATCTCCAAAGGATGCATGCTCCGAACCAGCACTATGTAACGGAGATCAAACTTTTTCCCCTGGAACAAAGCAGGTTGTTCAATATACTTCTGGCAAATCTTTGGACCAGTTTCCATGAGCCGGATAATTGCAGGTAAATTATCAGTTACAGTAGTATCAATAGTTCGGGCCATGTTCCAGGGTTTTAAGATCCATAGATTGTTTAGTCCTTCTCTTTTGCGTACAAGATAGTCACCAATAAGTTGAGATAGTTGCGTTTCAAGATTATAAGTAGGCTGCAACCATTGAGGAGAACCATGTGCCTGTGGCAAGTAAACAATTCCCCCAATAAAAATGTGGCATGCTAAGTATAATACATATTTTATAATACATATTTCTTTCAGGAGTACGATGGCATTTGACTAGATATGGATAATGGACATAGGTCAGTTCATTTAGGATAATCTGATCAGCATAAGTATAAAATGTCAGTTAACTATCATCACCTTCTGAATGGTCTCCGCTAAATGATGTTTCATGACAAGACATGCCTCAAAAGGAAATTGGTTAATGTATTGTTGATCTGTTATTCCTGTGGCCTTCTTCGTATCATCATCTACCTGCACACTTGTCCATATTATATCTGCATCCTTTGGTTCATTTGCTGCAGGCAAATTAACATTCAAGGAGAGGGGAAGAAGGTCAACTTCACAAAGTATAGTTTTTAAAAGATGGAGACAAACATATAATCAAATCCAAGGGAAATGGGGCAACCAAAAGCTGGCAATTCTCCAATATTTTCAAGTTATATGATAATCTAATTATTAATTAAGAATCGCTGCAAAGAAAAAAACTAGATTAAGTTTCAAGCATCCATGCATTCAACTTACTGATTACAAACTCGGGATGTGTCAAGTATTCCTCTACTTGAGGTATATCTGTGTAAACACGTAAAGGACACCCATCAACATGACGGATACTTCTAGTCTCAGAACACTGTGTGGTAGGCAGTATTAAACTCTTGCATTGCAGCTTCTGATTGTGCTTCTCATACTCCTGAAAGTAGTAAATTAATTAGGCATCCAACTTTCCAGACACTCATATAGTAGATTTTTAACCGCAAATCAGAATCTTAATTTCTCTTAGCAACAGAAGAAATACTTGGATGAAATAGTTATCTGGAGTGTGGAACCAGGCTGTGAGTCTGGCAGAACGTTGTTTATCCTCCCCAATACCAAGAAGAAAATCACGAGTGCATTCATCACCTTTCTGAACATTCTGAGTTGGCCATAGAATAGAATAGCTGAAAAAAAAGGACAAGTTATTACTTGTATGATGACTAATTCTGACTTATTACAAATCCAAAGGGCATGCCAAAATAAATGCATACATACAATTGTTTCATTAAAAAAGTAAAAAGGAGAAAGGGTTTCATATTTTGTAGTTTCTAAGAAGGGCTATGCAGGCAAGAAATCAGGATAAATGAATGAGCGAGAATTTAAGGAACAAAACTTAAAACAAGAAATTAGAGAACAAAAAAAATGTTTTTCATATAAAAGGAAAAAAAGGAATCCATTAAGAAAGAATAGAGATGAAAAGAGAGGAGGATAAAAAAAGATGTTACATGTTATGTGAAGTACAATCATATAGTAAAGCAGGAGATTCATTCATAGAACAGGAAAATATGATCTCCACTTCAAAGTACAAATGTGAAAAAGGAAACACAGAAGATAACCTCACAGCTGAAGCCAGATTACCCTCTGGCATGAAGAGAAAAGGCGCCACTCTGAAATTTGGCTCATCACTATGCTGCAAAGCTGAACCTAGTTCATCCATCACGTACCTTAAAAAATAATGTGTTGTTACTTAGGTGTATCACTGGGAAATACAAAACTGAACATTTGTGATTCATATGACACTTCTATTTTGTTTCCATTTGATGTACTGAACCCAACAATCTGAGTGGTTAAACATTGACCCATTCTAGTCGTCCTAAAAGATCGAAAGATAAATCAGACCACCTTAATATAGTTTTTGCATTTTGATGTGACGTGCAAAAATACATAACGAACTTAAATGCATATACTGATCAAAAGAAAGCTACTGCAATAATTAGAACAAAGAAAGTAAAACAAGTACTTTGAAGGTCATACCATACAGACGTCTCATCTATCTTTTCCTCATCTGCGAGTCTATAAGTCATAAGATATTGCCACATTGCACTTATAATACGGTCAGCAAGAGGCTCATCAGCAGTCCATTCGGGAAGACGAGGAACAAGCATTGAATCAATAACATGCTTTCCAGTTTCCAATATTTTTGATGCACTGATGCCATTTAGCTCAGTAATGTTTGGAAGAGATTCCAGAATTTCGGCCGCACTTCCTCCAAGCGGTCCAGGAATATCAACCTGAAAGTTGCTCAAATTCCAAAAGGCCAAAACACTGGTTATCAAAGTATGGAAATAAAGAAAAATTAACTGAACAAGGCAATTTAGGGATAAAAAAAATTGTGATAATATAAATTAAAATACCTCCAAAGAACATAAGCAAGAGAATCTCCTCAGTAAATCTAACAAGTTACCAACTGAGTTTTGCTCCAATGGATTTCCATGAATGTTCAAGCATGAAAGTTTTGGCAAACAAATAGGTGAAAATGCCTGATGAAAAGAGGGAATCATCAAAAGATTTACATCAACACAAACAGATACGAGGCTAATGAACTGGTATGAAATGCCACATGTAAATATCTTTTATTTATTATACGTTGTTTACCATTTAGCAAATCCTCGGTTATGACTCGAGGAGACATGCAGATTTCCCAGATATATGAACTTATGCAATCAACTTTGTATTCTAGTGAAATATATACTCAAGTCTCCTATCTATACTTTTGAAACATAAGCAAGGAAAAAAGATGCATAAAAAACAGTTAGAAATAAGCCCAAGAAATGGTTCAACCTTATTGATTAAATTGTGAATGTTTCTATTTGAAAGGTCAAGAGTAGACACACTCTGCAGTGGACTGTCAGCTTGATCACCATTTCCTGGGTTATCTTTTCCATATATCCCGGCGCAAAAGCCCAAGGCCCACTCCCCAAAATTGTTTGTGAAAGTTGAATTATAAATTTCCAGTTCTGGTAACTCCTTAAGAACTGCATCTGCAAGCTCACCATCACTATAAGTAGAGTAATTTAGTTCTCTTCAATTATAACAAGATGAATAGAATATGTAGTTTAAGAATCTTTAAATATCAGAAACCTTACCAATTTTTAAGAACCGGATTATTGTTCAGCCAGAGTCCTTTAAGGTGTTTAAATTTGATAACTTCCTGAACAATCATTTCCATTCTATTGAGCTTGTTTCCAAACAGGCTAAGTGCCAGTAAATCCTGAAACAATGAGAGGGAAGGGGGGAGCATTATTAAGTACTTGAATTATAAGGGGAAAACAAGAATTAAAAATAAAAAACTGACAATAGCTAAAATGACAGGATCTGAGATAACAGAATAAGGAAATAACAAAGGGACTTTTATGATGAATGTTAAAGAATATTAGGGTTATTAGGTTATTACTTATTAGTCATATTGTTGGAGGGCTTGGGCGGGTACCGGTAGTACTAGACTTAATTATTAGTATAATTAAATAAGGGTAGCAGGTTAAGGCTTTGTATCACATTATTCATATCAATGAGATTATCAGTTTACAGCCGTCTGTCTTTCCCTTCTTCCTAACCCTAAACCTATTATTCTTCAACGATGAATAAATATTAATAGTGACCGCCATCCCGCCATAAGATTCAATGCTTAATCATAAGATCCCTATGTTTATAAGCAATAAGCATGATGATTTCTGTGAGTTCAATGAAGCATATAGCTTTGAATAATATACTAAAAATATAGAAACTATTAATAAAAGAGTTACAAACTGGAAATCTAGTAGGTAACTCAAGAGACAGAAGCATGTCATCATCAATGTCGAAGCCGTCAAGCTCCAACCACCTCAATGTTTCACTTCCTTTCTCTATTGCCTCTCGAACTTCACTCTCCAGTATTTTGACAACATCTGGCTTATCACTCTCTTCATTTGATGAAACTCCATTACCAGTAGCATCCAAATTCAGATCAATATCCACACACATCAAAGCACCCATCCTCTCTGCCAATCCTGGAACCTCATGCAGCTACAACCACAAAAACAAAAACCAATGAAACACAACAAAACCTGTATTAACACATTGAAAACAGTTAACTTTCATCAACTTGTGTTTGAGTAAATTAGCAACATAGTTTCTGGATATTATTGCTAGTCCTTGAATTTATAAAACTAAAATGAGACACAAATAAAATACCCAGCAATGACATTCCCAATAATAGCATTCTGGGGGGGTATGTAAATTTAAACCTTGAAACAAATGCTCCCTAATTGAAGTAATAACTCGGGCAAGCTAATTTACTCATTCTTGGTAAAACCTTCAAAAAAGAAAACAGAGAAAATGCATTAATTATGTCCGCTTGTTTCAGATAGGTTTAATTATTCCACTCACTGAACTATTTGGAAATTTCTAATTATGTCCTTATACATTAAGGATTTGTAATTAGGTCCTTAAACTTGTAAATAATTTATAATTATAATTATGTATTATATTTGTAATCAAGTTCCTGAATTTGTAATCAGTTTGTAATCAGGTCCCTGAGGTAGAGTACCATCAGCATACTTCATGGTATAGAAATCCTAAACCAGGGACCCAATTATAAATTATTTACAAGTTTAGCAAGCCAAATACATAATTACATACATGAGACTATCTTACAATTTATTCTAAGTTTAGGGACCTAATTACAAATTTTTAAAGTAAAACACCTATTTAAAATTTTTCAAATAGTTTAGGGACAAGCAGAGTAATTTAATTAAAGCTTTCAGATATTACCCTGGAGTGACCGAACTCACTGATAGTGATTATATTTATAAGTGTAATGCTAACATGAATATAATGACAGCATAAATTTTAAGAGACTTGCCGATATAATTTTTAAAGTAAGGTGACGCCAAATGTAATTAAGTAAAAAATGGGGGCTCTGAGAGAAAACTAGAGTTGTAAGGTGGTGGTAAGGACCTGCTTGTAAGCATCGGAGAGTCTGAAAGTCCAAGCATGATCGATGAGGAACACGTTTGACTCTTTGCCCATCAAATCCGAGGTGAGAACGAGGCGCCTCTGACGGCCATCCTCGCAGGGCTCGATTTGGAAGTGATCGCCGCCGTCGAAGGTCTCGCCGGAGAGCTTCCGGAAGAGGTGGCGGTGGAGTGGCTCCGGCAACCCCGACGCCGTGAGTAACAGCGCGTGAACTTTAGCAAACTCTTCGTAGGTTTCGATTCTCTTGGCGTCTTCAATGACTACCATCTTTTCTGTATCTGCAGTGCAGAGCAGTCGCGGAAGTGAACTAGTGAAGTGAAGTTCTCGCGAATACGAAGGTTTCAGAATTCGTTGGAGCGGCAAGAAGTGAATGGGCCGGGCCTATTTGGATAGGCGGGCCATGTCGAAGCCCAATGTTATGGAGAAAGTGGGCTTAGAGGTCCGCCGAAGACAATGTAAAAGGCAAGAGATTTGAAACAAGAGGGAGCCTAGATATGTCTGCTCTAACTAAGCTGAAGTTCCTGGCAAAAGAAATATGAATATGAATGAGATATAAATAAAATGTATGTTTTTGAGAGTCCCATTAAGAGGTAGAACTTTAAACTCAAAATTTATATAAAATAAATTCTAATCAATTTAGACATATAAACTGTGTACTCTTTTGGAAAGTTCTCTTCCTGCTGTGCCTTGGGGTTACGGGTGGGATGGGGTGGTCGTAGATTTGGGGGTGTCCGATGGGGAGGGCGAGAGAAGGTAGCGATGGAGAGTCGAAGAAGATGAATCAACACATAGTATTAAAATGGTTCCTGAAATTGGTTAAAATGTTCCCTAAAATTGGTAATGACGTGGACACCAGTTATCCCTTGATATGTGGCAGTTAATGTGCCACCTCAACGCCGTTAACACCGTCAACTAATTGAGATTGACGGATGGACCAACTTGATTAACGTTCGACTATTTCAGGGACTAATTTGGAATTTCCTTAAATTCAGAGACCAAATTAACACACTTTTACAATTTCATGGACTAAAATGGGGGTTTAATCCACTTTGCAAATGCCTTAAAGTTGAGGGGACTTGATGCACTTTTTCTAATTAAAAAAAATAAATATAGCAATAAACATAATGAATTTAATGGATAAAAAGTGAAAATATGTTAAACTTTATGGGTAATGCGTAACTTACCCAAATTTAATATAAAACTATTATTATCTTTAAGATTTATAGCCCTATGCTAAAAATTAAAAATAAAGGTAGTAAAAATAACATTATTGTATCAACGAAAGGCTAAAATCAATTGGTTTAATAGATTTGTTGCATAATTAGTCTTGTTAAATATTTCGGGACTTCCCAGCCTCGATAGACACAATGTGAAAAGAAGTACTGATGAATCAAAACTCATCGTATGGTTTCATTAAGCAATTAGGGATGGCTTGGTACCACCCGTTTAACCTGTCTTTTGTGGTAGATTGCATCAAGGGTTTCAACCCGTTAACCCATTTTGACTTGCCATTCTTTCAACCCCTTTCGAAAATTTTATTTTAATTGACAATTCAACAATTGTTGTTCGGCTATTTGTGGATTATTGGATATTCTGATCTTTGTATTTTAATTTTTAGATGATGTTTGTATGTCTATTTTTAATTTATATCTTTTCCAAACTTTTATTATTTTTTAGCGGGTCAATCCGTCAACCCGCCTACCAACTTCTTTTTTATGTGTTTGGCGAGCCAACTCATCAACTCGTCGCAAAACAGAGTGGATTGGAAGTTCAATTCATTTTGTCGAAAGGAGTCATCACACTCAGTCTTGTTTTTGGTAGGTCAATGATGAGTCGGGTCGGGTTAGTGTGTTTTGCCACCCTAAAGGAAATAAGATCCCCTATAGTTTTTTATAAATCTTTACAATATCTTAGCTTTTAAAAAGTTTGTTTCACAATCAGACAAAATTGAAATTATAAATAAAATTTAAAAAATGAAACCTATAGATTAATAATCGCAACTCTTCCACTTCTCTTCACTCACTGTAGCGGCTAGGGTTTTGACGCAGTTTTTTTAAGGTTCGCTCTCTTACTCCATCTTCTTTTCTATTTTTTTTTTATAAACAAAAGTATATTAAAATCGAGCACAAGAAGTGTTCAAACCCATATACAATGAATCAAAAGAAAGATTATGTAGAAATGATACTGCCCCTAAGCAGAAACAGAATCAGGTATACAAAGAACTTCTAACCAAGTAACCATAACTAAACATATCCTATAATCCAATATATGCCCAACCAAGACTTAAAAAGAAAAAGCCCCCAACCCAATGACTGCGCAAAACATTATATATCATAGCTTGATTCATGACCCAAGACCTACTCTCCTATGTAACATCCTTAGAAGTACCAAATGACAACTTTAATTCACATTGAAGCAGACCTACTCTTCTTAGTTTGTGCTATCATACACTTCAATCGATGTGTTCCATTAAATAATCTTGCGTGCAATTTTTAAATTTGTTTTTATTTTATTAACTGTTTCATTCAGTTTGAATTATTTTGCTCTATAATCTTCAATTCGTGTAATTCGGTGTGATTGGAGGATGCTTGTTTTATATCTGTATACAAAATATAAAATGTTCATCTGCCTAATATTTCTGACCCGTCTTTGTCATTCATGCTCTAAATATATGTTCTAAAATGTTGAACTGTAGTTTCTGAAAATTTACCAAAAAAAATAATCGCAACTCTTGGAAATTTTGAAAGTGACAAATGAAATCATAAATTACTATAAAATCTTTTGACTCTACGAATCGAGTGCTGACAATGACCATTTATTGGTCACGACTGAAAGTTTAAGATATCATTTATGACATTATCATGTTACTCCAAAGGCTCTTGACATTAACTATTTCAACAAAAACGCTCAATTTTTGAATTTCATGTTTATTTTTGCTCTGCTTTGGTCTTTCTTTTAATCTTCGAGTTATCCTACATAACAAAGAATTAGTAACCCGAAATCTAAAAATCACAATGGTTTTAAGAGCCATAACCCAATTACCAAACATGCTTATCTACGTGTAAGGACATGCCTTATACCAATAGTCGTGACATTTCACTTCTTCATAAAGTAATTATATAAATAGGGGCTGACACAAGTGTGGTGAACTACAACCTTCGAGATCAAATCAAAGTCTTCAATTTTGGTTTAATGGATTCTAAATCTTCTATCATCATTGTCTCTAAGGAGGAGTTCCTTTTGTTTCACAACATAGATAGAGAGCTCTATAAGATCCTTGTGATAAACCTTTCACGAGATCCAATAGAGTCCATGCAAATTCTCGCCTTGTGGCTATGGTTGGAGCATGTGGGGTTTCATGGTATGGTCAAGAAGATATTATCTTTACCCTACACAATGATCAATAAAGTTGCAAATGAAGGGGTTACATGCATGAAATGCATTAACAATCGCATTATATCTTCCTTGTTTGAAGGAAATGCCATACCCCTTTTGTGTATCCTTGTGAACAACGAAATATCTCTCCAAATCTTGTATGAAAATCGGATGCGTGCAATTCAAGGGGTGCAAAAAATAATGCATGATGTTTGCTTTAGAGCATTGATTGACATTGTGCACCAAGTTGAAATGAGAGAGTCGACTAAGAGAATGGAGGTGTTGTTAGGTTCAAAAAATCACATCTGCTTTGGATTGATTGAGCCCTCTAAGAAGGGGATTAATGAGGTTGAAGGTGTTGATTCTAGTACCACACCACATAATGAAGTACCGGGCAATTGTTAAACCAAATTTTCTTTTCAATAATTATTCCTAGTTCTGTGTTATCAAATATATTGATAAGAATGTCTCTGCTTTATGTTAAAGAAATAATAACAAAGTTGTTATGTATCTGTATGGTTTGTCTAATTTTGATCAATTTTGTTTAATTTTATAGGAGACTAGATGATACTAAAAGGTTGTTACTTAACATTAAAAGCAAATTAAGAATTTACTTATTATTATTATAATTACAATTTTTTTTTATAGACAAATGTTAGTAGTTAGTTGTTATATTAATTTTTTCTCATTTGCTAAGGTTTGAACCTTGGCCCCTTACTCCTCCAACTCCTTGTAGCCTTAGCTCAAACCACTTAAGCTACCCAACCCACCAATTATTATAATTACATTATTAATTAGGACACACTTTTTTTTTTGGGTACTCACTCTAATTAGTCCTTGGAACCGAGTGAGCCTTCGAAGTATCCTCACGGCTTAGATCCTTTGGACCCGCTATGGGACTAACATCCGAGTCGGTCGCACGGTTAGTAAAGCCTGACCAAGGGTTGTTGCATACCCAAGGATCGAACTCGGGCAGAGCCTGAACGATTCGTCCTTAAGTAACAGTGTGTTAACTACTTGCACTAAACCACTTGGTTATTTGAAAACAAAAATGCTGATCAACCAAGAATTACATGTATTTCCTCCCTTCAACAAAAAAAAAATGTATTTCCTGCCAGTCACAGTCACAGTTTGCGTTCTTTAATGAAAACTGGCCATAAGAAAAATCACAGCATAAGGGCTGATTGTGATTGGGTATGACTCGAGATGCTCCGATGTTCAAATTTCGTTTGGAAATCAGTAGTTGATTCAACTCCAAAGAAAATATAATCAATGCATACTTGCTAGTGCAGGATAATACAACCGATGTTGCTAGAGATAACATATATATATATATATATATATCATCGTAGTTTTTGGTTTTTGACCGAATATCTTCACAGTTAATATAGTGAGACTAAACCGAAGGTTGATGTGGTAATTAGGTAAGGTCATCTCTAAAATGATGATTCTGAACTTCAAACCTCTTATCTTACAGTTAAAATTCGTCTGGAGCATGCTCTATTATCACCGGTACCAACTATATATTTATGATAGAATGATATATAGCACCATATTGATGAAAATACATGTCAACATCTCTATTACAATCACAACGTGAAGTGAACCAAGCTCAAATGAATATACAAGAACCCATTGTTTTTTAAGGGATGTCGAGACCCATTTTTAGGGTTCGGACGAGAAAAATCAATGGAGGAGAAGGATATTTTTACAAAATAATTAAAAGTTAGATATTAATTTCAAAATGTAATAACACTTATTTTAACCATTTGATCATGTTTTAGGTGTTTGATCATGGTCGTTTGTTTATTTAATTAATAAATCAATGGCTTAGGATGTAAGATGATCGATCCTCAATTATTTAGGGTCTATTTAACAAGGCCGGGACGAAAAAGTAGTCATGTTTCCAGTGGCATATCTAGGACCCTGGAGCAGTGGCGGCAACATATTTTTTTAAAAATAATTAATAATATAGTTATTACAAAACCCCCCAATTTTAACCCTAATTTATTAAATTAACTATCATACCAATAAGATATAGAAGAACCCCCAATTTAAGAGAATAAGATGGGGGTGAAACAAATTAACCCCAAATTTGATGCAATTAACAAATTAACCACCCAATTTGATGTGGTTGTGCAGTGGCAAACAGAAGAATAAGAAATGGAACAATGGCAAGCAAAAACAGAAAGTGCACAATATGATGAAAGCAGTGCAATGGTTCATTACTTCATTAGCGCAGAGCAATCAAGGATTTGATGAAAGAAGTTGAAGATGGAGAGAGAGACAAAGAGAGAGAGGGAGATAGAGAGAGAGAGGGGGAGGGAGGGAGGCAGGGAGGCAGAGAGCTAGAAAGGTATACAAACGGCGGTGCTCAGTCTCGGACGACAGTTCTCAGTCTCGGGCGGCGGCGCTGCATTGTGAACAGTGGTGGATCTCTGTTATGAGAGATGAGTGACAAGAGAGAGGCGAAGGGTCGCCTAGTTAGCCGCGGACGGCTGGACGGACAGAGACGGCGGATGGTGGCGGATGACGGTTCTGCTGCCTGCTGGGTTCAACGATGGAGAAGGAGCTATCTTGGTCGTGTGGGTCCTGGTAGTGTGACATGTGAGGATTGGTCCAAGTGTTGAGTAAGACAAATGACTGAAATGAGTGCCATGCGTGCAATTTTGGGGGCAAAAGAAATTGAGTACAAGGGTATTATAAAAAAAGATTAAATTGAGGGTGTGTATGTGCACACCCAGGGCAAAGAGTGGATTCGCCCCTGCATGTTTCGTAACTATTTTTCTAATTAGCTTATAACGTTTTTCACTAGCTTATAGCGTTTCTTCCCTATGCTAATTGAAGTAGTGTTTGATTTTATAGCTTATCATTTTTATCTCTACTACTTTAATTGAATTCCTCATTTATCCATAGCTAAATAAAATAGAAATTACTAATATAATATTTTCTAATAACTAGTTAAAATTAATATTTTAGTTTTTGAAATGATAAATAATTTAAAATAAATTAAAGTATTAAAAGTGAAAATTATTTGAAATTAAATTATATATATATATATATATAGAACTCCATATAGAAAAAATATAAGCATGCCCTTTTATATCATTTTACATTTATCAGCTAGTTCAACCATTAATTTGATCAAACACTTCAATCAAACCCACTAGCTTATCCGCTATCAGCTAGTTCATCCACAATAAGCTCATCCGCTATCACCTAGCTTATTCACTATCCGCTAGTTTTTACCAAATAGAACCCAAGTTGGAGAAGAATACAAGGACTAAAATTTTGATTTGGTCTCTTATCTTATTTTTTAGGTTCATTTTGGTCTTTTATTTTATATTTTGGATCGATTTGGTTCTCCCACATGGCACCACCAACCACCACACGTTGTCACGGGGCAGACATGTCATGTCACCTGCTCACATCATCACTTAACTGCCCAGTAGGAGAGATGCTAACAACAATCTAGTCTAATAGAAAGAACTAATCTATGTCACGTTTCAAACTTAAAGGAACAAAATAAATCTTTTTAAACATAAAAGATCAAAACGAAATTTTAACCTAACTTTTAATATTTCTAATTTTCCAAGTTTCCCAAACAGGAATATTGTGTCAAACTCATGGACAAGTTGTGGCTTGCCGTCCCAAAAGAAATAAAAAAACAAAATATAAAGGATAAAATAAAAGTGATGCATATCCATTATCCATTATCATGAGTCATAGCCAGCCATGCCCCACCAATACCATCAAAGATGAAGAAGTAAAGTCCATGGCCGAGAAGTACCACCAACTCATCACCATCATCAACACCAACTCTCAAACACCATGCCTCCCATGTCAACAATCCCAATTCACAGACCCCAATTCCATACCCTACTTTTCAAATTCCCCAGAACCCCTGCCACGTGGACCATGTGAGTTTCAAATTTTTTTTTTTTTGGAACATTTTATATTCTATAGTGTAATTTTAGCTTTTGAATATGTTCTGTTCTGTTCTATATTTGTTTTTGTTTTACATGAACAGGGCCATGGATTCGAGATTTTCCCCAACAGTGAATAATAATAGTAATGATAATATGAAGAAGGAAGAAGTTTCAGTGCAGCTTTCAACGACACCAATTCCCAAAGTGGTAACTTTAAGGTCCAACAATCTACAATTTGACCGGTTGCAGCCATCTGATCAAGAATTGGTTCGAGAAAAAAGGTTTGAGTTTGGCCAATTTGTTGCACGAGAAGCTATGCTTGATGAAGAGTATTGGGTATGCCATAAATTTTTGGATATTACAAAGAGAAAAATAATTTTTTTTTTAGGGATAAGCTTTTATTCATCTATTTATTTATTTTTTTGATTTATGTTGATGTTAATTTATGGTACTGGTCTCTTTTCACAAGTATTTGACTGGTATGTACTCTTAGTCGAAAGATTTTTTATACTGATAACAAATCATAAATTGATATATCATTGAAAATATTTGACTCTTATTATAATTAACTTAAAAATCACACATATGATGATTTGATTGATTGACTGACTGATCTCCTTTCATATGTATCTATCTATTTGTTTATTTGTTTATTTTATGTAAATTTTGTGGTAGACAGCAGCATGGCTAAGAGCAGAATGTCACTGGGAGAATCGAACATATGAAAGGTATGACACAGAGAATACATCAGAGATGTTAAATGTTCTTTCATTGACTTATTCTGGTAGGTGATAAAGATTCTGAAGAATGAATGTGAAACAAACTGTTTCTGAACTTTACAATTATGGTATATTGTGGGAACATGCTTGATTCATAGATCAAATTTTGGCACTTATATCAACAAGGGTTGGGTGCTGTGGTAAGCACGCTGCACTCCTAAGGGGAGGAACAAAGTTCGAGTCTTGAAAAGGCAATTGTTGAGAGGGTCTCTTAGTTATAATAGTGCCAGAAGGGCTAGTTCATAGCAATATCTGTGAGAATATCAAGGTTAAAGACCAAAAAGAAAAAAATTTGTGGCACTTATATTAAGATGATAAACCAGATCAAGATGGATAATGTCAAACGTTAATTTAGTAAACAGTATTTTTAGGAAGAAATTTGAAGGGCCCTGCCTATGGTATGTCTAATTCATTTGCATTGATTCACAGTAGATGAGAATTTGGGTGCCACTAACTCTCATCATGTTTTATCCAGATATGTTGATAACTTCAAAAGGAAATTTACCGAGCAGGTAGAAGTTGATACTAATTACTTTGCTCAGTGTGTGTATTGTACACAATGGAGTGCTTCATGAAAATCTTAACAAGGATTCTTATTGCTTAGGAATTTAATGCGGTAAAAAGGCGGTGCAAGGTTCAAAATGGGGAGAGCTGCGCATGCATTATCACGGTAAATCAATCTCATCCTAGATTCTGGTTTAGTTGAGGATCTCAGATTGCATATATACTTCAAAGCTCTGATTTGATGATTAAAATGATAAAATATCTGCCAAGTTCCTTACCTTTGATAATTCACTGTCCTTGAGCATTTTTGCCTTATGGTGTTTGAGGTCAAGTTTATCAGGTGAAGAAGGAGCAGAAGAATGTAAAGCGCTCAATTATAAAAAGTGTTGTAGGAACCCTCGATTTGAATATCCGATATTTGCTCCAAGGGGAGACCTTTCCTGGGGTAATACATTTTGACACATTCTTTCTCATTGCTGCAAATAATGTGTCGTTTTGTCTAGCCTGATGGTTTTGATGCTTTAGCAATTTAATCATTTATGTAGGAACGGGTGAAGGCTCCTCTCTTTTGCAGTATCAACAGAGCACCACCAAGCAGATATGGCTATATTGCAAACTTATGTGTTGCCAAATCTGCTCGCCGCCAAGGTATTGCAAGCAACATGTTGTATTTTGCTGTTGAAGCTGCAAAATCTAATGGTAATGTTGATATGAACAATGAAGCTCAGTAACTTTTTGTTTGCTTTGTTTTCAATTTTTTTTATTTTTTTTTATTTTTACAAAAATACCACCTTATAATGTTGTATTTTGTTGTTTTCACTGTTCTTGTAGAAATCTTTGGAAACAAGAAATAGAATAAAACCAATGTGACATTTTTGTAATTACTTTTAAAAACAGAAAAATGAAAACTATAAACAAAGCAAACATACCCTTTATAATTTTATGTCTGATACAGCACATGTAAATTAAGACAAAAAGTTTACCATATATTCCTGTATTCGTTTAGCAGGTGTGATGCAGGTATATGTGCATGTTGACAGGAATAATAAGCCTGCACAGATATTGTATCAGAAGATGGGCTTCGAGGTAATACAACTCTATAACGGGTTTATATATAAGGGTTTTGCTAATCAATATCATTAGGACACTGATTAATGAATCCAATAAAATTAAGTTTTCTTTGAAAAACTAAACATAACACTTCTTAAAACATTGAATACATTACTCCTAATGAAAAATTTCTTTTTTTGATTTCTCAAGGACATTGGTTAACATTCTCATATTAATATATAAACTGTGAAATGCAATAACTGTGACAGCTTCCTCTTCTTTTTCAGATGGTTGAAACAGCAAACTCCCGATTGTTACTAGAGGAAACATACTTGTTACGATTGCAGGCGTAAAATACAAAGGATTATTACTTATGCTTCACATTTCAATGGATAGCTTCGGAACAGGTGTGAAATATTATTCATACAACAAGTTTTGACAACTTTTCTGATAACTTTTCATTTTATAATGCAAAGTACTTTGCATTATAAAAATCAAAGTTGTTTGAAAGTTGTCTGATGTACTTGAAACATTTTCCATTTCAAAATACAAATACCCCCAGTTCCTGTAAACATTAGAGGTATAACTCCCTTTTTTGGTGGAGGTACAACCTTTAGTTGATGTAAATGCATGTACATGTCCATGTTGCACCGAAGTAATTTGTTTCCTTTTTCTGGCTTTTCTTAATGTACTAATCTTTACGTGCTGCAGTTTTTTAGGCGTCTTGTAGATGTATTGGATTTTAAAAAGATTGATGGCTATCTATTGTTTATTCATTGCAGTGTTGGATTTATATTTGTGGTTAATTGTCCCCCCTTTTTTTATAGAACTTCTTCACTCTCTTTGTAAATATTAATTCATAGTTTTTTATATTCTAGTAAATATTGAAGGAGGTAATATAATTATTTTTAAGGCCATAAAAATTAAAAATAGAAAAAAAAAATCACAAATGAAAAGCAATTGTCTTTTCTATCTTGTCTTTCTTCTTTTTTTATAGTAAATATTGAGTGTTAAAAAAAATTATACTCTTAATTGATTCTTGTGCTCAGCCTCATTCATCAATCTTCCATATATAAAGGTTTTTCTTTTTCATTGTTTCTCAGTCTAATCCCGGCATCGACAAGGTTAATTGAGCAAAGAAAGTGAATTTAATTAATATGAAGGATTTATTCGAGTAATAGGTGTACTGATGTGAACTCGGAATACCAACTGTTTGCCTTGGCAAGTTAAAGAATGAGACTAGGTAATGTGGTAGGCGAAATTAAACTAAATTGCTTTAATAAATTGGAGTGCTAGCCAAATAATCCTAGGAAACTAGAGTTGTGTACAGGAGTTTTCAACAACTAAAAGTAAACATAACTGCACTCAACAATTGAAACTTAAATAAGAAATTTATCCATGAGATTTTCAAGTTCCCAACGTAACCACTATTTAGTATACATAATATATAAAATTTTGGCCCCGTTGTTTTCATTTCAGTAAACAAATTATTTATATGCTTATGTAAGAATACCTTACAGTATGAACCGACTTTAAGAATTCATATGAACCATTAGGTACAATACTACAATTTATAGGATAATTCTGTGATCAACTGCCAAAACCTTGTGTCAAAGGAAAAACAAAACTGCCAAAACCTGAGTATAAATATAGACTAGGTGATCCAGAATTTGAAAATATAAATATAACAAAAGGCCTTTTGTTTTTGCAAAACACTACAGGACTAAATCGTACCTCGTACGATTAGCTTGCCAGACTTTAAAGTTTAAATGCTTACATGATAAAAAGTACTCTTCACTATCAGTCAATTAACAAAGACACATGAAAAAAATGACAAAATGGCAACTCAAAATATGTCAAAACCTCTTCACTTTGAGGCATTTCAGCAGATAGTTTTCTTCTAGTCAGGTTATACTACGACTGATGAATAATTCAAAGCACCTTGATGAGGATCGGGTACTTTCACATGTTGCAATACAGGAGACATCGTCAAACCAATTATCTGGATCTGCAGGTTTGAGTGTCCGTTCAGAAAAACATCTGTTACCTGCAAAATTACACAACACTTAAAACCTTCACCAACAAATCATGTAATTTCTTTAATATAAGCTTGGTGAATCAAATAATTGCACTGTACATTAGCCTCGACCACCATCAATTGAAGACAGAAACGTATGACAAGGATAATACTTGGTGTGCGTCACCTCAAATTAGTCAAAATGTGGGTATACAGAAAATAAGGTGAGACCAGCTATAATCAAATGGTGAAAACCGTGCAATTGTGAAGTGATGTGAGTGTAAGTGCTAGTAGCATGATTCATCACTGATTTATATATATTTTTTACAGCTACAATAAACTTATCACAGAAACGTTTTTTAGGTGAAGTTTAATGATAGAAATGTACCTGAGTGCATCCAAAAATTTTAAGTAACCTCAGCGACAAGCAGCTATCAACAATCAAACCCAATGCATTGTCTGTCAAATTTCTGCACCAAGATAGATCTAGAGTATGCAAATTTTTTGCATGGTTTGCAAGTGACACAGTTGTGTGGTAGCCAACCTGTATTAATCAAATGTGGCACTCAGAATGTGAGAAATATATAACTAAGATTTAACACACTTCAACTAAACTGATAGCTAAAACTATAAGACAGATTTAACAGTCTCAATTAACTAAAACTCAATATTGAAGGCTTCCTCCAACAGGCGAGCAATGCTTTGTGCAATGTAATTTCATAAAAGAACAAGACAAATAACATAAAAGCATCTTGACTAGCATTTACAGACTTAAGCTGGAAATAGATTAGCTAATCATTTTACAAAGAACAGCCTTTCTAGCATGCCTCAATGTTCAAGTGCCCATGTGTTTAAAGTGTGTCATGTGCACCCATACCTCCCACAAGACAACGGAGAGACAATAAGAGAGGCAAAAAAATTAGTGTACCTTCTTAACGTTATTAAGTGACAGTTCTTTCAAGGACGCTCCAGAGGTCTCCACAAATGCAGCAATTGCTTCATCACTGCAAAGACGAAAAAGCTAGGTCAATTTATTTATCAGTTGGAAGATATCAAGATTAAGAAGCAGTAAGCACTCTGAAACACCATACAAGGAAACATAAGCAGACTGACCATACATACATGACAAGATATATGGAATAGATGATGTTCTCAAATCCTGATTACAATGGAAATATTTGTATCCAGGACTTCAAGGAAGGAATTAGCCAATCGGATGCATGTGAAAAAATGTCTTAACATTTCAAATTCTAGAAACTCAAACAACATGCTAACAATGCATGGCAACAAAGATAACCATCCTATTAAAAAGTTAAAAACTACTATGAGATCCCTTTTGCAAAGAGCAGACTGATCACAGACAAGAGCAGCAAAGTGCACAAAAGAAAGTGAGGGTAATATAAGTGTCTAAAGGTGAATAACAATAAACCTAGAACAATAAGTGTAGCAAAATATATAAATGGATGATGAAACACATTGGAAGATACAGAGAACAGGAAAAACAAACACCTGAATGGATTACGGCAAAGCTTCAGTGTATGAAGTGCACAACAACCATTTGTAAGATATCCTATGGATAAATCTGTTAATTTGCATAAGTTCGTAAGATCAAGCACACATAATCCAGGACAGTGTTCAGCAATGACTTTCATTGATGCATCAGTCAAGTTTCTGCACATTTAGAAATATAAATCAACAAGCTTGACAAATAAATTTTGACTATGAAAGAAAATAAGGAAATTATAATTCGGGAAAACATGTACACTTTAGGAAGAACTAATCAAATCCACAAATAATGGTTCATCCATGGTTAAAGAATAATCAACAGTTATCCAAACAATAGTTAGACTAACCATAAATCCCAACTTTAGTTAATTTTTATCTCTGATTGGAAATTTGTTCACCAAACTTTCGAAAATGGATCACTCTAAGAAAATACTTCTATGAATGTATCACATCTTAAGTAGATTCCAGACATGAAACAGACTGCTCTGATGGCACTTACACACAGTCCTTCAAAACAAGCTCTTTCATGTTGTGACCCCGTGCAATGATGTAATCCTTCACAAATTCATCACAAACAGTTTGAATACCTGCCACTGACAACACTTCTAAATGTTCAAGCTCAATCAGTGCTGGCACAATTAGTGCAGCATCAATGCCTTGGCAATCATCAAGATACAACTCTTTCAGAAGAGATTTTAATGATTCAGCCAAGATATAAACACTAGAAGATGTGAGGAGGGAGCACTGGCTAAGATTTATTGATCTGATTGCTGGAGCAGAAGAAATGAGTGCACGCAACCCCCCATCTGAAAGACGGCATGCGGCACGGAGGGAAACACTGGTTAATCTAGGTAAATGCCTTGGTGACTGTGCCAAAGTAGCAAGTATTACATAATCTGGCAAACAGCGCCCACACTGGTCAAGTTGCAGTACCTATTCAACAAGTGAAAAAAAAAGAAAACTATAATTCAGATGATCTAGGATTTCAAAAACAGAAGCTGACCAGAAGCTTGTCAAATCCTCAAAAAACAAACAGAGAATACAAAAACTGTTAAACAATAACAACATAATCCCTAATTTAGGTTCTACAAGACAAGAAAAGAATAAGAAATTTTTAGCTGAAAGACCCCATCCAAGTAAAAGTTGCATACATTGCTAATGAATGCCAAATATGTCTTTCAAAGCAGGCATAGTAAACACAGGCACTAGCAAAGCTATTAAATTTCAGCTGTTAAATGAAATAAATCGACCTCTTAATAAAAAGAATGCGGCAAAGCTAAACACAAGAGGTGGCTAATCTCTGAACCATAAAACCATCCTAAATATTAAAAAGGGCAACCTGGTGCTATAAAGCTCCCGCCATGTGCAAGGTCTAGGGAAGGGTTGGACCTACTATGTCAGTCTCTATAATAGGCAGCCTTTCCTTGCATATGCAAGAGGCTATTTCCACGACTCAAAGCTATGAGCCTCTGACCTTCCTGTCAAGTGGTAACAACTCTAACAGTTGCACCAAGGCTCCCATTCAAAACCATCCTAAATAATGTTACATAAAAACCAGCCAATAAACCACCAATATCACCCTAATTGAAAACTAACATTAGATAATTTAATGTTGGTAATTGTAGCTTGATACTAATAAAAATATACTCAAAAAAAGAATCACTATTGAAACTTAAGTTTCAAATGCAGCAAAATTGCAAGAAATGCCAAAAGCTATCAAATGGCTTAAGATTCCATACCACCAAATTAGCAGTGTCACACATTTGAAAAGATGCCGTAAATTGTTCCTCTGTCAACCATGAGCAATCTCTCAGCCGAATCTCCGTGGGAGATCCACTAACAAGAAGTTCAAAAAAGTGACCATTTATTTTTCTCGAGTCACACAGCAACTGGCTAAGCCTGTGCCTCAGGGAATCCGGAACACTATCAAGTGAAACAATTGCATCAACATTCTTGGCAAGAATGTTAAGGCACAACTCTTGCAATGATGGGACTGAAAACCTTTCACCTACATTCCCTTGATTCATCTTAGGAACCCATTTAATAGATTCAACTAAACTTCTTTCCAAAGAGTCATCTCCAGTTTGGGCACTTTTCATCACTCGATCCTTAATAATTTTCATAGCTGTCAAAAAAGGACCCGGCCAATCTTCAATTTCAGGTTCAACTTCAGGCTGAGGCGATGACCGATCATCCTCACTTCCATCCAATGAAAAATAAGCAAACCGAGACGCGTTTTCCCTCGCTATGTCCCGGAATCGTTCCATGTTCCTAAGCCTCCTTGAACCCTCCTCCCTTGTACCAGTGTTTCTCAATCCTTCCCTCTCTTGCAAAGCTACATTACCTTCGGAATGGTTAACATTCGAATCCTTCGTTTCAGACTCTACACTCAATCCAACTTCACCAACAACATTCCCTAACAAATCTCCTTCAACAATCACTGCTTTCCCTTTTTCTTCTTTGCTCAATCTCTTACTTCTTCGACTCGATCCTTCACCCACATTTTCATTAGCATTGCCCTTTTGGTTACTAGTACCACTCAATTTTCTTTTCCCTCTCTTACTATTATCACATTCTTCACTAGCATTCTTCTGCATTTCAAATTCAGAACCTAATTTCACCTCATCAACACTATCCTTCACTGTCGCCACCAAATTCTCCTTCTCCGATTCAACTTTACCATTATCGCGGGATTCGCGATTCTCAACATTGTTCTCTTCTTCACCCATTCCTCTCATAAGAACCTTCTTTCCTGATCTCAGTTTCCGAAAACCGTTTAACTCAACACTCTTCGTAGTTATATCTGAGTTCCTCTTTGCCTTTCCCTTTGGCTTTGTTTTGGTGGAGTCCGAACCGGGGAGGGTTGGGTTGGGGTCGTTCAAAACCCTAACACCAGTAGTTGCGGCGGAATCGGGAAGATCGAAGTTGGAAATGGAGGCTAGGCGGAGGCTCCGTCGCCGAAGCGAGCCGGAGAGGGGAAGAGAAGCGGAGCCGAGGGAAGAGGGAGGCGTGGAAGAAGGTTCGTGGGTTTGGTTCGGAGTGAGAGGGTGGATGTTGGTGTTGTCATTTTGAAGAAGGGGTTTAGAGCGTTTAGGGGTAGTTTTGGTAAAGGGCATTTCACGAGAACGCGATGAAGACATGACGATGATTGAAGAGACTTTGGAAATGGAAGGGAATGCGAATCGGTGTGTGTGGGGTGGAGTGTGAGTGGAGTGCAGAAAAAACGAAGAGATTTGGAGGGAAACAGAGATGCAGACTGTTACTTTTATGGAAGGAGAATAGGCACAGCAGTAGTAACCGTACACTTATCAATTTATTTATAATATGATGAGTAAAGGCTAATATGGTTCCTCAAATTTTTTAAGTTATCAGTTTGATCCCAAAAAAAATAAAATAATAATTTGGTCCCAGAAATTTTAAAATTAGAGACGATCTGGTCCTTACGGATGGACCGAATTGTTCGCCGTTTTTAAAATTTGGGGGATCGAATTGTCCTCCGTGGGGATTAAATTGTCTTTTTTTTTTTTAGGAACCAAATTGATTACTCGAAAAATTTGAGGGATCACTTTGGAGTTTTACTCTAATATACGTAGACGAATTAGGATTTTTTTCAATTTTCATACATTTGTCAACAAAAAAAAAAAACGGTTATATCTCTCTCCTAGTTCGATTGTGGACGGTAAAGAGGGGGCGCGCGCTTTAGGTTTTCTGTGGAGAAACTTATCGGGTACGCTTATTAACCGGATGCCACTACTTTCCCGCCACAGCGTTTTTTCTTTAATAAGCCCACAGCGTTTGTTTTTAATGCTCTTCTTATCTAATCTAATCAATTTAATAATTAATGCGCGCTTAATAATGGCCCCATATTCATACTCACACATATTAATCAGTCGATGTCTTAATTTTACTAGCTTATAGTAATTTATTTGACTAACTTATAAGCTTATTTGATCAAAGTGGAGTTATTTGGTAAATAAATTTATCTCATTTGCTTATAGCTTTCCTTCATAAGCTATTTTATTTAGCTTATAACTTATAACTTAATCATTATTAATTAAATGAAATCCCTACTTTACCCAACCCTCATAAAGCTTTAATTAGAGTTTTTTTAATAAAAAAATATAAACACTATTTAAATATCTTTTGGTGTCATTTTACACTTATAAGTAAGTTCAATCGCTAATTTTATCAAACACTTCAAATTCAATCAGCTATCTTTTCAGCTTTCAGATGCCAATTATAAGCTTCTAGCTAAAATTAGTTTATCAACCATAAGCTAGCCTATCAATTGTTTGTCTGACAAAACCTAAATCATACTTCTATTCCATATTATTAGTATCTTTTAATTTTTTTATGTCCAATATTAGATATTTTTTAATATCGTGAATTTTTCACTAAATTTACGTCAAACTTAAATACTTTTAAATTTAATCAATTTATCAACATGTGTTGGTTCAAGCGAAAGAGATTTGATTCTCTTAGAGCATCTCCAATGGGGGTTGCTTATTGAATTCTTAAATCTATGTGACAAATAAGGAATCATTGCTTAATTTTTTCTCTCCATTGGAGTTAATATATATGGCAATGTGAGTTGCTTAAAAAAAGGATGAGTTGCTTATATAAAGAACCACAAAAATGAGTTGCTTATGAATAAAAAATAATTGTTGCTCAAATCTCAAGGATGAGTTACTTATGAAGCAATATTTTAAATTAAAACAAAATTAAGTAGAAATAAAAAAGTATAAAAAATGTGGGTTGCTTAAAGGTTGTTTAAATAGATACCGTTGAAGTAAAAAGTAAAAACTATCGTGAGTTACTTAAATATAAGAAAAATGCTTGAAAAAGTTTACATAGGAAATTGGTGTATTTAATATTTGAAAAAGTGAAGTACTTAGTTTTTCAATAAAAACTTGCTTTTCTTGGTTCTTTAAAAAATACCCCAATGACACTGATTAGGACATTACTGTTTACAGTTGAAAATCCTCAGTGTTTTTTTGTTTGAGTGAAAACCAAAACACTTTGTTGTGTATTGTAGCCAGAAGAGGCAGAATATAGTAGTACATGTTTGTATTTATGGTGGTGGATGGCACATGGGCGCACCTCCAGCAAAACTACTCTTTGCATGTTTGGATTTATGGTTTGAAACACTCAGACGGGCGTAAGGCAAAAGCTACTCCCTCTTGTTTGTGAGTTATATTAATTGGAGGAAAGGTTTTGAGGTATTTTAATTAATCCCCCATTCTCCTCCTCAACTCACTTTTTTCATTTCACTCCCAAACAAGGAGAGGGATATATTCTCCTTCTCCCCCCTCCCTCCCCCCCCCCCCTTTCCTTCTCCTCCAAACTCGCAAACATGGCCTTAGTGAAAAGTCCTAGCTGGTTGATGAGGACCAGACATAACCATTATTTATGATGTTCCCCTTGGGTTCAACTTCAACATGATTTCCAAAATATTGCAAAACTTTGAAACATCTGCTAGAAAATACAAAGCCTCAATTCATCTATTATTTTGCTTGCCACACAATGAGGTTTTGCTTAATTTACAAAATTATTGAGCAACCATCACAACTTTGGACAGACAAACACAAGGGGTGGCTAAAGATTTTTCATTTAGCAAGTATTCTACAAGGGCAAAGATAAAAGCACAAAAAATGTGTACCCAACATTCCAATGTCTAACCTCCCCAAAAATAAGGGGAGGGAAGAACAACAACACTATAACTGTATAATAGATTCAACAAGGTCCTGAAGAGGGGCCAACTCTGCTTTGTCAATCAAACGGAATTCCTGCAACACAAGATAGCATCTCAGCCAGTAAATTCAACAGGAAATAAAAAGATAGCATGTACCTCTTCAATTTCTGCATTTGAATTGGGGTAAGGCCAAAACCACAACCAACCCAATACAGAAGCAAAAGAGAGAGAAACAAATGCATCAATGAACTCTTTAACTTTATAATCACTTACCCAAGTAAACAGAACAAAATGCTTGAAGCAAGTATTCAAGTGAGCTTCTTCCTTCAAACTCACTATCTTCTGAAAATGTGAGTGATAGATGTGAGCATATACACGGAATAATCTCTTGAAAATTGTCTTGACAACATCTCGGAAATTCGGTGGAAAGGGAGCCCCTGCAGCATTGCAGCAATCAATTAAAACAGTGCTATGATACATATAATTAGCAAATGAAAGTCCATAAAATTCAGCTACGCGGCCAACTAGCTTTATCGATATGTTAAACATACCTAACTTTTGAGGGAAAATTGTTTCATCGTCTAGCTGTGATTCAATCCAATCCATCAAATACTCAACATATTTTGGAGCAGATACCTCTATTGGTTTCTTGATAGTAACACCATCAGCCCATCTATACTCATACCTGTAGAGTTTATTACATTAAATAATTATCTCATATATATGTTTAATGTTGTCTATAATGATTTAACTTGTCCATTTTAGAAAATAAAGCTTAGGACAAATGACCAACTGATCACTGAAAAACAAAGGAAAACGACCATAGAAAATATGCACTCTCATTCACGATATTCTGTGTAAACTATATTCTCAGTTTTACAGTTGAAATTTGCTTCCTTTTGCCACTCCATATGCATATGTTTCTATAACTATTCATCAACTTGGAAAATCTCTTTAACTTCTAACTACTCATGCTGCAAGCACCTTAGAAGTCCAAACCCAGAACCTCCCACATAACTCTGCACCCACTGCACTCGTGTTAGTAAAATTTAATTTCTGACATAACCCATTCCTCCAACAGTCACAAAAGATACAAATTTCTGCCCTATCCTCCAGCTATTATCTAGGTATAGTAATCATCAGACCAGGTGCACTATAGCGCAATGAAGAGCAACAAATAATGGCACAGCACCCATAACACTAATACGGCAATATCTGTTTGACGTCGACCCTTATCAAAATTGTTGAAACTATTAGCAGAAACTAAACTACGCAATTACTTTTGGCAGGTAAGCTAAGCTTAACTACTTATCATATATCATAAGTATCATATACACTAAAACCATGTCTCAACATTACTTGTTATTATAAGAACTTACAAGTCCCTAAAGTTGATTGCTGCAAGTATATTCCATACATGCCAAAGAAGAACACGACACATAATATCTAATCTGATCTAGCTGCATGAAAACTATGAAACTGAAATAAGAAGAGTTGGTTGAAGGATCAAACAATACTTTGGTCCTGCAGTCATTGTTGGACAGTTGCTTGGTGTGCAGAATTCCGTAAGAGTACCGAACAGGATATTCACTTGATTAAAGAAGTCCACAGCTGCACCCCAAAACAAATGCCAATGTGCAAAATTTGTATAAGTAATTTTTCCAGCGAAATATCATTTACGAATGACAAAGTAATTATACACTGAGCTGTGTGTATATATGGAATTTTACATGCAACACCAAACAATTACAAAGAAGAGTAAAAAGAGTTCAGGAAAAAAACTTGAAGATTAAAGATTCTTACTGTTTACAGCTAGCCATTCATTAATATCTTCACCAGGAGGAAGTTTAACAGCTTCCCTCAAGTTCCCACTACCCAATGTAGCATCGATGTGTTTTTGAAGTTGAGCACCCTGCAGTTCATATACAAAATGCATAAATTAAGGCTCAACTGATCGAATATAGACAACAAAGAGAAGTAGAAAAGAATCAAGTAACCACAAGAAGTAAAAAGACCAACCTTACTTCCAGAAGGAGCGCTCTTTTTTGGACGAAATGTTTTTTGGTTTCTACATGGACCAAAGTTCAGTTATGCTTGAATAATCATAAGCAGAAACAAACAAAAGCCCCCCATACTGAGCCCCCCAAAAAAGCAGAAAAAACCAAAAACAGCAAGAATAATCAAATCAAACAATTCATTTTCCTTAAGAAAAAAAGTAGCAGGGAGAAAATTTTAGATTGGAACTATTTGACAAATATAATAATTTCTACTAATTATCTATGCCCCATCAATGATTTCTGTATTGCTTCAACTTTTATTAGCCTTAGTTTTGAAACGGTTACTATTGAAGGAAGCTTTACATGCTTATGAATGGTAAGAAGTGAACTTACTACATCCCATTTTACACATTTTTCGAACTGTCAAGACCAGAATGTAAATTTCGAAAAAAGTCAATAGTACATATAAAGTTTCACCATAATATTCATCATTTTACATTTTTGAGCTACATACCTTGGAGAAGCAGCTAAAACTCAACAAAAGCATCCTTGTAAAACTATGTCAAGTATGGGTGTATAACCAGCTGAGAACCACACAAGCATATGTGACATATCAATACCATAAAACTACCCACAGTCCCGTGTGACATATTCACATATCAATATCATAACACTACCCGCAGCCCCACACAACAGTATCTTTCGAAGCCCCAAAATTACATCCTGGCACAGCAGAGCCTAATAAAAACATCACACCCAGTTTAAAAACATTAACATCATTCAGATTTCTATTTGAATTATCTGTCCTGAATCTCCTGATTAATTGAATTCCCATTAGCATCTTCACAGAGAGACAAATTCACATTCCTTTCACACAAAGTGATCATCAAATTGAAGCATACAGATTTCACAAACGTATTCTCAACACAGGTAATCATCATGATCATTGATCAGCCATCTCATTCGACAGAGTAAAAAGATAAATGGGTGCAAAGGGATTGAGAAAACTCTGTAAGATCATCAAACAAAAGGGAATAAAAAGATAATATATTTTTTAACAAAAAAAATCAAGGGCAACTTCAAAAATCAAAATCCCAGTTCATCTTCAAAAGGGTAAAACGAGAAACAATTAATATCAATGATCATTGAAATTTTAAAAATTTAATATATTTTTTAAATGGATGAAAGAGGGTAAGCAGAAAAAGAAGAAGAGAGAAACCTGCTTCCAAGACCGAAGAGACTCATGGTGGTGAAATCCCAAGTGTCTCTCTTTCTTGAGGATTCAAACTCCAAAGGGTCCTTCTATCAAAATCACAGAAGCCAAAAATTGAAGAATGCCCAAAAATGAGTTTATATAAATATATAAATATAAATATAGAAAGACAGAGACAAAGAATCCTTGACCTTCCTATGTGCCAGTCTGTCATCTCTTCCGTTTCTCTCTCTTTCTCTCTCTTCCACCAATATAGAGAGAGAAACTCAAACACTCCATTTGCCAACCTGCCTGCATAATGCTTACCTGGCTCTACCTCATACTCTTCATCTTTATTCTTCCATTTTCCTTTCTAAATTTTCGATCTTATCTTATTATTAATTATTTTCTTTTCTTTTGTTTTGTTCCTTTCTCTTTTTGGTATAAATTCTCCTTTTTTTATAAGCCACGTATCCTCCGACAGGGAGCCAGAGACTAATACCTCAAGGTATTGAGATTCATTTAAGGTATTGACCTCTTCCAACAGATGTTCTTTCATACGCATAAGCTATGAATCGAACCCCTGACCACATGTTTAAAAGACCCATTATCTACCAACTGTGTCACACAATATTGATTGATAGAAATCTAGAAGTTGCAGTAACATAAAGAGTGTAGAGAGAATTGAGTAGAGAGTGAATAGTTTTCTATTTCTTGATTGAATATTACATAGAGCTTGAGTTTATATACTTGTTAGTTATAGGGAAGAGTTAGTTACAGTGTAACTAACTATTAGCTGTACTTGACTATACATTCTAACTGTATTCTAATTACACATTAACTGTAATTGCTATTACACTCATATCCCCCCTCAAAATCAGGGTGGTTGAGGAGAGGCTACCACCTTGAGTTTGCCTTGAAGTTCTTCAAACTGAGTGGATGACAGTGGTTTAGTAAAGGGATCAGCCAATTGAGCAGATGCAGGGACATGTTGGACAGTGAGTGACTTGGAGACTACCTTTTCCCTTACAAAATGAATGTCTAGTTCCATGTGTTTGGTCCTAGCATGTAAAATTGGGTTGTGAGATAGTAAAACTGCACTGAGATTATCACAGAGCAGTTGAGGTGTGTGAAAAGGGATGTGAAGCTCCTGAAGCAGAGACTGAATCCACAATAATTCAGTGGTTGTATGAGCCATACTCCTATATTCAGCTTCAGCACTTGATCTAGCAACCAGGGATTGTTTCTTTGAGCTCCAGGAAATGAGATTTGGGCCAAAGAAGATGCATGACCCTGAAGTGGACCTTCAATCATCAGGGTCACTAGCCCAATCCGAGTCACAGTAAGCCCTTAGAGTGAATTTTGTGTCAGATGATGCTGGTTGTAGCAAGAGACCATAATGGGAGGTGCCTTTAAGGTACCTGAGAATCCTTTTGCCTGTTTTTTATCTTGTGATCATAGGGTGACCAGTTTCTGGTGGTGGAGTGGGATTGGGTTGAGGAGCTTGTGCTGCAAATGACTGATTTGGTTGTGCAGGGTTGGATTGTGGTGACTGGACCACTGGTTCAGTAAAGGGGATGTTGGGACTGGTGGTGTTGTGCACAAGACTGACAGGGTGTTGCTGTGATGACTGAGATGTTGTTTGTGGTGCAGTAGGATTGACTGGGGCTGTAAGGATAGTTTGAGGAATCAGGGGTATAGAGGAGGAGTAGGTTGGTATTGAAGTTGTAGGTTGTTGGACCTTGAGGAATAGTTTGGTGTAGGGAAAGGACAACTCATTGAATAAAACATCTTTGGAGATGTAAATTCTGCCTGTTGGTGAGAGACATTTATGACCTTTGTGGAGAGGGGAGGGACCAAGATAGACACATTCAAGGGATCTGTATTGGAGTTTATGCTGGTTATATGGTCTTATGAATGGAAAACAGGCACAGCCAAAAGTTCTAAGGGCTGTGTAGTCAGACAATTGTTTGTGTAGAGTGTAATAAGGTGATGCTTGTTGAGGTAAAGCAGAGGATGGCAGTATATTGGTGAGCTGCACTGCTGTAGTGAAGCTGTGATCCCAAAACTCCAGGGGCATAGTGGCATGTGCTAACAAGCTCAGTCCCATTTCCACTATTTGTTTGTGCTTCCTCTCCACAGTGCCATTTTGGTGAGAGGTATGAGGACATGTGAGTCTGTGAGTTATGCCCAGTTCAGTGAGAACCTTTGTGAAAGGTCTAAACTCTCCTCCCAAGTCAGACTGAATTGCCTTTACAGTGGCTGAAAACTGAGTTTGAATCAGTTTGAGAAACTGCTGAAAAGTTGTTAGTGCTCCTGATTTTTGAGTTAAAAAATAAATCCATGTAAATTTTGTACATGCATCTACAAAGGTTATGTAATATGTATATCCATTGTGAGAAACAAGGGGAGCTGGTCCCCATAGATCAGTGTGTATCAGTTCAAAGGGAACCTCATGACTGGTTGAGAAGGCAGGTGCATAAAGTCTATGTGACTTTCCTTGACAGCAAGCTATACAAAACTCATTTGCCTCTTTATTAGAGCATGGTATATTACATAGAGACATGACATGTTTAACTGCCCTAGTGTGTGCATGACCAAGTCTATGGTGCCAAGTAGAAAATGTAGAATTAACAACTGAGTTACTAGCTGAAGGGAAAACATAATTGGAACTATCAACAGAAAGGGAAACAGTATTGGAGTTTACAGTAGGTGTGATAGACTTTATTGAAAGAGAATATCTTGGACTGGAACTTGAGGACTTGAGAAGATGAAGATGCTTGAAGCAATAGAGGCCATCAGCTCCAAGTGAACCTTCAAGCAACACCTGATTAGATCCCTGTGATTTTACAAGACATTTAGTGGGGTGAAACTCAAAGAATACATTATTGTCTTTTGCAAACTTGGCAACTGAAATTAGGTTCTTAGTAATTAATGGCACATGCAATAAATTATGCAAGGAAAGAGTTATATTTGAGTTAGAGTTAGGGAAAAGAGAGTTTGAACCAATTGACTATATCTTAAGACCTTGGCCATTCCCCATATGAACTTGATCTTGTCCTGTGTAGGGAATACTTTGAGTTAGATTATGTGCATCAGAAGTAAGATGATGTGAGGCTCCAGAGTCTGGATACCATGCCTGACTATCAAGACTTAAAGTAGTAGGGAACTCTTGAGTGTGCATATTGAGTTGCCATATAGGCACTTGGCTGAACTTGAGAACCTTGACTTCTGAACTGATTCTGAGTATTATAGTGTTGTGGTGGAATGTTGTTTGTATGAAATTGAGGCACATTGTTCTGGTATTGTTGATGACCATTGTTCTGGTGCTGAGGTCCATTGTTTTGGTACTGAGGCTGGCCATTGCCACTGCTGAGTTGTTGGAGAGGAGGTTGTGAGGGCACAAAGTTTTGATCATACCGATGCCAACAGTTGAAAGAATCATGTCCATACTTGTTGCATAGTTGACAGGTTGGACGATTTCCTCCCCTTCCACGGCCGCCGCGGCCCCTTCCACGGCCGCCGCGGCCCCTTCCTCTCATATTGAACTGAAAATTATCATTTTCTGAGTTGACATTGTGCTGAAGGTCAGGGTTTTGAGCCTGTGAAGTCTGAGCTACATTAACAGATACATTTGAAATTGCAAGTTCTTGTCGAAACTTGTCCAATTGTGCTTCTTGAACTAAGAGAAGAGCTTCAATGTCCGAAATGGAGGGAGTGTCAGGTCTGCCATACACCATCATTACAAAGGAATTATATTCCTCTGGTAATCCATCAAGAATAGTATCAATCTGGTCTTGATCTGAAATCGGATCACCAATGGCTAGTAATGAGTCTGCAAGAGCTTTGATTCGAAGAATATACTCTGAAATGCTACGATTTCCTTTCTTGATACTCTTCAATTCAGAACGAAATTGTCGAACCCTAGCTTTAAGGTGTGATTGAAAATGTTTGTGAATTTGATCCCAAACTTGAAAGGCGTGTTTGCAACCAAGAACACGAGGGAGAACAGAGTCAGACAAAGTAGAAAGTAACCAAGTGAATAGCAATTGATCTTGGACAATCCATTTGTCATATGCTTCAGAGATGTTATCAGCTATGCGTTCACTTTCAGAATCATACTTTTGAGGAATTTGAGGATTCACTACAAATCTATGGAGTTTATGAGAAAGAATGACACCTTCAATTTGCTGATTCCACAGCAAGAAATTCTTATCATCGAGCATGATCGACAGATTTGGGGAAAAATTTGTTGCAGCTGGTGTAGCAGTGGAAGGCGCCATGGATGAATGTGGAGAAAAAAACTTGAAGAAAGCGAAAGAAGATGGTGATGAAATTAGGGATTCAGGCACAGGAAGTGGCTCACGATGATACCATGATAGAAATCCAGAAGTTGCAGTAACATAAAGAGTGTAGACAGAATTGAGTAGAGAGTGAATAGTTTTCTATTTCTTGATTGAATATTAGACAGAGCTTGAGTTTATATACTTGTTAGTTACAGGGAAGAGTTAGTTACAGTGTAACTAACTATTAGCTGTACTTGACTATACATTCTAACTGTATTCTAATTACACATTAACTGTAATTGCTATTACACTCATATTGATCATTTGGAATATATTCTTACCTTCCTTTTAATATTTTTTCTTTTATAATTCTCTCTTTAATTTAATATTAAGATTTTTATTTTTGTTATAAGGCGGGGCTAGAGCCCAACAGAAAAGGAAAACAACTAAACTCTAGTTAAAACACGATATGGAGGCCCCAGGCATATCATCTGTTTTTTTTTTGTTTTTTTTTTACACAAACCCAGATACATCATCTAGGAGGTTTAATTACATGAATAATGATAAAAAAAAAAGAGAAGATGTTGCTATAAATATTGAAATAATATGAATGTAGACCTACATTTAAAAAACTAATTTCGCCATACATTAACTGTCACTTTTTTGTTCCAAATTCATGAATTTTTTTTACTATTATTTGATTATATTATTATAATATTAAAAATTAAAAATTAAAAATAATTATTTTAGATGTCTTTTAAATGATGCAATAATGTTAAAAGTTTATACGTCTATAAATATCAAATTTTAATATGAAGAATGAGGATGTTAAACAAGGGCACCAGAGCCGTTGGAGGCGGAGACAACTTTTAAGAGGAGGAAGAAGGAGAATGTGTTCCCAAAAATCGTGAGGGTCACAAATAAATAACAATAAAAAATTATTAAAACTTTTGCAAATAAAAAATTAAAATTATTCGAAGTAGGTCATGAGACACCCTGATGTCCCATTAAAGAAAAACCTAATTAACTAACCATAATCGTGATATTAGCGTTAAGCGTATATGCAGAAAACAGCGAATGAATAAAACTTTAGATATAAAGAACAAAATATAAACATCACACCATATATATATATATATATATATATATATATATATATATATATATATATATATATATATATATATATATATATATATACACAAAGACATAACATATCCAGATACGTGAGTACTCTTTAGGGCACCCCATCAGTAGGGTCCCATGTAGATACAAACCGTGTATATATGAAAAGTACATAAAAAGATCTGAAAGAAAAGAGATAAGCTCACCAACACTCCACACCCCGCCCCTCTTAAAATACATCAAAACTAGGCTTACACTCACCACCTATATATACATAATGCACGCACTGGCCAAACTCTAGCATGGACGGCTAAAACTACCCTGACTCTCCCCGCATGCTCCTCTACCTCTCTGTTGTGGTGGTCTAGATGGTCCTGAAGCAGCTGCACCACTACTAGTGGAAATACTACCACGTGGACGGCGCTGAAATCATCTCCGATAGTGAGCGTTGTGACGTGCAACGTCCTGACATACCTCTGGAGCTGGAACTACACCTGGAACAACCATATCCGAGCCTGGTGCTGCCCATGGATAAAATTGCGGTATGGGTGGCATATACTGATACGGGACATGTATATACAGCAATTCGAGTGACCGGGTCCACCAGCCATCCGTTCTCATCCAGGAACTCAAACTCGAGTGTTCCCATCAGTGGGAACTCCGCTGGGTTGGTCATCCAAGGATGATCCAAATGCGGCATCCTGCTGCTCTAAGTCTCTCTCGTGAAATGAGAATAAAATATACACAAAAAAGAAGTAAGGAGATAAGAAACGTGCTATCATCATAAACAGAAAAGGATTACTTAGCATGTATACAATAAAGGCACACAGACATGCATCACACATAAACAACAACCATCCTCGAGATATGTTATCCTCCTCTACCCTTCACGCTCATGCAACTGATCCTGTATGCTGACGTGATCACCACACAATCCTATCACACATCCATCGTCTGATTAGGGATATTAGTTAGTCGTCCAAGCGGCTCGTCCCTAAACGCCGGGGCACATCCCCCATTCCCGTTAGGGTGCTCATGCAAAGCATGACACTACAGCTGCACATTACACATCGGTGCACAGCCCAGTTCCCGCTAGGGTGCTCATGCAAAGCATGACACTATAGCTGCACAATATAAATACGGAAGGCTCAACAAGGACTACAAGAAAAGAGATATAGGGTTAGGAAGCAGACGTTGCCATAAGTCCGATGGTATAATCAAAATCACGTTAGCACGAATGGATGGATCGGAATCAACCTCGGAAGCTTGGACTTCTTCCCTGACCTCTCAACTCATTCTCTGCCCCTGTGCTTTCTGTTTTTACGTTCTATCATAAGTGAAACGAAGTTTGCCTTTTAAAGTTTTTATTTTTCTCATTTCAGGTACCCATGCTCGAGCGTGGAGTACCTCACCCTTGAGTGCCCCTGCGCTCTAGCGTGCAGCTTCCCACGCTTAAGCGTGGAAGCCGGTCAACTCCTTCCTCGCGAAGTCTCCTCTGCCACATGTCTCTTCCTTCGTTCCTAGTTTGACACGTGTCTGACACGTCCAAGTTCCACTGGTATGCTCGAGCACCCATTTACCCACGCTCAAGCACCCAGCCACGCTTAAGCACAGACACAGCCACGCTCAAGCATGTTGTGTCAGACAGAAAGCCTAGATTCTTTATTCGTTCATTCCGAAGTCGTTTGATCGTGTACTTTCCATACAAGGATTCAGATACTTAAACATGCATATTAGACATATAATCAAGGTCTTAAACGTATAAACGAAGTCTTAAAACACGGATGTTACAGGTCACACATCGGTCATCAGGTGAAGGTCAACTAACGTGCACGTTTTTCAAGAAAGTGCAGGCTGCACCAAAGTTAATAGAGTGCATGCCAGCATTCACCAACTTTGTATTGAAAATGATAACTTTTAAACTTTGAAGTTATTTTTACACAACTTTCAATACAAAATTTCTATCTTTGATACCTTAAATTGGTTAGCATTTCCCTAATTATTATTAGGAAAATGCTAACGAGAGCACTCGTTAAAGAATTAAGAAAAGAAAATTTACTTAGAAAATTGGTGTATTCAATATTTGAAAAAGTGAATAAAATAAATAAAGATATATGTGAATAAAATAAACTACTAAACAATTTTGAAAATAATTTTCTTGCATTAAACACTCAATATGTCTTTTACCAAAAAAAAAAAAAAAACACTCAATATGTCATGGGTTTAAATTCAAAATCGTTGCATGATTTTTATGGCTATATGAAATAACCAGTTGCTAATTATTAGACGTAAATAAGCGTGTCTGATCTGCCATGCATATTTCCAAACTGGGATTCGAAGCTTTCAACAAATTTATTCAAATTTCCAATGCAAAAAAAGATACGATTTTACCTTATATAATGGCAATGTAATTATCACCTAGCAATCATTCTATATATTCTAATTGAATGGCAATAATTCCCGTTGAATGATATTATATTCCAATTGAATGGCAATTATCACCCAACAATCACTAAAGAGGAAAGTTTTCAATCAACCTACTATTTTTCAAAGAGGAGAGTTTTGGTATGTTTATTGCATTTTTGGAAGGTTTTAATTTTTGATTTAAAAATAGAACCACTCATTCTGATATGAAAAAAATAATATAGTTGCATGGTCATCTAATTTAAATCAACGCAAAAAGGAGAAAATAATCAATGTAATAATGATAGATGGGTGTCAAACCATTTAAATTATATGCGCCTTTGCTTGCTCCATTGAAAACCATGCACAATTGAATATCAATTACTAATATTACTCCCTCCGATCCTTGATATAAGGACCGGAGGGAGTATTATATAAGTTCGATTTCCTCATCGTTAGCATCAGTATAATTTGGTGTACAACTTGTATTGATCCTATCCACAGGAGTTGATGCAATCAGCGTCATCACTGTAAGTAGTGTTTTTTATTTCTTGCTAATGGTTAAGTCGTCCACCATTTCTCAACTAATAGAGTGTAATTCATTTTTCATGTTTTCCCCTTTCCTGCTAATGTAGTCATTTTGCTCATGGGATCTTATCAAGAGGCCAACAGCTGCAACGATCCTTCAACATCCTACTTGTTAGGTTTTCTTTTAACTAATTAATGTTTTGTTGTCTATCTCTTTAGTATGAAACTATATCATGTTTTTTCTTTATTCAGCTATTTTATTCAAAGCTTTTATTTTTAATTTGTTGAGTGTGGCTCTTACATCTCCATTCCTTCACACCTGAAAAGTAGCTTACCATTGGGTTGGTGTGTTGTCCTTCTTAGCCTTATATAGAGATCCAAGTTATTGAGGAAGATTTACCATTGAGAACCAGCTCCAAGGGATGCTTCTGGCAAATTAGCATCATTAAGTAATTCACCCAGGGTTGCAAAAGGGTTGAAGGTAATTACTATCTTTGGTTCCCCTAGCTATTTATTAGTCATTTAAGATATCACAATTATTGGCTGAATTATCTCTTGCTTTTCTTTTCTAAATGATAATCTTTAGTATTCTCAATGGAAAATTCATGATCAAGTCATGTATATTAGAATTTTCAAAAACAGTTTTGCAGAACCTACAAGTATATACAACTATATTACACTGAGATAATGACTCTTTATAAGTTTTGTGTTGATTTTTTTTTTGGATTTTTTTTATCCTTAATAGACTAAAAATTAGATAATACTCAAAGTAGAGTTTTATTCTTTATGGGTCCATTTGAGAAATTTATGGTTGGGTCAGCATTACTAAGAGAAAGTGTAAGGAAATTGTTCATGTTCTGACATTTTACTTGAATGATTTTTATATTTTTTTTGGTTAAATGAGAGTATTGATACTTTTTTTTTTCAAATTGCAAACAATTTTTTAAATTTATAAACCTTTTATAAAGTCGCTAATCATTGTTATTTTTCAGTGAAATTAAATATTGAAATTATTTTGTTAAAAAAAAGTTTACTAGTGCGTAATATAAACTTTTTTATACTAATAATATATTAAAATTATTATTTTCATTTACTCTACAAAATTACCTTTCTAAAAAAACTTAATTTTTAGCGTGTATATATATATATATGGAGCAAATCAAGTAAGAGGAGTATGTTATTATGAGAGATGAGAGTACTAAATCTAGACCTTTAGATCATACACGAATGGTCAAGATTAGAACATAAAATCATGTGACTTTTTTAAGTGATTACATGACCACCAACTAACTTTTAATTCTGATCATCCATGTATGATTTAATGACCCAGATTTACTCATCTCATTCTTATAATAATGCGTTCCTTTCACTTGAGGTGCCCTATATGTGTGTGTGTGAGAGAGAGAGATTTATTTTCTGCACGTGAACATTTTTACCATTCACCATTGTTGAGCGTACGTGTATCCATTCATTAAGGAACCAAGTGTGAAAGTAATCACTTTGTAGCCCTTTTAGTAATTTATTATATAATTGTTTAACAAATGAAAGGAAAATCTGTCATGATCAGATAAATAATTTTGAATGATTAAAAAAAAAACGAAAATATGATTGCATTAGTTTCAAAACAAAAATATTTTAAGAAAGTTGTATTCATATATATCAAAATATTAGTTGCATCAATTTTCATAGAGTTTGATTGCTTTGATCCAATTAATCATGATATCACTTTCAAAATGAGAAGAGATTTCCATTTCTCATATTTAGAAAGATTTGAACGATTTTTATTGGTCATTAAAAACGAATATATTTTAAAAAAGGGGTATTCAAATCAATTTGGGAAAATATTGTTATCAAGTTTAAATCTTCCAAATTTCCATTACTTTGATGCACATTCCAAATATTGCATTCATTCAAATTAAATGAGGAAAATGAAAATAAAGAGAGTTAAAGAAATTAAATGATAATAACGAAAATATTTTAAAAAATATTCTATTCAATTTTGCCAATGTTTTATGTTACCTATTATCTATAAATTGGTTGTCCTTGATAAAGTCCTCGGTGCTTCAAAAAAAAAAAAATTTAGTTCTCTGTTCCATAAAAAATGGTCTGTCAATATGTTTTTGTTGATGACATAACATCTGAGAAAGAGTGTTGGAACATTAGAATTAGGGTCATAGGACTTTGATTTATACCAAGTTTTGATGGTGCAAAATATTCATTTTCTTTGGAGATGGTTTTGATGAATGAAAATGTTGATTACATAAATATACACTTTGTGTCTAATTTTAATTTATTTTCTCTTCCTACCTAACAGCGAATAATTTGTGTATGTATTGAAGGGTTCAAAAATTATGGTTCGGTATGGAAGACATTGATATATAAGTTTCAACCTAGGCTAACTAAAGGAAATGTTTATGCTATAACTAAATTTGTGGTAGGTTCGAATGATGGTGACTTCAGAACAACATAGCATGAGTATAGTATGAACTTTTAATTCAACACAGATGTGCAATTGAAATAACTATGCAAGTCAATTCAATGGTTAATTCAACTGAACATCCGTGTTGTAACGAAAGTTCAGACGATTCTCATGTCTTATTGTTCTGAGTCACCACCATTCGAACGTACCCCAAATTCAGTTATAGCATAAACCTTTCCTTTAGTTAGCCTAGGTTGACACTTATATATCAATGTCTTTCGTATCGAACCATGTATTTTTTAACACTCCAATATATACACAAATCATTCACCATTAGGTAGGAAGAGAAAAGAAATTCAAACACAACATGTATACTTGTGTAATCAACCTTTTCATCCATCAAAACCATCTCCAAAGAAAATGGGTTTTTTGCACCATTGAAATTTGGTATAGACCAAAGTCATATGACCCCAACTCTAATGTTCCAACTCTTTTTCTCAGGTGTTATGTCAGCAACAAATTCATATCATGAGGCCATTTTTTATGGAACCAGGAACTGAATTTTTTTTCTAAAGCATTGAGGATTTTATCAAGGAACAGAAAGTATTGGCAAAATTAAATTTGAATATATTTTTTTTAATAGTTTCGTTATTATTATTCAATTCATTTAACTCTATTTATTTTTGTTTTCCTCTTTCAATTTGATTGAATGCAATATTTGTAATGTGCATCAGAGCAATGAAAATCTCTTCCAAATTTGAATGTGATATCATTTTCTTCCCAATTTGATTTGAATACCTCTTTTCAAAAATGTTTTTCATTTTTCATGACCAATAAAATTGTTTAAATCTTTCTAAAAATGGGAAATGAAAATATTTTCCCAATTTGAACGTGATATCAGGAATAATCGTATCCGAGCAATCAAACTCTAGAAAAACTAATGTAATTAATAAGTTTTGATATGAATACAACTTTCTTTAAATATTTTGGTTTAGAAATTGATGCAAATATATTTCTCATTTTTTTTGCTTTTAAAAATTGTTTAAAACTATTTATCTGGTGATGTCACATGACACGTGGCAAATTTTTTCTTACATTACAAACTGGTTTATATTATTTATTATTTATTATTTATTATTTATTTATTTATAGATAGATAGTGAGTGATAATTGTAGCTCTTACAATTAGAGAAAACAATATGTGTATATATTCTTTGCTAAATTGGTCACTTCGATCCTCGCCCGGGTTGAAATTCCTTTCTTCAAGAATTAAATCACCTTACTTTACATAATGAAGATTGGTCCAGTTGGTAAGGATAAGGCTCATAACCAACAAGATCGTGAGTTCGAATCCCACTATCGATGTGAGGATCTCGTTGGTGGGTAATCTGTAAGTACCTCTATAAGCATTCTTTGAACTGTGAGGCCTGCCCTGACCTTGGTGAGCCCCCGTGACCCAACTCACCTAAACTTTTTTTTTCACAAAAAAAAAAAAAAATCACCTTTAACAAGACTCTCCTGGTGTAACACATCCATATGTGTTGTTTAATTTTATTTGGACTAAATGCTTAAATTGGTCTTCTATCGAAAAAAAAAATGCTTAAATTGGTCTATGAAAATAAATACGAATACCTATTTGATTATTGAAAAACAAAAAATATTAGTTTAGTCCTCAAAAATCTTAAATGCTGAATTTAAAGATAAATTTTACAGATTTTTGATAATCAAGTTGAGATTTTTCATTTTTTTAAGGATCAAATATTTTTATTTTATTTTTTAAAGACCAATTAGAATCTTTGCTCTTTTATTTATTTTGTGTTAGCCTCATTTATAATTTAAAATCACTTTTCAATCAATGTATCTAGTATATAAATAAATGTTATAATTATAACTAGAAAACCACAAATCTATGATTTATTTATGCCTAATTTAAAAAGTTATTCATATAATAAAAATTACTTGATGTATATATAAAAAAATCATGTTATTGAATTATCAAAGAATTAAAATTATATCAAATTCAATATATATTTTTAATATTTTTTATTAAAGAATTTTTTTCAATATGCATAGTAAAAAAAATTAAAAACTATAATTTATTGATTCAATCATACTATGCAAATACAAAAGGGTTTAACTAGTATATTCTAAGAAATTGATTTTATTAAAATCATTGATTATACATACATTTAATTACTTATAGTATCCATGTAATCTACTATGTACATGTAACTCTACATATGATACATGTAACTCTACATATGTTACTTACATGTAACATATGATACATGATACATGTACATATCATACAGTATCATACAGTATCATATAGCATGATACATGTAACTCTACTACATGTAATCTACTATGTACATTTAATTACTATATGATAGAAACAATAGAGTTATATGTACTATATGGGAAGAATATGCTGAGGAGATGCACACCTATCTCGATAAAGATGATTCCATTTGTCTTGTTACAGTGATTCTACAAATGCACAAACAAAATTTTTAATGGTACATTTTCTTTTACATAATTTGTGTTCCTCATTCTTTAGATGTATTTGTGTTATGTTTGGTGTTCTTAACAGTGGATGACATCATTCTTTGTTAGGAACATTGGGTATTTCAAATGTTTTTCCCGGTATAAAGTTGCTTAACAATCCAAATCTCACACAAGTCTCAGAATATAAACATAAGTATGTCTCACACTGTTTAAATTTAATTTGTTGGTTTGTAAGTGATTAATCTGATATGTATTTTATATTGTTTTGTAAATTACACAGATTGGAAAAAGAAATGTTTTTGTCAGTCAAGTTGTAAGCCAGATGTCTGAACACACAACTGTTTCTTTTGGTGATAATTTATTACAATCACAACGAATGAAAATTTCAAATCTTATTAAGGCTACAAAAGTTTGTTTCATAATATTTTGGAATATTAATGTTCCTGTGATCCACAACGGAACATTAATGCTTTTGCATTTTAATAAACCATATTTTTCAACATTTTTAGAGGTATTTTTGTTCTATTATGCCAAAATTATTGAGATCGACACCGAAACGGTGGTCATATGATACGTGTAAAAAGTTTCAAAAAAAGGTTAAACAACAAGCAACCAATTACGTTTGTGAGAAATGTGCCAAGAATGTCATCCCAGTTCCCAGGCATTAATTGTCTCATACCTTCATTTAGAGTACAACGATCAAATTTTTTAAATTAATTTTTTTTTCGTAGGTTCAATTTATAGGTTAAAGTTGTAACACCCTGTTTTCCAGAATTAATTTTATTAAGCTGGTTATATTAAGTTGGATTTATCGTTCAAGGGCATAGTGAGATTTTTGGCTAAATGTCCCTTCCTGGTACATCAGCACGCCCGTGCTCATTAGCCAGCAAGCCCGTGCTTAAAGTCAGAAGCGTGTTTCTGATTTTAAGTTGAGCACGACCGTGCTCAGCAGTGAGCACGCCCGTGCTCAGTGTGTTGACCGCGCTCGTAACGTTAAGTTGAGCACGACCGTGCTCAAGGAGGAACACGACCGTGCTCAAGTCCGAACGTTATATACGTGAACAGAACTCGAGGGTTTAACGTTTAACCCTAATTGTGAGTGCAGCAGCTACGTTGAGTGCGGCCAGAACGAGTATTCTTCCTTTTCCTCCTTCTCGAGCAGTTTAAGTGAGTATTGGAGACCTTGGGAGACCGCTAGCATACCTGTGTTGATTATATAGGTAACGTTTCTTCCCTGTCTAAGTTTCCTTTTCATTATTGTGATTAGGGGACTAATTGTTCGTGTTTTTATTTGTTTAAGGATAGTTTGAGGTCGAGCCGTCTTAGGGGAAGAACCGTTTGTCGTTAAGATCACCGTTAGAGCTACCTTCAATCCAGGTATGGGGAGAAGGGTAGTGTGATCATAGGCTCGGGGTTAAAGTAGAGTAAAGGGGTCCCCATGGCCCCGGTTTTGTTGTATGATCAACTGTTTATGTATGCATGATTGATTGGTTGTTCTGATAACATGCTAGTGTTGTTAACATGTATACCTTTGTTCATAATGTTGGTTGAGTTTATGTTGTTGTGATGATTATGAACATGTGATATAATTGGGTTGATACTTATGTTGGATTGATGCTGAGAATGTGATGTGTTTAATCCTTAAAACATGTTGATAATTGACGTAGGGTGATTAACGGATTAAATACTAAATTTTGGTTAAGTTTTAGTCCCTGTTCCTGCCCAGAACAGCACTGTCGTACGATGAGCACGACCGTGCTGAACAGGGAGCACGACCGTGCTCCCAGTTGAATTCTGGGTAAATGGCCGTGCTGTTCAGCACGGCCGTGCAGGACAAAGAGCACGACCGTGCTTCCGAGCACGACCGTGCTCAATAAGAAGCACGAGGTGCTTCACTTAAAGGGGAGCACGCCCTTCACGTGCTTAAGCACGACCGTGCTGGGTTACGAGCACGACCGTGCTCAACCCACTGAGACAGAACTGAACTAAAGGACTTAAGGGGTTTTAAACCCCATTCCCCAATGATGATTAATTGATTAGACAATCTGGTTGATAATACTAAGAATAACTAGAGATCATGAGATGGTGAGGTGTTAAGTCGATACCCTTTTGGGTGCAAGCTAATGAGCTGTGCCTTGGTGTTTTTTGGCCAAGGAAGCCTTGACCTCGCGGTTTGGGTTTAAGGTGTTGATGTTGTTGTGTATCTTGGTGGCCGAGAGTTTGCCCCAGGTACTGCGGTTGATTCAGCTTAAGTCCTCAGGTAGATTCCGCGAGGCAATTTGTTGCGGTTGATTCTGCTGTTATCTTCGGTCGATTCCGTTGGAGTTATGGAAGTGGTGTTGCCGTTGTTGTTATGTTGCATACGCATTGCATCTGATATGTTGTTTAGGGATGTTCGACATAGGGGAGGTCGTCCTAGAGTACAGCCATCCGGCCATCCACGGTTGGAGTAGATTCTCCTAGCGCCCCCGTGATGAGGCATTCATTGGTTTGATGCGTTGGCTATCCAAGGAGTAGATTCTCCGGCGTTGAGTAGATTCTCAATGTGGATATGTAACTCTGAAGTCGTTCATCCCGAGTTTAGTGGATCCACATGCATTGTTGGTTTAGCGGAGTAGGACTGCATTGCACTGCATAGCATAATGATGATGTTGATGTTTGGTGTAATGTTGCTGTGTTTACTGTTTACTTTACTTCCTACTTCTTGCTGTATATGATTACATGAACTTACTCCCCATGTTTGTTTGTGTTTGGCCTGATTGGTACCTTGCAGAGGATGACGAGCAGCCCGGAGAGGAGTGACTCTGAGGAGCCGCCACTCATAGTAGGGCTAGTTTGTGTTATGTTAGTTTTCAGTTGTAATTCCGTGGGTGTTTATCCCGGAATGGTTATACCAGCTCTGTAGGTGACATCAGGGTTCGGATATTTTATTGGTTTGTTATGTTTTTACTGTTTAAAACTCTTTTCATTTTCCGCGTTGTAAACGGTTCATGTGGGACTTTTCTACCCATGGACAATTGTTTTATTTATTTCGATAATAATTGCATGTTTTCCTTTAATTGTTTTTAAATTAAATGGTTTATAACATGCGGGGTAGAAGGGTGTCACAAAAGTAATTGAGGATACCGAATCAACTACTTTTATATTGTTTGACAATGGTGTGTTTGACGATACAGGAAAGACTGCAATATATATCTTTGATTCAATGGCTAAGGTCCCAAAAATTTAAACAAGAGCAAATATTGGATTCTTCTTCTAGTTTTTGAGTATCAACTTGAGTGCAACAGAATATTAACTTGATTGTCTTTGAATGAGTTCTTTAAAAAAAAAAGCTCTAAAAAGGTTTTTTTTTGTCTTTGAATGGTTTTTTTTGTACTCCTTATACATAAAATAGTTTTTGTTGTTCAATCCTAAGTTGTTGGACTGCTACTACAACCAACCCACTATTGCAACATCTTTAGAGCTCTGATACATCAGAGATGGAGGGTTGGATATGGGCCAGGAATAGTTTTTACCCACTTTCCTGAGTCCAAGTAAACGATCCCAACCGTTCTTTTATTTAAATAATATATCGAAGGCCAGAAAAAGTGGAGGATCGGTCCTCGGTCCTCCGAAATATGTGTAAGGACTCCAATATGTGTAATATATCGAAGGACAAAAAAGCCGTTGGATATTTGTAAGGACTCCAATATGTGATGGATGCAATATATATGGGAGTATACTTAGGGGAAATTGGGTAATTTGGGGTGTCGTGCGGGAAGGTTTTTTTTATTTATTTTATGATTTGCCCAATTTGAACACTAACTTGGGATACGAATTCCCTGTATTCACTCATTCACAAAGTCATAAGATACACCGTTGAATCGATCATTGTTTCATTTTTTTAATTTTTTAATACACACTCAAATGCATCTAATGGTCTATTGACCTGTTTGGGTAAACGGCTTAATTAAGCGCTTATAGGTAGGGGTGGACAGCGATCGGCTTCGATCGGCTTCGGGCAAAAAAAATCCTAAACCGACCAGAATAATATACAGCCCGTCATCGTCCTTCTGGGGAGCGGTTTGGTCGGGTGGCGGGTGACGGGTGACGGTCGGGTTGGGCGGTTTCCAGGGAAAAAAAATGTAAAAACAAGAAGTAAAGAGACAGAAACGCATAAACTCAGAATCAAGTCAAACAAGAGGAACAAGAACATAAACACAGAAAGAAACTTTCTACAAAAGGATCGATCTTTCAAACAAAAAACACCTTCTTCACAGATAGCTAGATATGAACATGCATCGATAGGGAAGACCTACTTCTTCACAAATCCGAACATGCATCAGTAGGAAATACCTTCTTCGCAAATCTGAACACCTTCACAGATCTGAACATCCACCTTGAAGAGCTGGGCGCAGTGGGGCTGGGCCGGAGAGTAGAGCTGGGCATAGTGGTTGTGCAAGCTTCACGCGACAGCGACTAGGGTTGGTGGAAGTGAAAAGGCAGCTAGGGCTGGTGCCTTGATGGTGTTGGCTGAGAGGCTACGGTTGGTTGATGGGTCTAGCCGAAAGAGAGAGGGGGGAGAAAGTGTCTGAAGAAAATGGTAAATTGGGTGTGGGTGACTTTCTTTTTCCTTGGTTACGGGTGTGGGTGACTGATGAGTGATGAGAGCATTCAAAATGAGTTTTTAATTTTTTATCTTAGGGAAGAGAGCTTTGAATGGTTGACAGCTTGGCATATTAAATGTTTTTTACTTCCCAAATGAAAAAGAGACGTTGAAGGGTCAGAGGAGTAGAGCGGACTGAGATTTTTTTGTCTACTACATTAATTATGTTCGGTTGGGCCCAAGTACCGATGGAATAATTTTCTCACACCTGAGCCGGACCGCTACAGGCCCGATAGACCGTTTAGACCCACCAGCTTTCCAATTTTTTGATCGGTTAGCTCGGTTTTGGGTCGGGCCGGGTAAATATGTCCAACCCTACTTATAGGATAAGCGCTTATCATATAAGCTTTTATGTATAAGCTATTTCTATAAAAAATTTAGTCAAACTGTTTTCAAATAAGCTATAAGCTGTTTCATAAGCTATCCCGGAGAGCTTATCAAAATAAGCTGAAAACAGCTTATGGACATGTCATAAGCTGTTTTCATAAGCTCTCCCAAACACTCCTACAAGTTCTTATGCCAGTAGATAAACCCAAATAAGATGTTTATAAGCCAATCCAAACAGACCCTATATCAATGAATGCATGAATGTGTGGACATATTAAATGCATGGAACCCAAATCCTAACTTGGCATGATTCCTTTACTTGGATTAACGGACCTTCATTACACTACAAGAAAAACACGATTTAGCGTCTGCCATTTAGCGTCGGCCACGACATCGACGCAATAGCGTCGGCCAAGCCGTCGTAACGTAGACGCAACACTATCACCCATATTTTTAAAAAAAATTTATTTATGAATTTAATTTTGCGTGGGCCTAGCCGACGCTATTGTGTGGGATTTTGCGTCGGCTGGCCCGATGCTATCTGAATTTAGAATTTGCGTCGGCCTGCCAGGCCGACGCAGGCCGACGCTATTTGTACTCGCGGGAACACTTAATTTTCTTCCCTCTTTACTTTCTTCTTTTACCTATTTTCTATTTCTATTCTAACTCCATCGCGGCAACACTAAAAATCCCATAACGAGGCGCGCTCGCATCCAACCCCGCTGCTGCTCAACCCTACGGCTGCTCTGGAGAGTTTTTCTGCCGCGCCATCGCTGGAATGTTGGTTTCCGCCGTCGACGCCGCTGCTGCTCAACCCTACGGCTGCTCTGAAGAGTTTTTCTGCTGCGCCATCGCTGGAACGTTGGTTTCCGCCATCGACGCCGCCGCTGCTGCTTATCATCATCTCTGCCGCGACTCCAAGGCCCAGCGCCTCCCATTCTCGAGCCCTTCTCTTCGCACCAGGTAATCCCTTCTCCTTGTTTTGTGTTGATTTGTGGGTTGGTTCTCCTTAGATTAGTGGGTTTTGTTCTGATTTGTGGGTTGGTTCTGAATCAGTGAATTGGGAGATGGGTGGGTTGGTTCTGAATCAGTGTATTGCTATGTCTTTATGTGTTCTTGTTTGTCAATTGTTTGTGGGCTGATCTGTTACCTGGGACAAGGCATGAGTCATGTTTGTGCAATCTGTGGTTTTTACAAGGAAGGGGTGCAATGAACTTCTGTTTTGTAGATGATTGATCTTCTATGGTAGTATGAGGGTCCATAATAGTAGAATATCTTGTTTGCTTTTATCTTTGGGCTCGTTGGTTTTGTTGCTGACTCAATTGAGTCCCAGCTGATTCAGTTGCTTGCAGAGCCGTTGAAGGAATGATTAACATTGAAGATTCAATGTCAGGAACACACAATATTGGTTAGTGATTCTCACAGATATTCTTTTCTTTATTATAGCTGTTTAGACTTGCTTCAGATTTTGCATTGTCTCTGCAATTGGTTATGATTTTAATTTTCTTTTGAAAATATTAGGAACGTACAGTAGCTAATATTACCTATTTGGATCTGGTATGCCTTTGAGTTCATGAGCTCAAATTGAGTTTAATGTGGTTGATGAGAAAAGAGAGGAAAAGCTGTGAGAGAATGGAGAGAAAATTGAAATGGTTAATTTGGATTTAAGGCTTAATAGTGTTAATTGAGGCTTAGAATTTTTGGCCTAAATCACGAATGGTTCACTTATTAGTTTAGTTGAATGGATACAAAATTAGCTAAACTATATATATTAACTATTTATTGGTATTACAAAAAGACACTGGTGCTACATATACTCTGTTTGGGCTTCAATTTTTTGGTGGTGTATATCATGATGTTACATGCTTGGAATCTGATTGATCTTTATTAGAAAATACTGAGAGGTCTTTCCTAATGTGTGGGCCTTTTTTGGATGTTGTTTGTAATACATGTTGTTTGTAAGAGATATTCCCTTCATGTCAAGGCACACAGCCACACACACTGTAAGAGATATTTTGCAGCATAGGGTCTGTTTCTGTTCTCCTGCAGTTAACTAGTTTATTCTTTTTTGGCTGGATCAATTTAAGTGTAAAACACTGGAACTTGTATTAGCTTTAGGTAGCTGGGCAAAAGATTCAGGGGCTTGGGATAGCTTTGTTTTGGTAGGTGGAGGACTTTTTATCACTGATAGGGGAGTTATTGTACAGATCTCCTTGTGGGAGAATTGGTGTAATTGGGGGAAGGGCAACCCAAATTGGTTACTTGTATACAAATGAGTACTTCTAGTGCTCTTTACTATAATACACTTCTGAATTATAAAAAAAAAAGAAAAAAAAAAGAAAAAGAATTGCATGAAGCAATAGAGAATTTACTGTGAGGTAGTAATAAGAATAATAATGAATTAGCCATATGCTTATATTCACCTTAATACTTGTAAAGACTATTCTCTTGGCATATCTTGTGCTTTAGCTATTTTTATTTTGATCCTCCTGATGCAGTTATGGTAGAGTTGCTTGCAAGAGTACTCATTTTTTGTTTTCAAAAAAATTTGCCTCTAACTTGTGATTTGTCTTGAGAGTGGATTTGGGTTTATGTTATTGAAATGGGGTGGTTGATGGAGATATATAGAATTTATAGTACAAGTTAAAGTACCACAGTGATTGGATCCTAAATGGAGTTACCACAGTGAAGTCAACGACTCTTCTTGCTAGTTGGGCTAATTTATTCTTGTGGTTTTGTCAGTTTATATTCTTAATTTTTTTGTATTTTCAGGATGGTCCAATGAGTGGGGCCAACTCTCTTAAAAATATGCTGCACAATGCAGCAAATATAACTCTCACAAGAATTTCGAACACTTCATCTTCACTAGCATGGCAGTAATGCCTATTGAATAGTGCCACCAGATATAAAGAGAAGAGTGTTAAGGATACAGCTGTGTAAATTTATTTAAAAAAAGAAAGAACACATCAAAGACAACAGTTACACTTATGGAGAAATGCACATAGGAGTACAGATACTTACAATTTGAAACAAATGCTGCTCTTGTTCTGTTTTGCTTTCTATTTTATGGTATTAGTTTTATGTTTCTAGTCTTTTTCTGTTTTAGTTTACTTTTGCTTTTGTTTCAACACATCTGTTTTACTTTCCTGTTCTTGATGCTGGTCTTAGTATTTTTGGTGTTTAACAAAGTTTTGATAATGAGTGATGTATCAGCACAGTATAATAGTTTGCATGTTTAGTATTTTTTTTAGCTTCTAGTTTAATGTGTTAGTTTGTGTTTCTGTTTCTATTTTACTTCTGATTTAGCATTCTAGTTTCTGCTTATGTCTCTGTTTTGTATATAAAAAGCTGTTTGTGATTTAGCCTCTGCTATTGGCATCCTAGTTTCTGATTTAGTTTTTATTTTGTCTTTCTGATTTATCTTATGTTATGTCATGTTAGTTTTGTTCCTAAAGTTACTAATATTAAAAGACAATAGCAACAGTAAAGCCCATCACAACTGATTTAATGAAATATGTCTTGATTTTATGAAATGAATTTTGGGATTAGTCTTATAATACTTGCATGGAGTACCATTAGTCCTCATGAAAACTAGACTGTGTTTTGTGCTTCTGGGTGATACTGTTCTACATGATTTTGGAGGATCAAATTGGGTTTTTTAGTAGATGTTTGAGGAACAAGGTGTGGGTCTGTGGTCTTGGGAAGTTAATTATTTTGATATGGTCATGTTCTCTACTTCAGTTCAACGATCAGTGTGGTGGTACGGAGACTTGGTGCTGGTCTGTTCAGTGGTTACACTTACATAGGTTCTTTATTCCTATGGTTGTGGTTACTCTTTTCTGCTACTGGACAATTTGTTTTGCTGGATGTTATAGGCTTTCATGGCTGATTACACTTGGTTTGTGGTGGCTGGCTCGTTAATTCACAATTAGACTGCATATGCTCCTAATTTCTCTAGGCCCAACTTCATTTACGATATTACATGATTTTTTAGGGATGTTACATCTTTGAGTTGGAAAGCTTTTATGATCTTCACGTTTGCCGGGAATTGGTTGGTAAGTTCTTACTTTGGCTGTTTCCTTTCAATTAAAATTTTCTTTAAGGGCTTCTTTTTATCCCTTGCCTCTATTTGGGCCAATTGTTGTTGTAAATGTGGTGAAGTTGATATTGATTGCTTCCTACTTGTTGAGTTTTTATTTGGAGCCGCTACTTTTAAAGGACTTCCTTTTGTTGCTGCTACTTTCCATTATGATTTTATTTTAATGAATTAATTAATTAATAAGTTGGTAAAAATCTAAATGTGATCTCAAATGTTGTGCATATTTACTTTCTTTGCTTTGTATTTTCTTGTGAATTCTAAAGTTAAATATTATTTACTTAATCCAGCTGAAATATGACAAATTATGAACATCTTTGTTAAAAATGTTGATGCTTTATTTAATGGATTTTTGTAAGCCCTCTCTTAGAATCAATTGCGGGCTTTCTGTGAGTGATAATTATATGTTGGTCGCGTAGAAAATGGATCGTAGCTGGATGTATGATAGGGTCAATCCTGATAGGAGAGGCTTGAAAGATGATTTTGTTAGTGGAGTTGCAAAGTTTGTCAAGAAGGCTAAGGAACAACCCTACTTTTTGTCTGAGGGAGGGATTAGGTGTCCTTATGTAACGTGCAAGTGCATGAAGTTGTTGACCCCAAGCGAGGTTAAGCTTCACTTGTACAAGTCCGGGTTTAAGCCAAACTATTGGATCTGGACTGAACATGGAGAGGTGAAGCCGGTTAATGACCTAGGGGGTCATCCAAGCAGTAGATGTCATGTGGATAATGAAGATCAATTTCTATCAATGCATCAGATGGTGCATGATGCTTTTAGGCCAATTGTTGATGTCCCCCCATGTCAACATTAACGTGGGAAACGAGACATTCAATGAGGAAGAGTTGCCCAATCCAGAAGCCCAACGGTTTTATAATACCTTTGTATCTGCAAACCATCCCATTTATGAAGGAGCTACTGAGTCTAGGTTATCAATTTCTGTTAAGCTTTTGGCAGCTAGATCTAACTGGCATGTTCCTCAAAAGTGTATAGATTTTTTTGCACAAATGCTTGTTGACGTGGCTTCAACAAAACAATGCTTGCCCGAAAGCCACTACCAAGCAACGAAGTTGGTGTCTAAGTTAGGTTTGAAGGCTATGAAGATAGATTGTTGTGTGAACGGTTGCATGTTATATTACAAAGTAGATAGAAACTTATCCGAGTGCAAATTTTGTCAAGCTGCAAGATATCTTCCTCGAAGGAACGGGATCGGAAAATACAATGATGTTCCGGTGAAGAGAATGTTCTATTTGCCAATCATTCCCAGGTTACAAAGACTGTATGCATCAATGCAATCTGCGGCTCAAATGAGATGGCATCATGAGAACAGAAAGAGTTCGAATGTTCTGCGCCATCCATTCGATGGGCAGGCATGGAAACACTTTGATGATGTTTATCCAGATTTTGCCAATGAGCCAAGAAATGTAAGACTGGGTCTATGTGCAGATGGGTTTACACCTTACATCCAAGCGTCTACTTCTCCATACTCATGTTGGTCGGTAATAGTTACACCTTACAATCTTCCCCCTGAAATGTGAATGACCAAACCATACATGTTTTTGACTTGTCTTATACCTGGACCATCTAACCCGAAGGCAAAGATAGATGTCTACTTGCAGCCATTGATTGATGATCTGCAAAAGTTGTGGAGTTGTGGCGTTTTGACTTATGATATCTCCACGAAACAAAACTTTGTCATGAAAGCGTGCTTAATGTGGACAATTAATGATTTTTCGGCCTATGGTATGTTATCTGGATGGGGAACACAACGTAAATTGGCATGTCCTTATTGTATGGAAGACACAAAGGCTTTCATCTTGAAATACGGTGGAAAGAATTCATGGTTTAATTGTCATCGTCGGTTCCTTCCAAAAGATCATTCATTCAGAAGAAGTAAAAGGGATTTTACGAGAAACAAGGATGAGAAAGATGGTCCCCCTTACATGTTCACAGGGCAACAAGTTTGGGAATATGTTTGTGATTTTCCAAAAGTGACAGAGGTTGGTTGGGGCAGATTGCAAGGGTATGGTGTGTTTCATAACTGGACTAAACGAAGTATATTTTGGGATCTTCCATACTGGAAGGACAACTTGTTAAGGCATAACCTGGATATGATGCACATAGAGAAGAATTTCTTTGATAATGTGTTTAACACTGTCATGAATGTTAAGGGTAAAACAAAGGACACTGAAAAGGCGAGAATGGATATATCTGTGTTCTGTGCACGCAGGGACTTGGAGATGCAACCCTTAGGTAATGGAAAGATGGGAAAGCCAAAGGCAAACTACACTGTGACACTAGAAGATGCAAAGTTAGTGTGTAAATGGATTAAGGAACTGAAAATGCCTGATGGTTATGCTTCAAACCTCACTAGGTGTGTCGATGTCACCAAGGGTAAGATGCATGGGATGAAAAGCCATGATTGTCATGTATTCCTCGAGTGTTTACTCCCAATTGCCTTTCGTTCCTTGCCAGAATGTGTATGGAAACCACTAACTGAATTAAGTCGTTTCTTCAAAGATCTATGTTCTAATACATTGAGGATGGATGACTTGGTTAGATTGCATCAAAACATTCCCATCATCATTTGCAAGTTAGAAAGGATTTTTCCACCCGGTTTCTTTGATTCAATGGAGCATCTCCCGATTCACCTACCTAATGAAGCAATCCTTGGTGGTCCAGTTCAATATCGGTCGATGTATCCATTTGAAAGGTAAATTAATTTTTTTAAAACCATTTACATCGTGATTTATTTGAATTTCATAGATGTATGGTCATTTTACATGCAGATTCATGGGAGACTCAAAGCGGGCAGTGAAAAACAAGGCTAGGGTGGAAGGTTCCATTTGCGCTTTCTACTTGCACCGCGAGACAACCTATTTCTGCTCTCACTATTTCAAGAACTTTAGCTTGTTGCCAACGACCAGTCTTAGGAACGATCCTCGATCGGGACATGAGGGCGTCCAACCAATGCTGTCAGTGTTGAACAAATCCGGTCGTCCTAGTGGGAAGCATCAAATCCATTGGCTGACAGATGATGAATGGAAGTCTGCTCATGTACATGTCCTGATCAACTGCAATGAGGTTAAACTATATCTTGAGTAAGTAAAATTCTTATCACATCATGTGCTTGATGCAGTGCATATTGTTGATCCATTGATCCATTATGTATTTGATGTCAGTGCATTCTTGCAATATCACTCCATTAATGATCGAGATGCTCCCGGTCGTATACATGAGGAATTTCCTATGTGGTTCAAGACATATGTAAGTGCAATGTACATAATTGATGTAATTATTAACAAATACACTCTCTAAGCTTATGTGTATCTTCTGTATAGGTTCATGATGAGAGGAATGAGGTGACCAACAAAGACATAAAGTCATTAGCTTGGGGTCCTGCATCAGAGGCGACATCATGGCACATGTACTTTGTTAATGGGTACAGGTTTCACACTAAGGCTTGGAGTAATGGTTAAAAAACCATAAATTGCGGGGTGCATGTAAAAGGTCTTATCGAAGGAGGAGAAGATGATTTTTACGGTATTATCCAACATATATTTGAATTGGAATACCCTGGTTTGAGTAATAAGATTACCCTATTTTACTGTGAACGGTTTGATCCAACGAGGAACAGAGGCACAAGGGTTCATCCACAGTATAATATTGTCGATATTAAGATGAGTAGACGATATGATCGATATGATCCGTTCATCCTTGCAGAAAAAGCAAGACAAGTATATTATGTCCCTTATCCATCAATGTGTAAAGACATGCGTGGTTGGTTTGCGGCAATCACTACAAAACCAAGGGGTCATGTGGAAGTTGAGTACACGGAGGATGAAATGCCGTATCAAGCTGATGAGATGTCACCTGTTCTACCAATTACGGAAGTTGAACCTTTACATGGCTTACTTGATGAAACGGTAAATGAGTTTGAACAGATAGTTGATCCGAATAACAATCCAATGGTTGTGGATGATCAATCAGAAGAAGATGTTTCTACAGAATATAATGATGAGGGCGGGGACGAGGATGAGGACGAGGAAGATGACGATTATGAGGACGATGATGAGGATTAACTTAAGTTATAAGTTTAGAGTATAGTGATTTTGCACTAGGAAACTTTGTAAATAACTAGTTAGTAATTCTTGATTATATTTTTCTTATTGGTTTACTTTCTCATTTGAATGTACAAGAACTTTACCTTTACAAAAATATATTTTATTTGCTTATCTAATAAAAGAACTTAGGTTATATGTATGTTTATATGTTATATTTTGCACCAGAGAAAATGGCAGGACGCGGTCGTAACGAGAGGGGCAAGATGCAAGTGACTAGGGGTCGAGGGAAGCTTATACGACCTGGTGACCTTGCTTTACATACTGATCGTAGGCGCCGCCAGAGCCAGCCTGCACCACCCCCACTCCAGCCTGCACCACCCCCACACCAGCCTGCACCACCACCAGTCCAGTCGACACTACCACCATCCTTACCGACACCACCTCCAGTTCAGCTGGCACCACCACTGGTCCAACCTACCCATGACACCTGCACCATGATCCCTACCCTAGGATACATACCCTCTGGACGGTTCGAGCGGGGTTCGTCTTCATACCGCAGCACACTTGACTTTGTGAGGCAGCAACCTCTTCAGGAGGAAGAGGAGGAGGAGTCGGAGGAAGAGGAGGCAGACCGACAGGAGGAGGAGGAGGAGGGGGGAGTGGAGCACGGCCCTCCTCGTCGTCGTTCGAGGCAGTTCCAGAGGGATGCTGATGGGAAGATTATCATACGTCCTCGTGGTCGAGGGTAAGTTAGAATTTTCTTTTTATATTTATGTATTTATTAAGCACTTAGTTTTATATATGCACTTGATTTGATATTTGACAAAGCTTGGTTTTTTTGTAGGTGGACTCCTAGCTCAGCGGCTGTCGATGCGATTAGGAATGCCATCCGGAAACAGTTTCGGGGTGTTCACCATTACTGGAGTGTGACCCCTGTTGAGGTGAGGGATTATTGGTGGGAGAGATTTATGGTAAGTTGTGTATATTTAATTGTAATTATTTGATAACTAATTAATTGCATCTACACACTAACTAACTATTTTGGCTAACTATTTTGACTAAATCTTTTTGTAGGACAAAGTTTCATGGGATCCTTGTCACCATGCCATTATCCAGAACATTTTTAATCAAAAATGCGCAAAACGTCTTTCTGATATGCTCACAAAGGAGAGGAATAAGGGGGTGCAACCTCATTGGATAGGGGACGAGGCATGGGCTGGTCTTCTTATCTATTGGGCTAGTGACGAGTTCCTAAAGATCTCAAATCAAAATAAAACTAATCGAGCTTCAGCTAAAGGTGGAGCTGTCCACACCACTGGCCGAAAGTCACATAATGATGTGGCAGAAGACTTGGTATTTATTTACTCCACACTTATTCTAGTTTATTATCATATGGTGTGTCTTATTTTCTCAACAAGTTCATTCATTTCTTATTTTGCTCACTAAGACTATTAGCTACTACTTATTTTGGAACTTTACATTAAGTCATCATGTGGCATGGTGGGCTTGTGCTGTTTCTGCACTGTGAAGCTTGCCAATACTCTCCTAGCTAATTTGTTGCTAATTCATAGTTAATGGTTAATCTAAGTTTGGCATTCCCAAAGCTATTACGTAGGTAACTTGTAGCTAATTTCATATTCTTCCCTTCCCAATTCATAGTCAATTCGTAGGTAACTAAGTGCTAAACTATAGGTAATACAGACCCAAAACTCCCACCTCAGCACACAGGTTCATACATAATAAATAGAAAAGTTCTTGCAACACATCAAAACCTGCATTAAATATTTGATATAAATACATAGCTAAGAAACAATACATGATTACACTTTACAAGTTCCATGTTAGCCTGTCAAATATAGCAAAATTAGTACTGACCAAAGCCTTGCCAATACTTTTCTTGACTTGCAAGCTGAAAATACAAACATAGTATTAGTGACTCAGCAAGACACGGAGAGAAAACCTTGGGTAAATTCAAGCTTCCTTCCTAGTTATCCTGCAATCGAACAAAAGATAAGACAATAAGTATCAAACGCCATTGTTCTTACTTCTTAGCACAGATAAAATATAAACCACTATAACTGGGACTTTTGTAATTCATAACCTGGTGTACTAAGTTAACTAAATAATCCACATATACATACAAAACCAATTTTCTAAAGTTTACTAACAGAATAAATTAGAGTTCATCAAGCAGAAACGAATTGAAGAGAAAAACAAAAGCAAATGTTACAGCAAGCGTTCCAATACAATGCTAGTAATTTACCTGAAACAATATATTCCCAGGGCATTTTTAATTTCATGAATGACAGTGTGGCGAAATGCAAGTAAAGTGTCACTGTATTTAAAGAAACAGAACCATCAAGTATCAAACAGAGAGCTGACATATATAAATTACATATGTGAAAATGTACTATATCTCAAATGCAAACCAAAAACAAAATTTTACTCCAAGTACAGGATGGCATATGCATCAATTTCTCAAGTTCAAAATAGTTTGTTTTGTAATAGTTTCCAAGTGAGACTAGCTGTTTCACATCACAAGCAGAACAATAACAACAATAAGGGTAATGTCTATCCTCAACCTGAGACTGAAACAACAATAAGTCAGACAACAAGACTTAGAATTAAAGGATAATCAACAATAACAAGCAATTTAGAAGTATGGCTACTGATAGACTAGAAATGGGACAACTAGAGCATAGAAAATGCGGCATAATGTCACCATTCAGAGTATGAATTGTAGGAACATTATACTCATTACCATGAGATAAGGACCAAACTAAGAGAAAAATAAAGAACTTGGTGGCAGTCCTTGAAATGAAGCCAAACTTTACTTTTTAAACTAATGCAGTAAAAAATCATCTACATTAATTATGACACCAAAATTACATTGGTCTTTAGTCTATTTCGAACTTCAATTAGAGGCAGAACATGGATCCAATATCGAAAAATTTCAAAAATTGAACCGAGACAAGGTTAAGGTACTAACTTTCAAATGAAACAAGTTCCAGTAGCTTTGGATATCTAGGCTGAAAGTTATGCAATCTAGTATTCAGTCTAGCCAAGACTTAGTTCTTCAGCACTGGGTCAAAATTCAAAACAGATCTGCTACTAAATCAGTGAGCCAAAAATTGTAATATTTTAATCCAGTATAGTTTAAGACATTATCTTCCTAATGAAACAAGTTTCAATCAATTTGGACACCTGGAGCAAAAGATATGCAATCTGCAATACAGACTGCCATAGTACTAAGTTCAGCAGGATTTAACCAGAGTTCAAACTAAAACTGGTATTAATCTACAGGTCCAAAAATTCTGAAACTTTAATTACATAATCTTCGCAATGTTACTCTTCAAATGGAACTAGTTTCACTTGATTTGGATAAGTATAAGGCAAGTTATGCAGAAAAATGTATAGGCTGTTATAAGCCAAATTCTGCAGAATTTCAGTGATATTCATTCTATTATTGGGAAGAGGTTATGCACCCCATGTTCTTAGTATTCTTACCATACCTAGTTGGAGATGTTAGCTTTCACTCAAAGCTGATTTTATTCTGTTTGGACTAGTATAAAGAAAGATATGCCATCTATACGGTAGGATGTCAAAGAGTAGCTTATGCAGAAATATGTTAACAAATCAAGTACTTAAGTGAGCTCCAAATTGTTAGAACAGAAAAACACTAAGAAGAGACCAATAAGAGAAAAGTGGGTGAAAAACAGAACAGAGAAATTATAAAGTAAGAAAGGCATATAATCATCAAGAATTCCATGCACTTGAGTAACTCCATAATCACAGAGTGCTGTTCTTTTTTAATGTGCACCCTAAAGGTGCTAGTACAATCTTAAAAACTTACTTACAACTAGTGCACAGAGTGCTGTTCTTTTTTAATGTGCACCCTAAAGGTGCTAGTACAATCTTATTGATATGCTTCAACCTTATGGCCATTGTCTGCTTTCTTTGTAACTAGTTTTGGGTACACCTTGTACTCAATATAATACACTTTTTGCTTATCATAAAAAAAAAAAAAAAAACACATGTGTGGTATTTAGTAGAACAAAGAAATTTATTCCTTTCATTCTCTTTTTCATTAGATAGCAAATCTTTACTTGATAAGTATACTGAATAAGTATTTGCTTTTTTGGCAGGAGGAAGATCTTAGGAGGCCTTTGGAACCTGATGAGTTATTCTTGGCCACTCACAAAAGGAAGTCGGGCGAGTGGGTGGATAGTCGCTCTGCAGGAACATATGTAAGTTGTTTTCAAAGTTCCAATTTGTGTTCAATTTTTGGTGCTTTTTTTTTTTCCAATTTTGTTAAGGCATATGAAAAGCCATAGAGCACCTTGTTGACTTGTAGCATCTTGGTTCAAAGACATGAAACAGCCATAGAGCACCTTGCTCTTGAGCTTTATAGAACCTGAGTTTTGTAAAACATAGCAGAAGCAAATAATGTTCTGCTTACAGTTGGGCTGCTTATAGTTGGTTTATGGCTATTAAATTATTTTCTTATGATACCAACACATTTTTTTCAAAAATACCATAGCACAGTTTTTGAGGATGGCTTTTTGTTTGTGTGAAAACCATTTTGTGGCAATGTTATGTTGTGGTTGTGGCAAGGTTCTGAAGGTAGTAGAAAATGCTATTTATGAATGGTTGATGGTGGTTATGTTGCAGGTTCAGGTTCTATTTTTGAGTTTCAAAATTGGTATAGTGTGCTGTGGTTAGCGATGGTTTCATTTTTCTTCAGTTTACTGTGTTCATGGTTTTGGTCTCATGTGCTATATTGATAGTTGACTTTAATTTGGGTTTCCTAGTTGCTTGTGTAGCTTTTTGAGTTTTGGGTACTGATAGTTTTAAGAGGAACAGATTAATTTTCTTAGGTTAATTGTGGACCCTGCTTCGAATGCATTTGATATCCTGAACATAACAATTGTTGTCTCTTTGATGTAAAGATGTTATTTTTCCCTTTGGTAGTTATGCTTGAAGTGAAACACATTTGGTATTAGAAACTTTCCTGTCTCGTTGCAATGATTAGTGTTGTGTTTATAATGATATAGTGATGTAAAGATGTGATAGGTTCTCTATCTCATTTTTTCATTAATCTTAACTTGTAACTGAGTTTATAATGATATAGTAGATGAGTTGTGTTTTCTTTTGACAGGACTCCTATAGAAACCGTTTGAGCCAGATTGTGTCCTCCACAAATGGGGGGCAAGAGGTGGATGGGACGACAAAGCTTGAATTATGGAAGGAGGTTGCTGGGGGCAAGACTCGGGGTCGGTGTTATGGCACCGCAGATTTCTCTGTGAACATACGACGTGGTGTATCGTCTTTGACTCAGGAGTCCCCGACACCTCCTAGTCACAATAGCGGTTATGAGGGCGATGATAGGGCCACCAGAGCTGAGGATAAGGCCGCTAGGGCTGAGGAGAGGGCCGCCAGAGCTGAGGAGAAGGCTGCCAGAGCTGAGGCACGCTATGATAATTTGGAGGAGCAAGTTCGCACTATGATGGAACGCATGGCAGCTCTAGAGCGCCAGTCAGGCAGTGCTTCATGTGGTGCGAGTCAGTCTCGTCGTCATCATGATTACGATGATGATCTTGATGACCATTCCATGGATGAGGCCTCACCAGTTGGTCGACGTCGTCGTCGTTGATTTCATATTTCACTATGTTAGATATTTTCCATTTACTTTGATGTTAACCTTGGTAGTTTTTGTTTTGTGTATAGTACTTTTCTCTTGTGGTACATATAACAAAATGGATATTTGACTCACGATGTTGGTATTGTCTTAAAAAGGATTATGTTTTTTGTGTTTTAGGTTTTTGCTATTATTGGAATATATCATCGAGTTTGTATGCAGTAAAGCTATTGATTAGGCTTCATAGTTTGTATCAGGCTGTTTGCACAGGACTTTTTGGATATTAATGTTTATTTAGTGTCAAAAAAAAAATTTTATTTGCGTCGGCCCTAAATAAAACCAATACAAAAGCAAATCTAGAGTCCATAAAACCGACAATAAATAGTGTGGGCTTACGGCCGACGCTAATATAGAGTAGGCTAGCCAACGCTAAGCATATGATAGCGTCGGCCACCAATTAGCGTCGGTTTTTCTTATTTCACGCAAACGGAGTTAGCGTCAACTTTAGCATAGGTCAAGCCGACGCTAAAGTAGCGTCGGCCGTTATTTGGCTGACGCTAACGCTTTGCGTCAAGGAATATAGCATCCGCCCCGAGGCCGACGCAACGCCGACGCTAAATTGCCCTCTTGCGTCGACTTTTTCAGTTTAGCGTGGGCTTTTGGCCGAAGCTAAAAGCTGATTTTCTTGTAGTGTTATTTTAGAAATCATTAAGAAAGTAAATGTAAAAAAATATTGTTAGACCATTTATATTCTAAAATAAATATTTCAATCTAAATATATTATATTGATTTAAATTAAAAAACTTCATTATTACCACTTTCGAAAAGGTATAAATTTTAAAATATCATGCAATATTAAGTTGGATTAAAACATCTCTAAACATACCAAAAAGTGAATATATGTCGCAAGGGAACTAAATTGTGTCCCAAGACAAACTTTACTTGCAAGATCAAGGGTCGAATCCTGTCATTTTGGGAGGACCATAGCTAACCACCCCATTGACCTCAGAGTTAATCTTACAACTTCCCCAAGGATACCCGATTAAAGGAAAAAAATTCTAACATGAGTTAAACTCCGGCCCAGAGTAAAAAACCTGAACTCCTTCCAATTCACTTGGTACCAAAACGTCTTCCTATGAGTACTCGGGTTTCAGTTCGTTTCATTTTTTTTCCCGATAATTTGATAAAAGTCTAGTTCTAGCATCAAAGTACTCACACTCCCCACCTTCTGGGAAGGGTTGAAGGGAAAACACCTAATCATGTTCTTCGAGCCAAACAACAAGTACAAAATACAATTGGTTCTTAACATATCCAGTAACAAAAAACTAATCATAAAAGCTTACACTCTCTTAGCTATTACATAAGACTGATCATCCCAAGCTGCCCATTCTCCCACACCTTCATTTTACAGTGACAATAATATTCCTAGCTCAACAGTACAAAGTCCTCGTAGAAACTTATAACACCAATCTAACGTGGGAGAAAAAACATGTAGATACCATAAAAGCACAGCATCACAGCAATCACGATCATAGCTTCCATCTTGATTTCACCATTCTCAATTGTCTTTGTAGGTTATCTTTGTCAGCCTCTAGTTTGGAAAGGAACACCAAAGCATTGGTACATTGTATTATCCTTAAATTTGGCCCCACCCATGCATCATTCTTAAATTATAGCACCTGCAAGATGGTCAGCTGCAAACAGGATATATAAAAACCAAAGCATAAAATTCTTTCATTTAGCACACTGGTTAGCCAACCAAGAAATATACTTCCATTCCAGCAAGTTTTTATTCCTTATGAATTGTCATTTATCTTGACCAAATAACCATTAGTTTCATCCTACTCTCCAATTTCAAATTCATTCCCACAGAGGACCATTTATATTGAGTGCAGCAATTTATATATCTTCAGAGAAAAGTCTAAGACAATCCACCTGATCATGAAAATCAATTTTCCTTTCCCACTGCTATTACATTCTGCATATAGTTGTTCATTCAAGAATGTGCTAGGAATCTAGTAAATCGGGCATTAATTATTTCACAACCACACAATCCATGTTCCTTCCATTTCAGAGCCTTCCTTTGCAAGAGAATCTGCAAAATGATTCACTTCTCTATTTCTATGAACAAAAGTGACATTTTTTAACAGTAATAGAATATTTCACAGTTTATTGCAATGGAACCTCAAGTTCCATGTGCACTCCTCTTGTCTATTAATTCAAGCTAAGGCATTTCTTGAGTTTGTTTCTATAATAATCTCCCAACTCCTTTAAGCAATCTTGTTGGACAGACATTTCAAGGGCGAAAACTATTGCCATAAATTCTGCTTCATTCGATTCGCTTATACCCACTGACGCTGAAAATAAGGCTCTAGTTATTCCTTTACCATTCCTGATAACTCATCCTATCCCTGCTGGACCCGGTTTCCCTTTTGATGACCCATCTACATTCCACTTTATTTTATTCAGTGGAGGTGGACACCATCCTATCTATTTGTCTTTCCAAAACTTTGTTTTTCTACCATCTTCAATGCTACCTTGGTGAATTACTCTTTTAAAATTCTCTACCAAGCTCTCAACCTTCATATTATATCACTCCATATGTTTCCATTTTGCATCCTTTTCTGCTGCTGTAACAATGGTATATATAGCAGGCTCTAACCTATGGATAGAGCGTATAGTTTTCTTCCACAGAAAATCACCACCACCTGAAAAGGAGGGCCACATTTTTAATTACTATGTCATCCACCCCAAGACCACCCATCTGCTTAGGCCTCTAAATTATTTCCCACTCAATTAAGGGCAGCCCTTTTTAAAATCCCTTTGGATTTTTATGATTCCTTTCACTAGGAATTTGTTCATTTCAAATATTAATCACTTTGGGCCAAACATTCCCTCAATTCAAAAATATCATGACACAATAATTAAATATCATAATTTTATTTATTAGTTTAATTTTGATACGTTGTTAACGTAAAGTTTCCATTATGAATCGATCATATATCATTATATATGTAAGATATTATCTTAAGAGTCAAATATTCTTAATGAGGTAACAATACACACTTGTATTATAATTAAATCTTAGATTTATTCATAATTGCAGCACAAATTTCTAAAGTGAGAAGTTATCTGCCAACTGCCAATAACAGAAACATGACAAGAAACAGTACAACAAAAACCAGATAACTAATCTGGTTAACAGCCAACTGAAGAGGAAGAAGAAGAAGAAAAACCCTACGTTTACATTCATGCTAAATCTAAAATAAACACAACAGGTGAGAAAATAAATTTAACAAAAGAGAAACCCCTCTTGACTCTTGTCTCTTTCATAGATAATTAGATATCATTTCCTTTTGTTTAATTAACCAGTGCCTCCAAGAACACCCTTAAGCTTCTTCACTTGAACAGCGTCAAGGAAAGTGGTCTGTGTTATCAAAGGAGTAGGAAAATCACTTTTGAACAAAGCAAAGTCCAAAATCTGAAGCCCGGGATTTGGACTACTGAAGCTCACAAAAGCCAGTGCAGTATTCCCACCACCATTAACCTGGAAGTGCAACAACCCTTGTGGGAAAACCATGATATCACCCTTTGTGAGAGTTTTCAAGTAAACAGTATTATCAGAAGAAACAAAACCAGCACAGATTGTTCCTTGCACAACAACAAGAATCTCTGATGCACCAGGATGTGTGTGAAGTGGGATAACTCCACCAACTGCTAGGTCTAAACGGGCAATGGAAATTCCAAGGCCATTGACACCAGGGAACTGTGCATCAAATGCTGGGGTTACAGCAGCTTTGATGATGTTTGTGGTGTTGCCAGCAATGCCAAGGCCATGGTAAACAAAATCATCTACTGTGACTTTTGCAGGTTTTTTGCAGGAGTATCCTGCAGGGCCATTTGGTGCTGTGTAATCTGCTACACAGAAATCTACTACAGAAGCATGTGAGGAGGAGAGGAGAGAGAAGATGAAGATAAGAAGAATCATCTTCATCTTCAGTTGTTAAGTGGTATGTGTGTATCTTGTAAGGGGTTTGGTTCTATTATATATAGATAGCGTTTGATACACGTTTAAATTTGATATTGCTGGGAATGTGAGTATGAGAGTAAAAGTTTATCATGTTTGATATAAGTTTAAAAAATTTATTTGCAGACATAAAACATGCTCAAGAATAAGGTCAGTGAATGAAAGGGGAAAACTCTATTCCCAATTGTAGAGATGAGAAAAAAAAATATTTCTAAAAATGGTACTTCTGAAAATGTAGTTTTTCCTAGTAATAAAACATTTCGTAAACCAAACGGTTGATAAAGTGAGAGGGTGTGGACATAATTTTACCATTGCTATTGAGTTGCTTCAATATGGTTCAAAATGCATGGATAGATTTTTCTTATCTTACCGTGAAACGACAAATTTTGAGGTTCACGTGAATGTTGATTTTTTTTCCTGGATAACAACAAGAAGGCTCTTTTTGTTTGAATTTAGAAAAGCAGGAATCTTCTGCGCATCTATTATACATATACTATGTCTTCAAGTGCGCTCTGGTATTTGATTTCCTAGCGTGATTGCTGGAATTACCTCAGTCAATAACATATTGTAGCTGAAAATTTATGTTTTTAGTGGAAAGTACTGAATAAAATTTCTGTAGCCACTATTTGAAGATCTGTGTAATTCTATATGAAAAATTTCTGTGCTTGCATGTACCCAGAACTTATTTAATAATGGAGGAACATAGGTAATAGGAAAAATACTCTTGGGGATTAAAAGGTTGCTAATGCTATAGCGTTTTTGGGTATATAGTCATAAGAATATAATTTAGTACATAGTAGCAACGCATGCTTTATGCCATTAATTATCTAGAATCTATTTTAATCAAATAACTAATTAGTTTCAATTAAATTAGTCATATATGGCAGGTCGTCTCAACTTGTGTGTCAAAAAGTAGTCACAAACAGATAAATCACAAACATCATTGAATATGACAATGATAGTTTAATTTACTAATGTAAATCATCTGATAAAAGATAACATTTTCAAGACTCTACCTTCCTTATTCTTAATTATACAAAATGGACCCTTTTTAGTTAGCTACTACAACTTGTATATATATCATGAAGGTGAAACATCCTTTGATATATATCAGGATAAATTACATTGGTATTCTCCAAATCTTCATAGTTCAATATCTTTACCGAGAATCATATGATTCAAATATATATTAAACATGAGATCAGTTAATATTCGGCAATCATTATATCATAATTAAAATGTACTCATTCAAATCTCAATTGGAAGCCATGTTTTTCTTAGTCATACTCCTATCCTACCGTCCTACATGCTAGCGAAAATTACAGATTAACGCAAGCTATATATTCCAAATTAAACTCTTCATGGAATTTCATGAAAAATGAAGAACGTACGTGGTCCACAAGCACATGGCATGAGCAAGAAACGACGCGCATAAGAAGACGTTTTGACAGCTAGAAGGACACTCTACAAGTCTCACTGACTTTAGATATCAAAAAGCACGGGCATAGATATTTGTGGCTATCTCAAATTCCCTATCTTGTAGGGAACCTTGTTTTCACTGTTCTAGATAAAAACCGTAAAGAGGGGTCTTCTAAACCTTGTATTCTTGTGTCTTTTTGACAGGATATTGCTGAGCGTTTCTTGCAGTGACTGGCGCTTACTATTGGCCCCTCCTATTAGTACATACAAACTAAGGTTGGATGCTCAAACTGCAGCTAAGGATAAGTTTCTTACTAGCCAATCGGCTATAGCCATTCATTCCAAGAATTGGTGTACCATTGGTGTCACTACCTTTGTCATAGCGTGTTTTCATGGGATGAACATCTTCTGAACCACTTTGATATCATGCATTCGATCCCCCATTAAGGATAATTTGTCACTTAATAAAATAAAATCATAACTCATTAACATTTATGCACATCCTTAGCCTTTGATTGGTATGGGATGCGGAAACACCATTTTTTGGGACAACAAAATTTTGTTAGTGTTCATGTTACCAAGAGTTGAAAGATCTGATGCATGACTCTTAGATATTATTTTTAACCCAAAATCGACGTTTCAACAAAAAGGCGCAGATCGTAACTGGGTTCCATTCCGCATATGTATAAATTACATGTGAGCCATGTGCTTTCCTTAGTTGTAGTTTGTAATCATTCTAAATATCTACGATTGTTTAGGGTAAAATTTACAGTTATATGGATAAAAATTATGTTAAGGTCAAAGGTAAGGTTTAATTTGCGGGTGTGATTACATTACATTTACACCCATTACGAACAAGTATGGGAAAATGCAATTGATGCCAAGAGTAAAAATTGGGAATTTCCATATGAAGAATGGTGTTAAGCTCTTGGCCAAAATTTTCAACGGTTATTAATCATTTGAAGGGCTATATGTTAAAAGAACATGAAATGAATGTGTTGATTTCTTTGGCAAAACTATGAGTTCAAGTTAAGCAAGTAATTGACTCGTCAAGAATTTTCATTTGTCAAAGGAGTTTCATGTGTTGGGTAAAATCGTACATGCCAACGGAATTACCCACACACCTAAGGATCTTCGATGAGAACATACACAAACACGCCACAAAGTAAGCAATAGAGACACACAAGAATTAACGTGGTTCGGCACCTCTTGCCTACGTCCACGGAAACACCTCAACAAAGTGTATTCACTATCTCAAATATGATTACATGATTTGTAACACTCCCCATTTTGTGTATCACCCTACAAACCCGAGTACCCCACTCAAAGAGTTACAAGGAATGATAAACACTCATCTCACTACAAATGATCACCCCACACTTGGGGATGCTTCTACTCTTCACATGATCACCCACACTTGGGGATGCTTCCACTCTTCACATGATCACCCACTACTGGGGATGTTTCCACTCTTCACATGATCACCCACACTTGGGGATACTTTCACTCTTCACATGATCACCCACTATTGGGGATACATCAACACTTCACAAGACTCCCTTTATATAGTGAAGGGACATGGCTTCCATTCATGAATGAGAGATAATGGATATTAATTATTTCCCACATTTTCAATATCATTAATATCCACTCCTTCCTCTAAAGATGAATGTAGACTCCCCATGAGTCAAAACATTGAACTTCACTTCCTCTTGAATTGTTCCACTTTAATTTCCATCCACATGAATTAATATTTGGAAATTTGAATTGATTTTTCCAACATCATGAAAGTGGTGATTAAAAGTTAAAGAATTTTCTCCAACAGAGGGAACATAGTGAGCATATTAATTGGAGACAAGCTCACTTTCTTTTCGACACAGCTTAATTCTACCACAAGCATGTTGTGATGGGTGTCAAAATATGGAAGTACATATGTATGCTTTCAAAGAATACTTATTACAATTTGTTGCAAATCGTGGAATTGGGTATGTTTGGTTTACAATTGTATGTATTGGGTTAACCAGGGTTACAATTAGAGGTGGGCTAGGTTGGTTCAAAATCATATGGATTAGGTTTGGTTGGGTTGTTTCTCATGGTTATGTAATTGGGTTAGGTTGGGCTTGTGTTTAATGGATTGGATTGACTTGGGTACATGTTGAATTGGATTGGGTTAGGCTAGTTTATAGTTACATGGGTTGAGTTGAGTCGAGTTAGTTACGGGTAAAGCTAGATAGGTTACACGTTGCGTTTCTTATGTCTTACATAAGGTTGGATTGAGTTGGGTTACATGTTCTATATATTAGGTTGGGTTTGTTATGGGTTAAGTTGTGTAGGATTGGGTTGATTTATAATTGCATGGGTTGGGTTTGAATATAGGTAATTTTGAATTCAAGTTTATTTGGGTTTGGTTAACTTAGAAAGCTATATATGGGTTAGGTTAACCTAGGTTATAGTTTGGGCTGAGTTGGGTTGGGTTTGGTTATAGTTATCTTGGGTAGGGTTGGTTAAGAGTTAGGTTGGTTTAAAATTGTATGGGTTAGGTTAACTTGGGTCAGACAAAATCAACTTGATTATGGGTTATGGGTTGGGTCGAGTCAATTTTGGTGATATGTTTTGTTGGATTCACCTACCTATGGGTTGGGTTGGTTTTAGAATTTAGTGAGTTCAATTGACTTAGGTTACAAGGTACAACTTGGGTTGGACCATGTTGGCTCTTAATCAATTGGGTTGGGAGAGCTGCTACCTACACTCCACATATTTGTCATCCACCCCCACACTTTTAGTTTTTGACACATGTAATTACTATTTTATCCTTTAAATTTCAAACTCCCTCTATCTTTCTATCTTCCTCCTGTACGACCATACACCCCCACACACCTTCCTCTTTTGCGTTTATTTTCTTCCTCCTCTGTATACCCTCTTCTTCTTTCCTCCCAGGTGCACCGCCTCCTCCCCTCTCCGGTGCGCGACCGTTCCCGCCCTTATCACTCCGATTTGCAGCCACCCCCACTCCCAACAACAGTAACATAAGACCACGGTGTCAACCCACAAGGAAACATCATGATCCCTTTCTGCTCTCTGAATTTAGGCCCTAGATAACGAAATCGAATGCTGACACATATCATAAAGGTTCTTAGCCATGAACTTTGTTATATTCTCAGTTTTCACACTCTAAACTTCTTCCCAGATTCTCTTCCCTTCAACCCAAGCATCCTTTGCTGCCATGTGAAGTTTAGAAAACTTGTTTTTGGCCACATTGGAGTCATTTGAGGCTTCATTGAAGCACAAGGTGGAAACGTTTTGCAACTCTTTCATTGGTTTTTGATGGAGTGAGGCTTTTCTGTGATGGCTTTTTGGTGTTCAGTCTTTAGCAATGAGGACACTGACAAAAACCCAGTTCTGAATGCAAGAGGGGTCTCGATTTCAAAGGTTGTGAAGAGATAACAAAGAAGCATCAAAGCCATGAAAATTTGAAGCAGTTTAAGCCTTTTGGGTAGCAGCAACAATTTGTCTTGCTTCACCTTCTTATTGTTACCAAAGGGGTGGAGGGAGATGAGAGAGAAGAGGGGGTGGGTGGTGATTTTTAGCAAATAATTAGAGTAAATAGGTTTATTAAGGGTTGTTTAGTAATAAAAAAAAGTTCTAAAATGTTGTGTGGGGGTGGATGTCCATGTGTGGGGGTGTAGGTAGCAACTCCCTTGGGTTGGTTTAGAATTCAGTGGGCAGGCTTATGGGATATTGTCCAGGTTAGGTTTGGTTATGGGTTATTTTGGGTTTGGTTGGTTGGTTTAGTTTAGAATTATGTGTTGGGATAACTTGGTTTAGTTTGCACATGGTTAGGTTGGTCAAAAGTATATGGCTTGGGTTGGGTCAGGGGTCGATTCTATTCTGGGTTGACTATTTTTATAGGTTAGGTACAGTTCTATTAGATTGGGTTATAAGTTGGGTTTGTTATGGTTGGATTTATTATGGCTTATGCTAGGTTGATTTTGTTTTGGGTTTGATTTAGAGTTGTATGTGTTAATCGGGTTGGGATATGGGTCTGTGGTCATGCTTGGTTTAAGTTGAGTTGAGTTAGGTTGGTTTAGAAATGCATTAGTTGGCTTAACTTGGGTTATAAATTAGGTTGATTTTGGATTATATTAGGTTATAGGTTGGGTTTGGTCAGTGGCGGATCCAAGACCCTGGGTCAGTAGGGGCAATATATTTCAAAATTAATTAATAATAATTATCATCGAATATATAAGTAGGGCTGTTCGCGATTCGGTTTGGATCGGTTTTGAGGGAAAAAGTCATCCGATCCAAAGTAAAAAAGAGTATGCAGTTCGGTTCGGTTTGGATGACTTCTTAAAAAATATCTGATGCGATCCGATCCAATTAAATGCGGTTTGGATCGGTTCGGTTGGTTCGGTTTTTAACACACATCATTAGTTAGATAACATATTATAAAAATCATATAATCTACTTGTCAAAAAAAAAAGTAACATATAATCTACCAAAATATGAGGCTGTTCATTCAATGACTCACTATGTTGGCATGTTTTGTTAACATATTTTCAAAATAAGATATAATCTAACAAAAATAAAGTAACATTTTCTATTTCAATGTTTTGGCAACTATAAAATTGTTCTGTGCATGCCAACTGAACGCGAGGTGGTGTGTAAATTGTATATTAAAGAAACAGAACAGTGGCTTAAGGAAACAAAACATACATCAAAACTCCAACCATATTAAACGGCACACAGAAGCAAACAAATTGCAGGGCAAGAGGGTTAAACGCATATGAAAAACCCTTATGCATAATATATCGGTTCAGTTTGGTTCCTGAACTGAAAACTGAACCGAACCAATCGGTTATCTCCAAAATCAATCCAAAAAAATCCAATTAATTTCGGTTTCCATCGGTTTTCGGTTATTTTGGATCGATTTTGCGGTTTTTTTTTTTATCGGTTTGGATCTGAACACCCCTATATATAAGAATAAAATCATGAATGTTAAAATTCTAAAATTTTAATATAATTAAGGATAAATTATACTTTTGGTCCCTTATATTTATTTTAGGTTTTAATGTGGTCCTTTCCGTTTAAAATGTGGTACGAACAGACCATTTCGGAACAAAAAATAAAAGAGGGACCACATTGGTATAACTTTGAAAAACAAGGGACCATTTTAGAACAAAAATAAATAAAAGATAGATCAAATTGAAACCTAAAATAAATATAACCGAGTAAAAACATAATTTAGCCTATATTTAGTCAAATAAATTACACGCTTTATAATTTTTTTATAAGCAAAAATATTTCTAGGAGGACTAGGCACCCAAAATAAACATTACAGAGAGTGAAAAAGTAACATGCAAGAAAGCTCAGAGCCCAAATCCAACTGGACCATCTAAAGAGCAACTGAACAAAAAAAAAATTGTCTAAGAATAGAGCAAATCCAATGAAAGTTCTCGATTACTCTGCATATCCCACCACAACACAACTCCTTCAATGGTAAACAATCTCTACTCCTCTCTCTTCCTCTGCTATTTATTACAACTTTCAATTCATTCCAATCTTGAATCCAGTAAAATGAATGGTATTGTTGGTGAAGGAAACAACACAGCAAGAATCGGTTACGCTTATCAGATGTGGACCCTTGGAGCACTGTTGTTGTGTGGCATGGGTGCAAATTTATTTACTATGGGGGGCAAAAATAATACATATAATATTGTTATAAAAAAAAATTACAAATCTGAGGGGGTGCAAGTGCACACCCTCATCTATAGGTGGATCCGCCCCTGGGTTTGGTTATGGCTATCTTAGGTTGGCTTGTGTTGGTTATGGGTTATACGTTTAACTGATTTTAGAATTTAATGAGTTGACTCGGGTTACAGTTCATAAATTGTATGGGATGAGTTGGTTATAGATTACGTCGAGTTGGGTTAGGGTGGTCTAGAATTTAATGGGTTGAGTTTATTTGGCTAACAATTTTGATTGGGCAGGGTTACAAGTAAGGTTGAGTTCCCTTGTGTACACGTTGGATTCAGTTGGGTCAGGTTGACATTAATTAGTGCATGTCAGTTTAAAATTATTTAGGTTGGGTTGACTAAAGGTACAATTTGAATCAAGAGGGCTGCTACCTACACTCCACATATTTGGCATCCACCTCCACACTTTTAATTTTAATGTGTGAAATGACAATCATAACCCTACAAGTTTCAAAAAAAAAAATTCCCTCATTCCTTTCTATCTAAAACATGTGCACACCCCACCCCAATGTCTTTTTCTTTTCTTCTTTCTTTGCGCAGACCCTTCCCACCGTCTTCTTCTTCTTTTCATCTTTCTTCTTCTTTTCTTATTTCTCTGCATCACTTTTTTTTTTTTGGTTTTTTTCATGCCTTCTGACATTTAATTGCCGGTTTCAGAAACTATGTTTCTGACATTTAATTGCCGGTTTCAGAAACTATGTTTCTGACATTTAATTGTCGGGAAATTTTTAAAATTTGAAAAAATGTGTTTCCGACAATTAGTTGCCGGAAGACTTTATTATGTTGTCCAGCAACTAGTTGTCTGAAGAACAAAAAACTTGAAAACTGTAATCCGACAATTAGTTGTCAGAGACTACTTATTTGTTCATCTGACATCTAATTGTCGGAGGCACAATTTTTGGTCTTCCGGTAACTAATTGTCGGAAACACATTTTTTTTCAAATTTTAAAAATTTCCCGGTAATTAAATGTCAGAAACATAGTTTCTGAATCCGGCAATCAAATGCCGGAAGGCACGGAAAAAACGAGAAAAAAAAAAGTGGCGCAGAGATAGAAGAAAAGAAGAAGAAGAAGAAGAAGAGGGTGGGTGGGTGGGGTATGCACAGAGAAAGAATAAAAGACGGGTGGAGAGAGATGAGAGAGAAGAAGGGATGAGTGGTGATTTTTACAAGTAATTGGAGTAGATATGTTTATTAAGCGTAATTTAGTAATAAAAAATATTTTAAAAGTTGTGTGCTGAATGTCCATGTGCGGGGGTGTAGGTAGCAGTCCCCCTTGAATCAATTTGGTTTAAAATTATATGGGTTGGGCTAGGTTAGGTTGAATTACAATTCGGGTTGGGTTATGGGTTATGTTTAACTAAATGTGTTGGTTTTGATTACGGGTCAGTTCAAGGTGGATTGCAAGTTGGTTTGGGTTGAATTATGAGGTAGGTTGGACTGGTTTAGTGTTATATGAATTTAATTATTCAATTATTGGGAAAAAAAGACAAATAAATAACTCTATAACTGAAACTCTAGTCGATTATATTTTATGCATGCTAATATGCTACAATTTGAGATAAATAGATTTATCACAACTTTTATATTTATAATTTTGAGATTATACATTTGAATCAAAATTTCATCACAATTCATTGACTGGAGTTGTTATTCTAAGTACAAATCTATACAGTAAAGGATGCATGTAGACAGATTAATTAGTTAGTCTCTATCCAAATAATTAACCTCAATATTGGTATATCAGTTGTATGCTATCATTTCTAGAAATTTATGATTTCTTGTGGATTTTTCTATAGATTTTTTCTGCTGGAATTTCCTACGAATTTTGCTGCATTTTTGTTTTGTTTTTTAAAACAATGATTTTTCCTGTAGATTTAAATTCGTAGGAAATTTTATAGAAAACTTTGAAATTGCCTAAAAAAAATTCTACAAATTTAAATTTACAGCAAATATGTAGATATTTCCTGCAGATTTTCCTATGGAATCTAACATTGAAAAATTCGCAACAAAACAAGTTAATTGAAGATTTGCAGCAACCCAATTAACCACACGAAGTTTTAGCTTTATCCAAAAGGAGCTTAGCAAGCCACCCGAAATCATCTATTTGACTGCAATTCTCTGTCCTTTGACAGTTTATATATCTCTATTCTTGTACTATGATCCTTTAAAATGAACTTTAAGAATTTTTTTTTCAAAGTTATTCCCTCATCTATCTGCACTCTCTAACCTTCATAGATTTTTAAGAGTTGCTGACATAAAATTCACTTCTCCTACTAGGCTTATCTGATTTCTCATTTATTTGGTATGAATATACACCCTTCATGGTGCTTCTGCTTATTGTTCGTTTAGACAAAGCATTGGAGTTTTACTCATTTTAAAAATCTCATGTTCTCTATTCGCAGGAAAATCTGCATTTAACCAGAAAATTTATAGTAGTGTATATATAATATATAATATATAATATATAATAATAATCAACTTTACTCACATAAAAAGTATAATATCACATGAAGTATCAAATTTAAATATACCTCATGTGATACATTTAAATTTAAATATACAAAAAATAACATTATCTAAAAAAATTTCTTACTAACTCCACTCTAATGTAAGAAAAAGAATCACAAGAACTAATTAACAATTTTAATGCAACTAATAAAATTTGTGATATGGTAGTTTCAACGTCATTTGCAGTTTTTTTCAAAAAAAAAAACGTCATTTGCAGTTACTTCACTTTATTTTGACACTCATTGAAGTAACTAGTAATAAGTGGTGAGGATCTCATGTCCCATTTTGATGTACCATGGTTGGGACATGATATGGTACACCAAAATGGGATAAGAGATCCCCATCCATTAATAAGATGCATCATTTAGTGTCAACGGCACAAAGTTGCTACATTTTATGTGGACCACAAATCCATGTGCATGGGTAAAGAATTTGATTGTGATGTATTTAAACAAGAATTTATTACAATGTACTGTTAGTATAAAATTTGTTTACCTTTACAATCGATCATATGAGCTAGTGGGGGTGGGTAGCTCAATTGGTTTGAGCTAAGGCTATAGGGAGTTGTAGGAGTAAGATATTCAATGTTCAAACTTTGACAAAAGGAGAAAAAATTAACATAACAACTAACTACTAATATTTGCTTATAAAAAAAATCATATATTATGACATGATGAAAATATTTGACTGATATAGTAATTATCTTAAAAATTATGAAATGATATGTGATTGTTTAATAATGTAAAATGATAATATATTAAAATTAAAATTTGTTTATATAAACACGGATTCTATTGTGGAGCCAATTAAAAAAGGAGACACATTTTCATAATCAGATAATGGGCCGCATGTCGTAGAAAACACTTTCATGCCACTTTTCAACGCGCGTGTCTAACAAAGCATGTACTTGATAAAATTAACATTAAAACGGGAGTATATATGATTGTTATCCCTGTCTCTTTTTCTACATATTGTTGGGAATCACAAGGAAATTAAATAATCTTCTAATATTTTTTGAAGGGAAAGTAATTCGTATGCATGTGTATGTATCACAAACTAAACAAAGATTTAAAAGAAAACCTGATGGAATTGCATTAACGCTTAAGGCTCTGGTCGTGTGCCATAGGGACCATTAGGCTAAGGGTTCACGCTTGATAACTTTTTAAACTCGTTGGTATGGGTTTCCTTGTGTGGAGGATTGGGGCAATGCCCCCCACAAGGTTGATGAACTATCGGAGAAGGTTAATGTTAGCAATTTACTCCTACTCTTTATACACTCTCTTCAATACATTCTTTATTATTAAATATATTTCACGTGGGATTTATTGAATAGAGAGTAGTGGACTCATGTGATTTAGTGAGTCTATCATGAAATCCACCCTATAATAGATAAAATGTTGAAAAACGTGTGGTAAAAAATATATTGCTAGCATTTCTCTTTGTATAAGTAAATTAAGTGCAAAATCAGTAAATCAAGTGAAGGTCCAACTGAACTGATAACTGATAAGTTAATGTGACATAAAGTCATGGTCTTGTATGGAGATAATGATGGAATCATGCGTGTGGGTTTTCTGTAATAATTAAGGGGCGTCTGTTTGGATTGTTTTAATAATACATTAAACTTTTAAATAGTCATCATGATCAGAATAATGCGTTAACAATATTTAACAATGACATGTCACCAGCCTGTTTTTATCTAGAAATTCCTAATGTGTTAAAATCCCACAATCAACATTAGCCAATCAAATTCTGGATTAGTGAGAAACTAGTGGTCCACGTAACAACCATTTTCCACCACGCCTAATTGGTCAGCGGGAGAGACAAGGGGTTTTTGAAGCCATCAAAAGTTGTTTAGGAATTCGATCATCAAACCTGTAAATTATGTGAGAAATAAATTACTAGCTGTTAAATACGTATGTGCGCATATAGATTAATATCCTTATAGTATTGCATCTAATTGAAACAGCTGAATATACAATCTATATGTGTGTGTATTACTGCCTGGTAGCAGCTCACACTATACTTATCCTAGATTAACCCCATCGTTACAGGTAGATCGAATGAGGCAGCTCATATATATTTGTTTTAAAATACCCACTTGACGTGCCTTTGTAACTTCACGTTAATTTCCAGACATGATTTATAATATATTACTGCAAGATATCTTATTCTAGCCTATATTCAAGTACCATGTTCCGAGCTGGTAGTAAACAAAATTTGTACGATACTTCGTTAGAACTTAAAGTGGCCAATATATAGTGCTTCTCAAGCAAAGCATAGATCGATCGAGCCACATGCTAGCTCAGTTTTATTTAAGGAGAAATGCTATATTTTCTTATAATTCTTTCTATTTAAAAAATTAATATATTATTTAATAATTTAAAAATGTAACATATGATATATTAATCTAACTTCGAATGCAGTCATGCTTAAAATCAGGAACGTAATATCTCAAAAGATTCAAACGAAAGAAGAAAAAGAGAGAGAGAAGAGTGTAATTTGCTACTACCAGTGCGCGCAGTGTATTCATATAGAGTATCCAGCGCAAATTTTGACTCAACGGTTGTGGCATCAACTCTCCTGCATGCACGAGATTTCTGCAGAATTGTTCCCATAGTCAATTGATATTCCCCACACTCCAATCTCTATGTTTTGGATTTGTGTCATGGCCCAAATAATTGATATTAAACCCAATTTCTCAAATACTAAACCCAAGTAGTATTAGCTTCCTTAGGTGTGACAGTATATACTAAGATTAGAAGGGTCTAGAAACTTTTGTTATGCTGACTCATTATTTAGTTTGTTAGGATTCTTATTATATGTGTAAAAGCTATGTACTGAATGAACAAGAAGAAGAATATTGAAGGAAAAGCATTTAATTTAGGAGGTTGCTCCCCTCACATAAGAGTGTTTTTATTTTCTTTTATTGTTACAATTATTCTTCTGTTGCGTATAATTATTACACCTTACAATTTGGTACAAGTTTTAATTACTTTGACTTTTAATCTTTTAAATAAATTTCTATGGCATGTAAGGTCTTCAAAAAGTCACAGATACCATAAAGATGAGATGACTTTATAATAACATGAGAGGATCGTTCCATTTCAACACGGTTACCTAATTAATTCAAAAAGTTGGAGATGACCATTTCAATAGTCTTTGACATATAACTATTGAGTTCCCAAAGGTCCACAAGAAGGGGGAATGAGTAAGATTCAATATTAATTTTCAGAAAATGAGTTCAGTTGTGTCAAAAAACAATATAGAAAATGAGTTCAATTCATAACAAAACTTTGTTAGTGTTAATTATTAGGTAGGAGTTAAACACAGGCACTGTAAGAACAGCAAGGGCACTACCACTAAGCCACAAGGGGCTTTGTTATGTAGTTTACAAATATTATATATATATATATATATATATTAAAAATTTAATATATACCGGTTCTTCCGGTTCTACCGGTGACTCACTGGTTCGACTACTAACTCATTAACTCAGTGTCCTGACTGAGTCAATGACCGATCCGATTTTAATAACACTAGTTTTACCCCCTCCCACCCTACCAAACAATTTATCCTATTTTCTCCCTAGCTCACAAGCTACAATTTGAAGTGTTAAGACCCACGAGGTTTGGTGGTGGAAATATAATAGACCGTACTAGTCTATTTTTTTTATAAGTAAAATATTATTAAGAAAGGGGTATAGGGATACTTGTTGCTACATGGATCGGACTGCGGTCCAAGCATAAGTCGGTGCCTGATGGACCAGGATCATTCTAGGCTAGCCGACAAGCCAGGGAAAATCAAGGTCGGTTATATTGCAACATTAATGGGTTGACGCAATACAAGCAACACAAATGGTTACGATAGTGACTTACTAATGCTATTAACAACCACCCCATCTATGTATACTAGGCCAAGCCTCAGGCAGGCATTTTCTTCTTCTTCATACAGTAGAAGTCGAGTAGTACCTCGGTATTGTCATAGAACTACGTTTGCTTTGATTCCCACTTGGAATACGTAGGAGCATAATACACATATTCTGTCAAGTTATATCCATAAGAAACCCTTCCTCGCGGTTCTACTCGGATTATTGTTCATGCTCGAAAAATTTGGCGCCCACCTTGGGGCCGCTGTAAAACTTTCCCCAGTCACACTTTCACGTTCAACATTAGTGGTCACCAGCAACCACAACCCAGATGTCGCTCGACCTACTCTTGCACTACCTAAGGCACAATACACCACTGCACGGGAGACAACCTTCTGCAACACCGAAATCAAACAACACCAAATCACGAGTGCGTTTGTTACAGACTATAAGCTAAAAAATCACTTTTTTTAAGTTAAAAAAATACATTTTTAATGATTTTAAGTGTATTTGTTTAAGCTTTTCATAAAAATTTAAAAAAATCATTTTGAAGGTTAAAATCAGAAGCTACATGTAGCAGCTTTTGGAAAAAATCAGTTACAATAGAGGGGAGAGAAGATGTGTAAAAATACGAAAGGTGCAGCTCATTTGCTTCTATGACCCTTTTGCCCCTCAGGTGTGCCTTTTCCACTCTTCCATATGTCATCTCTCTCGTCTTCATCATTTTCTCTTTACTGGCTAGGTGGCACAGGTGTGAGAGTAAGGAGAGAGCGGTGAGTGAAAGAGGAGGTAGAAAAGATCAGAACACAAACCAACCTAACCTCATATCCTACATTACACTTCACTTTCCAACTCAGTTTCTGTCTTTGTCTCTCTGTCTCTGTCTCTCTCTCTCTCTCACACATCTTCATCCATTCACTTTTGCACTTCACATTTTCACCGCCTCTCTCCCTTCCTCCATAAAGTGTTCCCATTATTTCCTAGTATTGTAATTGAATGAACAACTTCTCCAATGGAGCCTCCAATCACCAACAACGACTCAACATTTTCTTCTTCTTACTCCTTCTCTGATGTTGAATATTTTGTGGGTTGGTGTTAAATCATTGGTTTTTTTTTAATGTACTTTATGGTAATTTTGTAAGGGAAAAAAAAGCACCTCTACATAGTTGTCAAGTTAAAAATCAATTTTTTAAATGATTTTTATAATTGTAAACAAACACAAAATAACTTCTGCTTTTACTTAAAATCTCTAAAAAAATCTCTAAATTAAATGTCAAAATCACTTCTTTTTTATCTGTAAACTTCTTTTTAATCTGTAACAAACGGGCTCCAAATCTGTTCATTTTCTCCAGCATGGATAGTGTTGATATCATCTTCAGATTGGCCAGAGAAGTCATTTTCCAATCTTCCAAGACATTTATCAGATATTGTTTCCTTTAATTTTATTTATACTATAATTGAATGATTAAGTATGATTATCTTCTTGAGTTGCTATCTCCTCCCAGGTGAGTTTGTTTGGAAGCTGACGCAGACTGCCTCGCTACCATTTAAAAGCATCATCATGATCCATCCCCAATTGATAGGATTTGTGCATCTTGAAGCACACCAAATACTTGACAACATGCCCGAGTGACATTGTTCTTTTACTTTTTAGTCGAAACTCAATTTGATTTGATATGATGCATGGCGTAAGGTTCTTCAACAGTCTCACAAACAAACGCAGTCAAGTTACAGCATTTTCTTTCTAACTTAATGACATTATGACAGAGTATATGTTCGGACATATATGTCTCTGTGACAAACTAGTTATCTATATAGCGCATCACAAGAATATAATATTGGAGCATGTTTTCCGTTTGCTAGTGTAATTATTATTTTTTGGTCCGGGATGGAACCAGGGTATCCCCATAGTCGATAGCAAGGAAGTCAAAACCGGATGGGACCAACAGGGAACCGAGAACCAAGCCGGTTCATTTGCCCCCTAAAACCGCACTTGCAAGGAACTGGTACCAGAATCGGTAAACCAGTGAAAAATCGGAAAGACCGGTCATAACCGGCTGCAGCCCGGTCTAAACCGGTTTACATGAAATCAGGTTTATATTTAAATAAAATAAAAACAACTTCTTCGCAGAAAGAAACAGGGGATGGGGATATGTGATAGAAACAACGAACGACAGAAACAACGAGTGGCAACAGCAAGCATAAACGACTGCAGATGTACGAGTGTGAGTGTGAGAGGTGAAGAGCCAAAGAGGAACAGGAAACGACATGCAGATGTGCAAGTGTGAGTGAGAGAGGTGAAGAGCCAAAGAGGAACATGGTAAAAATACTTTGCGGCTAGGGTAAAGTTTTTGCAACGGATAGGGCTGGACAACAAACCGAGGCCCGGCCAGAACCCGAAAAAACCGGGAAAAAAAGTGTATGGGTGGGTTGGGTTGGGCCAACGGGTCAAACGGGTGAGAAATTCGGTTTTGTGTGAGTGTGGGTCGGTTGGGTACAGGTTTGGAAATTTTTTTCCGTCGAAATTCGATCCGACCGAAGTAGACATATTAGATACACATTTTTCCATTCATTTTGGTTGAGCCCAAGGCAACTGGTCAGTCCATTTAATGAATCCCAGATCACACTGAACGAAAAACTCTTTCATGCATACACACCACCACACACACTACACTTAGACGCTAATACGTTATCGGTCTCACAAAAAAAAAAAGACTCTTCAGTTCACTTTCACAGCTTCACTAACGCAAGAAAGAAACCACCATTCTACTTCTTCCCTTCTCCATCCCAAATCATCCTCAGTCCTCGCATCTCAGTCTATGGTGCGTCACCGACCGCGCCGCCGCAACGGTAGCATCACCATCACGAGATTGAAATCCTAGGTCACGGCTCTGCCTCTATCACACTCAAATTTGTTGGAAGATGGAGTCCCCTCCGTTGCGCTATTGCTGCCGCCAACCTCTTCGCCAGATCTGTGCAAGGTTCTTCCCAACAAAGAAGAGATGTGCGAGGCTCTTCCCAGATCTGTAATGTGTTAAAGTTTCAACCTTTCAACCAGATTTGTAATGTGTTATTGTGTTAAAGTTTCAACCTTTTTTTGGATTTTTGTTCAAAAGTTGATTTTTTTTGTTTTTGCTAGTCTGCCTTGTCTTCTGGTTCTCTAATCTCTGTTATGATTCTCTGCTTCTGATTGTATTTTTTTGATCCAAAACCGAGCCAACCAACCCGTCCTAACCGTCAACCCGCCTAATCCGCACCCGCTCAAACCGAAGCAACAGTCGGACTGGAATGGGTGACATTATCTTGTGGTCGGTTTTCTTCAGATTTGGGTTTTTTACATGAATCCGACCATAACCGACCGATGTCCAGCCCTAGCAACGGATGGAGTGAATTTTCTTTTATTAAAAACTTGTTTGGGTAATCAAAAGTCTATGCTACGTAATGGATCGAAAGCCCAAAGCATGTCCCCAATTGGTGGGCCCTAACAAAAGCCATTCAATATGTCTCCTTCTAAGTGTGTGTTTGGTTCCACTGCTGAAGATACAAGAAGTGTTTTTACACCTGTCAAATATGATTCTAGTAAAAAAGAGAGGTATTTGGTTACACATTTGGGAAAGTAATTTTGCATCCAAAATTGATTCAATCAGAAGCAGCTAACAGTAACTTCTATTTTGATTTGAAAAATTACACAAAGATTTACATCAAAATGCTTTCAAAATAAAAACATTCAAATATAAATCACTTTACTTCAAACTCAATTGTATTGAAATCAATTTTACAAAATTAATTACATACAAAATCACGTTTGTCAAACGTTCATCCAAACACACACTAATTCTTATTATCTTTTAGCAGTAATTTTTATTTTTATTTTACGTGAAGTTCAAATTCAATGCAGTAAAGTTGCCTGGCTCTCATCTCGTTTCAAGTATACTTATGTGCTCATTTTTTCTTTTATATCCCAAACATACAATATTTGGCTCGACAACATATTCAATGTAAGTATAATCATTGTATATTATGTACGAAATTATCATATACAAATATAAATATCATAAGTGTTAGCTTTTGATGTGATGGAATTTTGAATATTATGTTATATTTTGTTGGATATTGTGATATATATTATATTAAAAATTAAAAAAAATGTTATTTAATTAATACTGGTTTACCGAAAAAAAAGGAGAGGCACACACAAAAAAAAAAAAGAAGCAATCTTCCATCGATCATCATTTATCCAACGTTCATTTACATGAATTTAATCATGGATTTAAATCTATGGCCTGATGGACCGCGATCCAAGCACAAGGCGGTGCCTGATGGACCAGGACCATTCCAGGCTAGCCGACAGGACCAGGACCATTCCAGGCTAGCCGACAAGACAGCGGAAACCAAGGCCGGTTATCTTGCAACATTAAAGGGTCGACGCAATAGAAGCAACACAAATGATCATGACAATAACTCTGATAATCCATAACGGTTTTGTAACCACCCACATTTATGTCGTTCTTAATTACTCATATGACTCACTAATTCTGTTAACAACCACCCCATCTATATAATAGGCCAAGCCCTCAGGTAGGCATCTTCTTCTTCATATAGTAGAAGTCGAGTAGTACCTCAACATTGTCATAGAACTATGTTTGCCTTGATTCCCTCTTGGGATACGTAGAAGCATAATACACATATTCTCTCAAGCTATATCCACATGAAACCCTTCCCTGAGGCGCTACTCAGATTATTGTTCATGCTTGACCAAACTAATAAACAAATCAAAGTGAAAGTCAAGGCATAGGAAATTGCTCAAATCAGACCTAACGTGCCTATGTTTTACCTAAAAATAGGTTTAGGTCTCTTTTGTAAACTATATCAATTTTAACCTTGGTCTGTTATTCATCATATGATTTGTTTTGGATTCGGCCTAACATGTTTCAAGAAAGTCACACACATACATATGTTACAAGATCTTGCTTGTCTTACTACCTTGGTTTGGCTCAAAGGTTGGTTTTGGAAAGAGTTTTGATTCTTAAAATTAAAATCCAATGTGTTTTTCGGTTGTTGCCTTTCAAAAAAAAAGTTTTATATTTAATTTGTGTCATTTTTTAAACAATTATTTTACTAATTTATAAATTGAAAGTCTAACAATTTATCGTAAATCTATTTATTTTGTTGAATTTGATGTGAAAAATATCAATATAAGATTAATATTTGTTTTGGAACAAAAAGTAAGTATTCTGGCTGAAATGTGTCTGAAATAAATTTAAATTTCGTAGTTAATTATAATAATTTATAGAAAACAATAAAATAAATTTTGATGACTTAATTTCAATTTCACAAAATAAAATATTAAGCTCAATTGTAAGTGACAAAAACGTTCTTGAATAGTTTTATTTGGTTTTTTATTGAACTCATTTTTTATATAGTTTTGAAATAAAAACTACTTGTCTACTTCTGTTCTTGCATATATTTTTGTGTGTGAATATGTTCCATAAAATATTTAGAAGACATTTTTAAAGTAATGAATTTGGTCACTCTCGTCTAAATTGATTAAAATATTCAAAAGGCACTTCTATTCGTGCATATGGTTATGAGCATAAAATATAAATTTTGACGAGAGTGACCAAACTCATTACTTTAGAAGTGTCTTCTGAATATTTTACGGGACATAAGGGTATTTGTTTGGTTCTCTTGGGCAAAAACAAAAATTTTCTTAATTAATATACATATGCATTTCTTTTTATACTTCTATGCCTAATAAGATGCTGGATAACCCATTAATTTAAGGATAAAACTGCTTTAAAGTGAGAAAAATATAAAATAAAAAAGTAAAAATATATTGATCTTTAATTATTTAAAGTGGGTTGAAATCTCATTACAATTTTAAAGTAACTTTATACTTAAATTAATAACATACAGAGTTATAGGCAACACAGTAAGTACAAGTATCAGGGAAGACGAGGCTTTTCCTAACATACCTGTTTGATCAGTCTGTTCATCGGTACATGCAATGTAATCATGTTGGCCAATGGCCATCATCTAGGGAAGAAAATAAGACCCCGTGGCCCCCTATGAACATCGAGTTCAATTCCTCTTTTGTTACCAAAATTTTCTGGTCAGAGAGAGAAAGACTCATCCAATATTAATTTATTGGATGAACCTCTCTCTCCTACAAGAAAATTCCGTGATCGAAGAGGATCTAAATTATGAACATCACGAGTATAAACAAGCTTGTCCAATCATGGGTATGTTTTGCTAGGATGCAGATTTCCTGCAATAGCTTATCTCTATTCCTCTCCACTTGTATGTTTTTTTTATATTTTTTTGGACAAAACAAATCAAGGGTTAGGAATATGCATGAGAGAAACAAATCTAATGATGATAGATTGCACAACTAAGACAAATGCGTGAAATAGCTACTATAGGGAATCCGGATCCGTTTTGCTAGACCCAAGTTTAATAATGTCACCTGCCACGTATGGCCACAAGTCTTCACTGTTCATTTTTTTTTTCCCATTAGCTGTTTGCTATAAAGACATATATACTTACACTTTGTCTGTTTTTTGGTTTAAAAATGAGAGGGGGAAAAAAGGAAAGAAGGAAAAATAAATATTTTATAATTATTTCTCTTATTCAACCGTGGAGAGAGAATAGATAGAGAGGAATAAACTGGTGGGTTTCATACAAAAATTTCCTCTCCACTTGTAAAGAAAAAAATGAAAAGAGAGATAAAATGGCATGCAATATCAAATTTATCTATTATCGACTGTTAATTTGGCCTGGGCCATCCCATTCGAGCCAGCCTGTGATAGACCAATATATTTTCGGGCCAGGTTGAGTCAGGCCAAATTAATCGCATCCCAATAATTTTCTAACTTAGCCAAAACCTCTACGGGTACGAGTTAAACAGGCGGGTCCATGGGTCCATTTTTTTTAAAAATTGTTTCTTAACAATATAAATAATATAATAAAAGACTAAAATACTTACGTTTGATTTTTCATTTGTGAACAATATAAATAAAATGTTTGATTTGACTATGTTAAAGATTAATATATATTATATAAGCTCATACTAACTATTTGATATCCAATACTATAGTCACAACATGATGAAGTTCATCACAAAAAATTACATGAGCTCGTAATAACAAAAATAAATTTAGGAATTTAGTACAAAATCATATAACAACTCATTATATCAAAAAAAAAAGTATAGGATTCCATCACACAAAAAAAAAGAAAAAATTGGACGGGCCAACGAGTTGACACATCCGGGTTAGCCCATGTTGGGCTAACAAATTTTCGGGTCAAATTGGACCTGACTAAAAATATTTCGTGCTTAAAATTTGTTAACTCCCCTCACATTTGACACCCCTATCCAAAAACATAATTGATTATCTATTAAAAAAAAATACTCATCTTTCCCATTTTATTCCAATGTATATCCCAATGGTAAAATTAGGTACGATTGAATAGTTTTATAATTAATACTTGTTAATTAGATGTTGTAGCTTTTATACCGGTATGTTGGACTCATCCACTACCAAATTGGGGGACCATGGACTGCTATGTCTTGTTAGGACCCACACCAAAAGTTTATACATGGACCCACCCCAGAGTCCACAGACTCTGTGTAAGTATGAAAGTTGGTTCACTTTCTATATCATTCAATATTTTTTTTATAATTTTTTTTTTGCTTTGAGACTGATTTGAGCATGAGTGTTTCACAGGTATCCCATCTCGTGGACCGCCATTGTTGATAGCAAAAAGCTCTCCAACCTAATCATAGTGTCCCAAAGCCACCCGTTGAGACATATATTAGGACCGAAGACTCTCAGCATACTGAGGCAATGCCACCTCTTTATCCTTTTTTTTATATATATATATATAGAGGAAAAGTTATCGGAAAGGATAAATTATTATATTTTCAGTGTGCACGTGTTCAAATTAATTTCAGTGATGGTTCATAATATTATTTATATTTATTTATATTTGACCACAAATAAAAGATCACCATAAGAAAACCTCACTCGTGTAGGAAAAAGAGGATAAAATTTCGAAACCCTATTCTCTCTCTAAGTTCAAACTTGCCACCACTAAAGGAGGTGGTTTTGAGCCATTTTTTGGCTTGAAATCACCCCTTTACTTCATTTTTTTTTTCCCCTTTTATCTAAATAAGTAGTTTTTTCATATAGATCTGTTTTTCTTTTCTTTCGTGTTTTTCGTCGTCTGTGTGCGGTGGTATTGTTGTTCGTCGTCTTGGTGAGGCATTGTTTGGTTTCCCATCTTGGTGCGGTGTTCGTTTGGTTCAGATTGACAGTTCTGCCTCGATTCATCACAGATTTGATCAAGAATTGAGCGTCAATGTTACAGATCCGGAGACATGGATGTTCCGGTGACTTTGATTTTGTCACTTTTATAGGCATTTTGATTTTGCCGTGTTGTGTTATTAACCTGGGTGCTGTGAGTTTGTTCGCAGATTCATCCTTTTCGGTTTTTAGCGATGTTGGATTTGTGTGTTTTTTTCGATGTATTTTACCAATTTGAATGAATGAATACTTTTTTAGTAAAAAAAAAAAAAAGATCACCATCAAATTTTTAACCCAAATTTTTAATATTTTTTTAAAAATCATTATTTGATCTTGCCAATTTTATCCGTGATATCTTTGTTCCTAACTCTAATGAAATGGAAAATTCTTGTGAGCCATGGTGGTGACCATTTAATTTTGATCTCATTAGTAACTTCGTAGTTAAGTATCAATGCATTTCAGTGCCTCATTAATTCAGATCTAGCTAGAATTAATTAAATGCTTCACTTCAATAACGGACTCTTTCAAATATATGTATAATATTTTTTGGTTTGGTACTCACCCTAATTAGTCATTGGGACCGAGTGAGCCCTCAAAGTATCCCCACGACTTAGATCCTTTGGACCCGCTATGGGACTAATCTCCGAGTCGGCTGCGCGGCCAAGGGTTGTTGCATACCCAATGATCGAACTCGAGAAGATCCCGAATGATTCGTCCTTAAGTAGTAGTGTGTTAACCACTTGCCCTCAACCACTTGGTTAAATATATATAGTATATACATACCTTTTTGTTGATAAAAAAAAATTAACGGACTTTTATAATTTTTTTTCACACTATGATCAGTTGATAATATAAAAAAAAAACTTTTTTTTATAAATCCTCAATGTTTGGCCTTACGAAAACATTTTTGAACACATATTTCGACACTTAGAATAGATACCATAGATTAATTTTGAGTGTAAATGAGTATCAAAGTATAATTTTGAGGTAAAATAAATATACTCATAATGAGAGAGATATCAAATGGTGTTCAAAGCCTCTTGGCCCAGTGGTTGTAAGGCCTGCCTTAGGACACTCCAGGGGTCGACTCGGTTTACTCCCAGGTTCGATTCCTGACAGTGTTAAAATAATGTTTGGCTAGCGTAAGCCACACCCCGTGAATAGTAATTAGTCTTTCGTTGACAACATTGGAATGTACTGGGTTTAAAACCAAAAAAACATCATACTAGATTTGGATGAGTATGTATCATGCATCGCAAGTTGCAACAAATTCTTCCCATTGACCTACCTTTGATTTTCGTTTTAATATTGATGATTAGGATAGGATTAGGATAATTGAATAATTAACTAAACAAACAAACAAACAGGGCTTTGGCTTTTTTAAATTTGACGTAAAGGGAATCTCCATAAGGTGCGTGCATCCCTGCCTAAGAAGCCGCCTCTTGCTGGCCATCGCCAAAAACTTAATAAATATTATAAGAAGAATGTTAACAAGTATTCTTAGAGTATTGTTTAAGAAATTAAAAAAAAATATATGAAAAATTGTGTATTTAGTATTTCGAAGAGTATAACACTTAGTTTTTAAATATAAATTTTTATTTTGTGAGTTCATTAACCAATACCCTTAGAATACTCGTTAGCAAGAACTATATTATAATTTTTTTTCATTTCATCCTTGAGAAATATTTTGACATTCTTTACAAAAGTTCCTTTAACTGCTTAACTCAAACTTCTTTATTATTTGAGCCACGACATATTAGTAAATATTATAGTTAACTGATTATATTATGAATCATAATACTTTTCAGTAGAGTTCTGATTTTATATTAGTATAATTTTGATGTACTATTAGGGTAGATTTCTATATATTGTTAATTAATTATTATCATCATATATGATTTTTAAATTGGTTATTATGAGAATCAAATATTTTTAATAATGTAATAATACATAATTAAGTGACAATATAAAAGTTTTTTTTTTTTTTACAGTGTATTCAATTTTTTCTTTCTTTCTTTTTTCTATGAAACAATCAACTTCAGCATGTAATACGTAAGTTAGCACCCTAAATTGTTGCTAAAGTATAATTTCAAATCGACCCACGTAAAGTCTGGGTTTAAGGAACTTTTTTTTTATGACCAAGTTGAATAAATGTGACAGCTTGATGAGATAAGGCATGAGTTGAGCTCTTCTCGTTGGCTTAAATCATAACAATTGGTGCTTTTATTAAGGTTTTGTTTGATTGTAAGAAGAAAAAAAGAAAAGAAAAAGAGGTGAGAAAGAGTATGAGAAAAGAGAAAATGATGAGAAATAGAGTAGATTTTATGTGTTATTTGGTGTAAGAGAAATATGAGATAAATAAAGTAGAAAGAGGTGTTTTCTCTCTCTTCCCTTTGTTTGATTGGATAGAAAATAAGAAGAGAGAAAAGTAATTTTTTTTAAAAAGACAAAAATATCTTTAACTAAAAAATCAATATAAAAATATTTAAATTTAATTGATTTAAGTTATTTTAACTAATCAAATAATTTAAATTAATTTAACTGATTTAAGTTATTCTAAATTAAATTTATTAGTTTAATATAATTATTTTATTTATTTCAATTTAATTTAATTAAATAAATGATTAATTTAATTCAATTTATTTAAATTTATTAAATAATTGAATGAGAACCCAAAAAGAAGGTTACAAAAGTCATTTTACATTAAACACTCTCCCTCTTCCATTTTCTTCTCACTTAGGCTTTGTTTGGTTGTGAGAAGAAAATAAGAAGAGAGAAAGAAGTGAAAAAGAGTATGAGAAGAGAAAAAATGATGAGAAATAGAGTAGATTTTATATGTTGTTTGATGTAAGGGAAATAGGAGAGAATTAGAGGAGAAAGAGGTGTTTTCTCTCTCTCCCCTTTGTTTGGTTGGATAGAAAATAAGAAGAGAGAAAAATAAATTTTTTTAAAATGACAAAAATATCCTTAACTAAAAAACCAATATAAAAATATTTAAAGTTAATTAATTTAAGTTATTTTAACTAATCAAATATTTTAAATTAATTTAATTGATTTAAGTTATTTTAAATAAATTTATTAGTTTAATATAATTATTTTATTTATTTAAATTTAATTTAATTAAATAAATAAATAATTTAATTCAATTTATTTAAATTTATTAAATAATTGAATGAGAACCCAAAAAGAAGGGTACAAAAGTTATTTTACATGAAACACTCTCTCCCTCTTCCATTTTCTTCTCACCTGGGGAGAGAAAAAAATTTGAGGTGGGTCCCATCAATTTTCTTCTCTCTTCCCTATTTCTCTCCTCCACCAAGCAAGAGAAAAGTGTATTTTCTCCTCGTTTTCTCTCTTCTTGTTTTTTCTCTTGCCATTTTCTACTTTAACAAACAAAGCCTTAGGGAGAGAGAAAATTTTGAGATGGGACCCACCAATTTTCTTCTCTCTTCCCTATTTCTCTCCTCCACCAAACAAGAGAAAAATGTATTTTCTCCTCATTTTCTCTCTTCTTGTTTTCTCTCTTGCTAGTTTCTACTCTAACAAACAAAGCCTAAGAGTTATGCTATAGAAATGACTATTTATATGTTGAATTAAGGTGTAATATATATCAAATACTGATATGTGAGTAAAAACGCCAAAGGGGAAAAGGCTACCATCGGGCCACTTTTGATAGAGCGAAGTCGTCGTGGACGTCAACTCTTAAAAATGTGGTAATGTTATGAAATTAAAGGATAAATTTATTCTTTTTTGGCAATTGTCAACAGTTAAATTATTTTAAATTTTTATCAAAAGAGGCAAATTGTTTCGCTCCCAATTCGAGGGATGTAGATCCCTGTAGTAGGCAGAGTTGTCAAAATAGATCCGATCCGATGGGCTGATCCGTTTGGCCCTATATAAATGATCGGCTAGATTGTCAAAATTAGAGTCCGGACAAAATTCAGCCCAGCCCAGCTCAATCCGAAATTTTATTAACCCATCGTGGGTTGGCCCGAGATGGGCGTGCCAACCCGCTGGCCCGCAATGGATTGGACTGGGCTAGCAAATTAGCACCCCAACTTAATTTTGGCCCAGCTCGGTCCTGCCCAAAAAGTGACCTGACTCGAATGGATTGGCCCGAACGGGCCGCCCGACCCGAATTGATAACTCTATTAGTAGCACACTATATCATATGATATCAAAATTTGTGTTCAAATATCATTATTGAAGAAATAAATACAAAGGTTGTAGATTGCACAACAACAACAAATATATGAATTTGGTATTGCAGGAATCCGAATCCGAATCCAATGGAGATAGAAATCTAGAGCAAGCATGCAAGGCCGTGTACACTGCAAGGCCGGTGAGGCCATTGCCTTAGGCCCCCACCCCTTCTGTTTTACTTTATACTATATAGTATATATGCGAATAAAAATTGTTTTGGCAAGTGGTAGAGTAATAAGGCCTAATTTTCGCGTATAGTGTATATGTTATTAAGATAAAAAAAAAATCAATCACATGTAGTGCAATCACACACAGCTGAAGAATATTTTCGTATTAAATATTTTCTATATATAATAGATCAATCTATTTTTTTCTATTAAGATATGATTTGAACAATTTTTACAATATGAACATTCGGATAATAATGATCTTGAATTTTTTTCAAAATTAAAAGTATTGAGAGAAGTGTTAAGAGGGAAAAAATGAATACTCCAATAAAAATATTAAATTATATCAAAATAAAATAATTTAAATAATTTTGCAACTAAAAATGCTAGAAGATTAATATGAAAATTAATAATTTATATAACATTAAGCCTCATTTTGCCTCAGGCCCCAAAATTCCTCTACACGCAAGCATGTAAAAATTAATAATTAGAGCACGCTATGCTCAAGCACGCCATGAATCGGAGACAACCCCCACTCTTTACAGTTTACATAGAAATGATAGCAACACATTTTATAACACATTTTTTCCAACATATTCTATCCTATTGGTTGAAATTTATGTGAGTTTTATAAAATTCAAGTGAGACCCACATGAATTCCAATCCATAAGAGGAAGTGTGTTGGAAAGAGAGTGTTAAAAAATAAAAAGTATATGTTGCTAGCACTTCTCCTCTTTATATATATAGCACGTCAACTGAAAAAAAAAAAAAAACAAATAAAATTACATCAAATAAAATAATATTCACCCTAATAATAAAAAACAAGAGAAGCCAAAGGCCAAAGGGGTAGAGAATCTGGGAAGTGTGAAAAAGACGAGGCCGAAGAGGTACCATCCAATTTGTTCCAAAGTCCAAACACAACAAAAACGAAGATTGCAATGAAACTGACGTTCCTTGTTGCCACTAACAACAACTAGCCTTCGTTCTTTTCCTTCCTTCTGTAGAATCATCGATTCATCGTATCTTTTCGTTTCGACGATCACGAGGCTTTTACTGCTACCAACATTCAATTCACTTTATTACTATTTTCCCCCTTTTTATGTTCCCATTACATGGACCATTTTCAATTCCGTCATAAATAACTTTCCTTTCCTTTTAGTTTTAATTTTCTTCCCAAAGGAAAAAAAAAAAAAAACTCCCAGAATGTTGAAGTTGATGAATTAATTAAGCTTAAATAATACTTCTCTTTTCTCTTCCTTAAAGCCTCTACCTCTCTGTTCATGTTCCCCTGAACTCTCTTCTCTTTGGGACCGTTTATCTCTCTAAAATCCTCTGCCTTTTCTATTGTTAATTCCTTAATCTCACTATTTCGAGGTGGGTATGCTCTTTTTTTATTTTTCATGTTCCAATTTCATCTGGGCATCTGTTAAATTCGATTTTTTTTTTCTGGGTTGTTGTAGTTTTTTTTTTAAATTTATTTCCTAAATTTTAAACAATTATCAAAGTTTCATTTTTTACTTTATTCTGTCATTTTTACTTTATTATTTTTGTTTTATTTTGTTTTTGTTTTTTTTGTGGTGCTTGGATGATGGTTTGGGGGTATTACTGATTGATATGGGGTTGCTTCAATTCAATTGAATGTTTCTTGTTTTTGATGTATAATCGTATATTACTCAATTTGTGCATCTGGTGTTCATCCTCTTTGTGTTTTTCAGCTTGTGTGATAGAGTAGAACGTGAAACAGATGATAGTTACTGTTGTAGCTTTGAAGAAACTATGAGTATGACATATGATAGTATATGTTCTTTGGGAAATGAATTTTTTTTTGTTCTTGAGCTTATTTGTTTGTGGAAAGTTTTATGTGGAAGGTTTTGTAGATTTACTGTTTTATATGAGTGACATGGAATGGAATTGTGGACCCAGTAAATGTTAGATTCTTTTTTTCTTTCTTTCTTTCTTTTTTTTTAATTTGCTTATTCAGTTGGTGCTATTACTAATGAAAATTGTTTGCTGATGGCACTTTTTATGAGTTCAATCAATATCAAGCCTTTTAAGAGTGAATTTCTATGAATAACAAATATAATTGAAGCTCTAACTCAAAAAAATTTGTTTCAAAGCACATAGTCAGTTAATCAGTTCTTCAGTGTTGCAGTTTTTGGTGTCTTGTTGTACTTGTTCATAGCCGTGACCATGTTCCACTTTTGTTTACTTCATTTATATTATTTTGCTCAATTTTCAGGCTTTCAGAATGGATTTAAGATTTGTTTTATCTTTAATTCTGGAAGATACCTTGTTTGAATAAATGTTGCTTGGTAGTTGGTAGAGAATTTTACTTCTGAATCATTGTTTGTCATGTAGGAAGGAACAGATGACTGGAATGGCAAAGGAGGAAGAGTCAGGTAGTCCTAGTTGGGGTGCTTCATTTTTTATGCAAACAACCGAGGATGTGGCTCGAGCTGTTGCTGCTGCTATGAATTCTCCAAGGCCATCTGTGATATATTCATCAAAAGATGATCATGGTGGTAGTCAACTTCAAAGGCTGCAATATCAAGTTACGAAAATGATAAAAGGCTTTTCACGCCCCCCTGAAGTGAAATATACAAATTACAATCCAGAAATCCTGACAAGTCAGAAGCGTCAATGGGCTGCTAATTTTCATGTGCAGTACATGGTAAAATCTTCTCATTGAATGCCCCAGAATTACATGTTCCTTCAACATTTTTCAAGTATAAACCATAGAAAAACTTAAGCTGCTTGTTACTGTTGGATTTTTGGCTTTTGGTTTGGATTGCTCCCTCTCCCCTGCTCTTCTTTTAGTAGTTTGGCTCTAGCACGTTACTTATTTGAACTTTAAGCTGTTTCTCCTTCCTCCTTAAACCGTTATGTCTAAGACAATGTTTCTCCATGCCGCATGCCATTATCAGTTTTCTGGCTTTATGCCTTTTTTTTTACTCAGCATGTGAAGTCATAAACTAATTTGTCCCTAGATTGTTCCCATGCACACTGATACACTCCATGTTATTTGAGTTCACAGGACCATAAGTCTTGGAAGGAGCCAACACGCCTGTTCGAGAGCATGGTGGTTGTTGGACTTCATCCTAGCTCTGATATTCAGGCACTGGAAAGGCAATATGTTGTTAGAAAGTCTGAAGGATCTGGTAAATTGAGAAGTGCACTTGGTTATCAGAATCAATCTCGCGTAGAACCCAATGTTGAACCTCAGGTTTTGATCTTTGGTTACAGAGATTCAATTGTTTTTTTTTTTAATCTGGACAGAGATTGAATTGTTATTTCAATAATTGTTATTACTGCCTCTGATACTAGTACTATCACTATTTTTATTTTTATTACAGTATTACTGCAATGACAACTTCAATTTTCATTGACCACCGTCTTCAATATTAGTTTTGTCTTCAAATATATCAGTATCATGAAAATTGTATACTCAATTTTGTCCAGGTCTTATTTGTTTACCCTCCAGAAAAACAGCTGCCACTTAAAGACAAGGATCTTCTGTCTTTCTGCTTCCCCGGAGGCTTGGAGGTTAGGTGTATGCTTATTTAACATTAATCTTTTCCCCATTCTTTTTATATCATTACTTTTACTAGTATCATTGTCATCGTCATCATCAATATTATTCAGATATAGAGAATGATCAAATCCCAAAAAAATCTGGAAAAAGCTAGCTTTTAACAGATATTTTTTCAAAATGATCTAATGGACAGGCCCTTTTAATTTATAAGAAGTTTTCAAACTTGATCTCCCTTTGTTTGCCTGTCTATCTCCTTTGGTATTTTCTTTAGTTTTTAAGGAGTTTGAATGTGTTGCAATAATTTTTTGAAACCAAAGAACATAATTTGTGCCATTTTGGTATAGCTTAAGAGGCAAAGGGTGGGCAGGGATAGGATAGAGGTGTGAGGCTTGACTCCCATGAAAGCCAAAAATGACTAGGTGAAAAGCACTTGCTTCTGCGTGATGAATAAATCATGTCCATTTACTTAGATTATGTACCCACCACTGTCTATGAAGTATACTAATTACTTCCTGATGAATCTGTGTGATTAATAGAGTGTATCACAGAGTGAGAGAGAGAGAAAAGAGAAACTGAAAAATGAAAGTTTGATATTGTATTCAATTCAATTGTGATTCAATGTACCGGGGGGGGGGGGGGGGGGGGGGCGGCTTTATATAGCCTTACAATGTAATGCTTTGAGCAGTTGATCCCTAACTATCATAACTGAATGTTGCTGACTCAGCACATTCAGTTATGTGTGTACAGCTATGTGTATACTCTAATATCCTCCCCTCAAGATCAAGGTGGTTGCTGAGATGAGACCACATTGAGCTTGATCCTTAAGTCAGTAAATTTGGATGAGGAGAGAGGCTTGGTCAGGCAGTCTGCTAGTTGTTCTGAACTTGGAACATGAGTGACTGACAGTGCTTTAGAGAGAACCTTCTCACGAACAAAGTGAATATCTAGCTCCATATGTTTAGTTCGAGCATGGAGAATTGGGTTATGAGCCAGATTAACTGCACTAAGGTTGTCACATAGGAGCTTTGGTGCAGTAAAGGGGACCCTGAGTTCAGTGAGCAGAGACTGAATCCAAAGAGTCTCAGCAGTGGTGTTGGCCATGCTGCGATACTCGGCCTCAGGTACTGGATCGGGCTACCAACTGCTGCTTCTTAGAACACCAAGATACAAGGTTAGGACCAAAGAAGATGCAGGATCCAGAGGTTGATCTTCGGTCATCCGGGTCACTGGCCTAGTCAGCATCACAGTAGGCCAGTAGAGGGAAGGCAGTGGTTGAGGCAGCAGGGCGAAGAAGGAGACCATGATGAATAGAGCCTTTAAGGTATCTGAGAATACGTTTCACAGCTTGCCAATGAGTGTCAAGAGGGTTAGCCATGAATTGGCAAACCTTGTTGACACTGAAAGCTATGTCTGGCCGAGTAAGTGTGGCATATTGAAGGGCTCCAACAATAGACCTGTACAAGTGGGGGTCTGCCATAGTATCTGTGCCATGCCTAGTGAGCTTGCTGTTGCTGATCATCGGAGAAGAGATGCCGTTTGCATCAAACATGTGTGCTTTGGCCAGCAAGTTTCGGATGTACTTGCCTTGGGTGAGTAGCAGAGCACCATTAGATAGATGTGACACCTCAACACCAAGGAAGTAGTCTAGGTTGCCAAGCTCCTTAAGAGCAAACTGCTGATTCAATTTCTGAATTAGATCAGTGATTAAATAGGATGATGAACCAGTTATGATGATATCATCGACATACACCAACACATATAGGGAAATGGAGTTCTTGGAGTAGATAAAGAGGGAAGGGTCACATTTTCTTGTGACAAACCCATAGTGTAAGAGGGCAGATGCAAGGCTTTCATACCAAGCCCGAGGTGCCTGCTTGAGTCCATACAGGGCTTTGTGCAGTTTGCATACTAGGTTTATGTCATTGTTTGTGTTCAAAACCAGGGGGCTGAACCATATACACTTCTTCACTGAGAACCCCATTCAAAAACGCATTATTGACATCAACTTGTTTGATGGTCCATTTATGAGTGATAGCCAATGATAAAATGATCCTGATAGTCATAGGTTTAACAACTGGGGAAAAAGTTTCATAAAAATCAAACCCATGTTGCTGGTGAAATCCTTTGGCCACCAACCTGGCCTTGAATTTGTTCACAGTCCCATCTGGGTTTTCCTTTACTCGGAAGACCCACTTGCAGCCAATTGCTGTTCTATTTGGTGGAAGGGTTACTAAAGACCAAGTATTGTTCCTAAGGAGAGCATTGTGCTCATCTTGCATGGCAGCTAGCCAAGGAGGACTAGAAAGGGCTTCTTTGACAGACCTGGGTTCAACATGACTGAGAAATAGTTTCGGAGGTAAGTGTCCAGTTTTGGACCTTGTAGCCATAGGGTGAGTATTGGCAGGCTGAATGGGAGAGGGACTTGGGGAAGAGACTGAAGGTGGCAGAGGTGGCAGTTGATCGGAAGAGATGAAGGTTAGGATGACTGGACAGAGGGAGCAGGGTTGGGGGAAGCAGGCTGGACAGCAGTGGGTGAAGGTGACTGGACAGAGTTAGAGGCAGCAGGAGATGATGGAGACAGTGAGCTTGGAGAAGATGACACAGGAGAGTGGTGAGGATCTGCAGGTGACTGAGAAACAGATTGGGTAGGTGGAGGGTGTTGATTGAGAGGAGTAGCAGCAAGAGGAGGGTAGGTGGGTATGGGAATGGATGCAGGATAGGTTGAGGGAGGTAAAATGGGAGAAGTGGACTGAGAGGAGAATAGAACAGTGTAAGGGAATTTGGCTTCATTGAATAAAACATCTTTAGAAATGAAAATGCGCTCATTGGAGTCAAGGCATTTATGCCCTTTGTGTTGTGGGGACAGTCCTAAATAGATGCACTCAGAGGATCTGAATTGGAACTTGTGTTTGTTGTAAGGTCTCAAAAAAGGAAAACAAGCACAACCAAGGATTTTAAGGTTGGAAAGGTCAGGGATTGAGCCAAAAAAGGCATGATAAGGTGAAGAATGGGAGGTTAATTAGATACACAGCCTGTGTAAAACTATGATCCCAAAATTTGAGAGGAAGTGAGGAATGGGATAGCATAGCAAGGCCCATTTCTACAATTTGTCTATGCTTGCTCTCCACAGTCCCATTTTGATGAGATGTGTGAGGACAAGTTAGGCGATGGATAATGCCTAACTCAGTTAAGTATTTGGTGAAGGGGCGAAATTCTCCACCCCAATCAGATTGTACATCTTTAATTTTAGCCGAAAACTGAGTTGATATTAAAGTGGAAAATTGTTTGAATGCTGTAAGAGCATCAGATTTTTGCTTAAGGAAATAAATCCATGTGAATCTAGTATGAGCATCCACAAATGTAATGTAGTAGGTGTATCCACCAAAGGAAGTGAGGGGAGCAGGTCCCCAAAGGTCTGTGTGAATTACTTCAAAAGCAACAGAATGAGTAGTGGGGGATGGAGGGGCATGCAATCTATGAGACTTAGCTAGACAACAAGCATTGCAAAATTCATTTGATGTTTTATTCAATGAAGGGATATTACACAGTTGCAGGACAGCCTTTACAGTATTATAATTGGCATGTCCTAACCTATAGTGCCCAGTGGCAAAGGTGCTAGTTACAGTAGAAGTTTTATCTGAAAGCTCACTACAAGATGAAGAGGACATATTGTGCTGAAGACAGAGAGAGGAAGGCTCCTTAAGAATGTTGATGTCCTGGAAACTGTAGAGTCCATCAGCACCAAGGGAGCCTTCAAGGAGAACACGACTAGAACCCTGTGATTTCACATAACAGGAAAATGGGTGAAATTCGAAATATACATTGTTATCCCTGGCAAATTTAGAGACAGAGACAAGATTTTTGGTGATATTTGGCACAAGTAATAGATTATTCAAGGAGAAAACTATATGAGGATTGGAAGGAGAAAGAAATTCAGAGGAACCTATGGAGTTTATGGAAATACCTTGACCATTCCCCATTAGAACTTGGTCCTGTCCACCAAAGGGATTGCTGTGACTGAGGTTGTTTGAGTCAGCTGTGATGTGGTGTGAGGCACCTGAATCAGGGAACCAGGCTTGACTATCAAATGACCTTTGTAGAGGCTCCTGAGTGTTTGGCACAAACTGAGGCTGTTGCATCACCATATTAGCACTAGGTTGATGCTGAGATGAAGGAGGAGGTCGCACGAATTGTTGGTCAAATCTATACCAACAATTGTATGCATCATGTCCATACCTGTCACAGAGTTGGCAAGTTGGTTTTGGACCTCCACGACCTCTTCCTCGACCACCGCGGCCACGACCTCTTCCTCCACGGCCACGGTAGCCCCCTTGGAAACCACTCTGATGTTGATATTCTTCATGGAAATTGTTCTGAGTGTTGTTGCTTGCTGACCCATGCAGATTTGGTGCCTGAGCTACATTAACTGTCACCGATGGTGAGGGTAGTTCTTGACGGAACTTCTCAAACTAAGCTTCTTGCTTCAGTAAGAGAGCTTCGATATCATCAATGGATGGAGAATCAGCTCTTGCATAGATCATCATAACCAGAGGATTGAATTCTTCAGGAAGTCCTTCGAGAACAGTATCAATGTGGTCCTGATCCATTACAGAGTCACCAATCACTTGTAAGGACTCGATTAGGGCACGGATTCGCAACAAATACTCTGGAATTGAACGAGTGCCTTTCTTCGTATTCTTCAATTCGGAGCGAAATTGACGAACCTTGGTTCAGAGGTGTGCGTGGAACTGTTTGTGGATTTTCTCCCAAACTTGCCATGATTGCTTGCATCCGATAAACCTTGGAAGAATCGACGGCGATAACGAGCCTAGGAGCCACGTGAAGAGCATCTGATCCTGAACGATCCAGAGTTGATAAGCATCAAATTCAATACCTAACACACGATTCGCTTCCGTAGTGAATTGTGGAGGAATCGAAGGATTCACTACGAATCGATGCAGTTTGTGCGCGATAATCACAGCCTCGACTTGCTGCTTCCAGAGCAAATAATTCCGATCGTCGAGCTTGATCGATATCGTAGGGTTGAAGCTTGCCGGCGCCGGAGAAGTCGCCGGAGTTCCAGAAACGGTGTCAAACGGATTTGCAGGTTCCGCCGTGGAAGAGAAGAATCAGGCCCAGAAAATAGCTCTTGATACCATAATAGAGTGTATCATAGAGTGAGAGAGAGAGAGAGAAGAGAAACTGAAAAATGAAAGTCTGAATGTTGCTGACTCAGCACATTCAGTTATGTGTGTACAGCTATGTGTATACTCTAATAGTGATCAATATTACTTGTATTTAATTTCATGGAGTCGATATTACTTGATATATGTATATGTACAGTGAATTGTCTGTAGGGTCTTGTACTTGTATGTCCTGTCATAGATTTATTTATTTTCATGTGAGTAACTTATGTGGAGCTTTTACTGAGGTTTTAATATTTCTTGGGTGTAATTTTAGGTTCGTGCTGTTGAGAGAACTCCTTCTATGAGTGAGTTGAATGAAATTCTTTTTGGGCAGGTACTTATGCAATATTATGCTTCCATTAATATTATGCAAATTATTTTCTTGGTTAATACTAACTGGATTGTTGTATGATTATATTTCTTCCTTCCCCAAGTGCTTGACCGATTATTAACAAACCCTCTGAATTGGTATATCCATCTTTATCAATCTGATTACCCTATATCTACAACTTTAATGTATGTAGACCCAGTATAAGAGAGTTAGAAACTTGGCACTTAAAAGGGATTTCATTCTTGCTTGGTGCTTGTTTCTTGAAAATCGTTACATGAAGATGCAATATTGTGATTTCTTGAAATTAAAGATGCTATATGTAACTTGTTTTTTCATTTTGTGATTCCCCATGATATTTATCATGCTTTTAGTGGATGTCCTTTGCTACAGACACATGTTTCAGAATCTGGTTCCTGAGTAATTTTTGCTTGCTTTCAGTAAAGCTTATCTTTCAAGGCTTTGTAACTGTTTGTGTCATTGATAAAAAATTCGGAGTTGTCATCACTTTTTTCCTAACTGTGACAAGCTTCGTTTCAAAGTTTCATTTACTTATAAGTGTTGACAATCACTTTATTTGAAGAAGTTGGAGGGATATCTAAGTTTTTAAACACTGACACCCAATGTTATATTTGTATTATTGATTATTGCAGGAACACCTTAAACAAAGGGATCTGTCATTTGTATTTAGGCTGCAGGTAACTAAAGCATTCTAATTGTTGTTTCCACTTTCTTACATTTCTTTTATCCGGCTGTTTTTGACTCTTGTAATATGTGGATTATTGTTATTTATTTATTTATTTGTTTTTTTTTATTTTAACATATTCTGAAGATGGAGATTGGATGATAGGCAACTTTTTTAAACTGTGTTCTAACATGATTTATGGGATAATGGGAATATACTCTTCATATGTTTTCCATTTCCCCCTCTAACATAGCTTTCTGTATTACACTCTTAAGTCTTAACCAATATTATTCCAAAAAATACTGAAAAGGACTTCTCAGTAAAAGAAACAATGGCTGGTGTCAGTGTTTGTGTATTGACCATTTACTTTCTTTTCTTTCCGTATTCACCTAGCAAAGAAACAATGCCTTAAGAACCCATTGACTGCTCATTTGTCTAATTTGTCCTTAAGTGTGAATTTTAATAGCTTGGCCAGTAGCTGTAAGTCTCCCTTATTTAGTTTATTATTCTTTTGTATTTTTTCTTGTACTTACAATGTTACTTTGTTTTTTTACCCCCTTCATAGGGTGCTGATAATTCAACACTTTATGGGTGCTGTGTCCTAGTTGAAGAATTAGTGCAAAAGCCCTCTGGTTTCCTCTCCCTGATTTCTGACAAGCAGTCGTCTTACTCTTCTTTGAGACGCCATATATTAACTACACAGAGATGTTACTGCATTCTCTCAAGGCTCCCATTTTTTGAATTGCACTTTGGTGTATTGAATAGGTAGGTATTTAAAATAATCCTGAGTCCCATCCCCTGATGAGGGATGAGATGAAGAAGATATTTTCAATCTCATTGTCATTTTCTATATTAAGTTTTGCAAGGATGGTCCTGTTAGTGTTAACATTTGGTATGTTCTGTCATATAGTGTGCACCAAAGCAGAAAGATGTCTAGTAACTACTTCTGATCTGGAGAGGGTTTGTGGGATTAATCTGTTGTACCTTTTGAAATGTAATTATGCTAGTATTTTGTATGTTTTATGAAACTGAATTGTCGGCTTGATCACCTGAAGATACTAACATGAAAAGGGTTGAAAAAAGCATGTAATAATGTACTAGGGCAGAAAAAACACACCACAATGTAGCTTGCTGGAGGAGAAAACTATTTAACTGATATCCAAAGATTAAGTGAAGCGAATAATATGTTGGCTGTGCAAAGAGGTAATATGTAGTTTGCCAGTGGTACAAGCTTCCTTGGAGTAGAGATGTAGTTTGGTCTTTTGCACAGAGGAATGAAGTTAACTTTAGTTTTAGTATGTGTAAAGGGGAGTAAAAACTTCTGTTGTTTTTCTTTTGTCTTTCTTTTGTCTGTCCCTCTGCTTCAGATTGCAGATGCTTGCAATTATTTTCCGACCTTTTTAGCAGGGCTTTCTCAGACAAAGTTAATGGTTATATTGTGGAAGATAAACGAAATATTAATTTTTTAATCCTTTTATATTTTGGCGTCATAACATGAAGAAACCCAAGTAACGACAGAAGATCAGACAGAGGGTAGCCAATCACTAGAGGTATAAGGAGACCAAGAAAAACTACATGCAAAGTGATTAAGAAGGATTTAGATGTAAATAGCTTGTCTATAGACATGATTTATGATAATATATTATGGCATCGTTTGATCCATCTAGCCTGCCCCACCTAGTGGAAAATGCTTGGTTGTTGTTGAAGGTTAGAGGAAGATCTAAGAAAACATTGGGAGAAACCATTAGAAAGACCTCACCCTAAATGGTTTTATTGAAAATATGGTTTTTGATGAAGCCCAATGGCATTGATTAATACATTGTATTGACCCTCTTTAGTGAGATAAGGCCTGGTTGTTTTAGTTTTTGGGTTGATTATGATGGCATGCTGTTATTTATCTAGGTATTTGACTGAAATCATTTGAATTTATGCATATTATATGCCTCTGTTGTACTTATGCACAATACCAAGAGTTGCTTGCCTTCCATAGCATGTCAGGGCACATTATAATCTAATGGTTTTTGCTCTTACTGTATTAATCTGTGTAGTATCTTCACGCAAGAAAGGCTTGAGCGGTTGACAAAAAGTGTTGGAGATTTAAATTTAGAATTTGTTGAAGGTGGTTATGAAGAAGAAAACTCGGGGGGAAATTCTGAGTCTGTGTTGGTGAATGATAGACCAATAGAAGACAGACTTGATGGAAACCCAAGAAGAATTTCTCAATCAAGCTTAAGAAGGTCCTCATTTGAAATCATTGAGGGTGATCATAACCATACAGAGCAACAAATAGTTAACGGGGAGCTGCATACATTTAAGGAGAGAGTCAATGATGACAATGTTGTGCCATTTGATCCTGAAGCTGATAGAAAAACTGCCAAAGAAGAATCTGGCCCTACAAATTCTGAAGATAGTGATTCATATGTCGATGCTTTTGTAACAAACAAACAATCGGAAGATAGGCGTTTACCAAATGCCATTTTGCCACTTTTGCGCCATTGCCAATATGAAAGCTCTGAATCTTCTTGCAGGTACATGACATTGTGATTGTCGTGCACATATAGTCAGTAATCATATGATTTCAGCATTAAAAGTAATGAAGCTAACTGTGCCTTTAAGGATGGCATGTGTTTTTTCTGTTGTAGTCAAATATGGAAGTACTACGAACAAAGACTAGTTTATGTATATGAATCTGTTGTGTGTCATTTCATTTACTTTATTAATTGGTTAAATAACTTTCTGTTTATTTCTAGACTTCATTTGACTGCAAAATGTAGCAGATTGTGATTTGTGCAAGGTAGGAGGCATAAAGTAGTAGTTGTCATTATTACTATTATGTTTCCTGGTGTATTCTTGTCCAAGCTGCATGGAATGAGTTGATTTTAGTTAAGCGTAGACATTGAATGAGTCGTAGTAGCAATCCCTGACGTCTCTGTTTTGTATTATGTTTTTTTAGTTGCTTTCTCTACCGAGAATTACTTATTCTCCTTGTTCTTTCTTTCTAATAAATTTTTTGGTTTATAGTATCAAATTCTGATATGTTTACACAGTTATCTTTTAAAGTGACTGTGCTTTGTCTTCTATTAAATTGTTGTTCCTTTCTTCTAAATGATGCATTTTAAACATACAATCTGATTTATGCAGTTGTTGAGGTTCGCCTGGTGAAGATAGAAATTTTTAGCATGATTTGTTTTCCCTTTTTCTAAGTGATGCATCCTAAAATATGATTTGCTTTTTGCAGTTTTCAAGGCTCACCTTGTGAGGACAGAAATTTTAGGAGTGATGCTGATGACACTGAGACAGAAGATGCATCTTTCTCTGGACAAGAGGATTTAAATGACTTGCATGATATCCTTGAATGGGCTAAGGTTTGTAATTTTAAATACACCTAGAGCTTTTGTTTGGTCTTTTGTGATGGTATTTTATTGCTGATTTTATTTACCAATTCCCAGGCAAATAACTGTGGGCCATTACAAATTATAAGTGAGTATTACTGTTTAAGTTGCCCTGCAAGGGGCTCAACACTTAGGTTTCATCCTTTGGAGCACCTGCATCCCTTGGAATATCATAGACCAGATGAGACATTTCTACATCTCGCTGGTGCAACAATTGATTTGAAATCTTGTAGTGCAGGTCTAGAATTAGCTGAGGTATGTCGTAAGAATTTTGATTGGAATAAATTGCTTTGATTCCACTTCAGATTCAGGATTTGAGTTCTTTGGGAAGTATCATGTTTGATAGTCATATACTTGTAATTGAGTTTTACTTGCAGTACACAGTACTTCATTGTTGTTTGTTTTTCTCAGGCACATAACTCTCTTCTAGCCGAGGAGGAGGCAACTGCATTATCTATATGGGCTGTAGCATGCATATGTGGTACCTTGAGACTTGAAAATGTAGGTTTTGTGTTTTGGCCTATAATTTTATCAAATTAATGTTCTTTTGTGGGTTTTTGTGGGGTTCTGATGACACTTCGATTTTTTATATAATATATTGTTTATATCATGCGTGCTTGACATTTGACTTTTTTAATGGAAGTTTTGACTGCATTATTTTGAAATTATGCATGTTGGATATGCCTTAATGTTGATTTGGTGGAGCAGGGAAGTTTTCTCCTGAAGTGGAAATGTAGTGTGATCCATGTAACAGTTTCATAATGCTTGTCTAGGGGTTTTAAAATACATGAGTTAAGTGATTGTTTGTGTCTGTTGTGCAGGTGTTGACATTGTTTGCAGGAGCTCTACTGGAGAAGCAGATAGTTGTTGTCTGTTCTAATTTGGTATGTGTTGTTCTTTACATTAAGTTAGTATTCTTCCCAATTCAGTTGTTATATTGTTGCAAATATCATCTGAGTCACTGGTTATGCATGATTTTGTCCTTCATACTTCAGTTCATGTTTATTCCTTTGTTGGTAGCTCCCTTGTCTATTAAGAAAAGTAGCAAGTTTATTTTTATTTTGGTTTCTTGCCCCTGGTCTATTAAGAAATAGTACTTGTATTTGTATTTTGGTTTCTTGTCATTTGGCCCTGCTGCTGTGCTCATTCATAATTCATCAGACATTTTTCTGCTTATTTTTTAATGTACAAGTCATGTTAATTGTTTGCGGATATTGCAACAGTTCTGATCCTCTAGTTTTACGTCTTGCCCACTCTTACTAAAATTTGGAATGGCTGTACTATGCTTGAGACCCAATATTTGATTTTCTGATATAGAGAATTTAATAGTCAGAAATTAGCATCTCACTTGGATCATTGATATTTCATTATAGTCCTTGACAGAAACATATTACTTCTTTCATGACCAGGGAATTTTATCTGCTTCAGTTTTATCAGTCATTCCACTGATCCGGCCCTACCGATGGCAAAGCCTACTAATGCCGGTTTGATATTTTTCTCTTTGCAGAGTTAAATTGAATATTAATTTATAAATTATTAATTTCTCTTTTGAACCTTATAGTATTAGTATTTGATAAGAACATGATCTTCCAGGTTTTACCAAATGATATGCTAGAGTTTTTGGATGCACCTGTCCCATACGTAGTGAGTATTCCATTTTTGTTTTTACTGTTTTGGATAATATCTGCTTGAAGTCAGGCTATGATATCTTTCTTGGCATATATTTGTTCTTTTAAATTCTTGCTATGTGCTTGTCCTTGCACTTGCCCCGATATTACTTAGATAATGATATTGAAAATATATTGCTTTTGGAGCTTGCTTTCACAAATTGGGACATAAAGTTAGAATTGTTAATGGAATATGTAGTTTTAAATTTGGTTTCAACTATTTTCATCTTGCCCTTTCCTATTGACGATACCATTTCTGACATCTGTCTGGTTACAAAATTAATTCTCTAGGTCGGTATCAGGAACAAGACTAACGAGGTTCAATCAAAGTTAACCAATGTTATTCTGGTTGATGCCAACAGAAACCAGGTATGTAATTTTTTCTGCAGTTTTCCAATGGCAAAACAAAATATTTTGCCCCCTAATAATTTTGTATTTACTAAGCATAGTAGTGTACATGTCAATTCTTCCTCACTATTGTATTTGAAAATTCATGGCTTCAAATGAAGGAAAACTTTATTATAGACATTGTTGAGTTTATCCCGCTTTATGAGTTTATCCCGCTTTATGGTTGTCATTTACTGTTTTGTTTCAATAGGTGAAATCGCCAACGATACCACCACTGCCAAGACAGAAAGAGTTAATATCTTCCTTGCGTCCTTATCATGCGACTCTTGTGGGAGAAAGTTACTTGGGTAGGAGAAGACCAGTGTACGAATGCACGGAAGTGCAGGTGTGCCCTTACTAATCATCTCATCATTATACATTACCTCCCTTATTTCCTCTTTATTGCTCTTCTTTTTTGTACATTTTTAGTATCTTGAATATTACAGATGTTAGTCATGCGAGCATGTAATGCATGTCAAGTTATGTAAAAGCCTTTCTTAAGAACCAATTATCCCAACATTTCGTCATTATATTGTGCAATGAAATAATTCGAGTAATTAATGATGGATAAGTAGAATATTTCTATGTGAAATTGTTAACAACCATATCACTATATTTTGTAATATTCTCATGTTGTTCCCACAGATTGAAGCTGCCAAAGGGTTCTTATCGGTGTTAAGATCTTACTTGGATTCCCTTTGCTATAACATCCGTTCTCATACAATAACCAATGTGCAATCCAACGATGATAAGGTCTGTATTTTTGTCTCAATTGCAACACCACCTTTTGCTGGTAATTATTTATCAGACTATGTTTTCAAGTTCAATGTTATGACAAAAACAAGTCGTAGATAAGTTTAGGTGTGCGCAAGTGGCAAGTAATAAAGAGGTTGATGATCATATTTTTAGGTTCAATTTGAAAAATTTAAAATAAATAAAACAATAATTGAAAAAAATTGTGTAAAATTTAAAAATAGCAAGGGAAAGGCATGCTTTCAACTTTCAAGCGTGACATCATGTGTGAACATTGACTTGCATTTCAAAAAGCATATTTTTGTTACTATTTTGATGAAACAGTAAGCTAACAAACCAACATGATGGCTTATACCTTTCAGGTATCCTTGCTTTTGAAGGAGAGTTTCATTGACTCATTCCCTTATCGCGATCGGTCTTTCATGAAGGTTTGGTCCTGAACTTACATTATAATTTATGTTAATTATGTTAACAAAATTTACTTTTATCTTTGTTCCTTTGTCAGTGTGCTCAAATAGTTTAAAGCTTGTTTTGTCTTACCTGTGTCATTAAAATGATATACATTTGTATCTTCACAGAGCTTTTGTTATTGGGTTTTACTTTCAGATCACTAATGCAAATTGCTTCTCTTTGTTGCCTTGTGCTAAACAGCATTTCGTGGACACACAACTCTTCTCTGTGCATACAGATCTTGTTCTGTCCTTGTTCCAAAGGGAATAAGGCTGATATTAAAAAAATAACATTTGGGGAAGCTTGTACGCACGTTCAATGTTGTATTATGTCTCTAAATTATGTATGAGCAAAAATTTTCTCCCCTTGACATGTAACCCAAGATTCCACTAGCGCTCCATTTTTTCCTTTAGCCTTTTTGCAGTAATACCTGTAAATATTTAGTTAAATGATATATTCGATCTTAAAAATGTTATAGGGTTTCATTCTATGTAAATGACATTTTTTTTTCCTTACACCAAAAGTAAAAGGTATGCTTTATCTACGGCAGTATACAAGTATTGCAACCCTTATTTTATGCTTTACGATTGAACTAGGACTCTATGAGAATGCATCTAATGGTGTATATCAATGATGTGTAGATATAATGAATGCAGGGAATCCAGACCCCTCTGTTATATGTTAGTGAAAGTGGGAGACAAGTGTATTAGTTGATGGAAAAAACTCCTCTAAAGTTTGCTTATATGTAAAATGAGCAACGTCATATATATCCACCCTTGATTTAATTTAAAAAGCAATGAAATCTTTTTATTTTATTTTTTTTGTATTCAAAATGCAATTTAATCTTAACCCTGTTATTTTAAAGGAGAATTAAGCTTATTTAAATGAGTATTATCTAATGTTATTGATTAAATAATATTGAAAGAGATAAGTATAATGATAATATAAATCTCTAAACTGTAATTTATAAAATAAAAGAAGTATAGAATGTTATTAAGTTAAACCTCTTGGTATAATCTCTCCCATTCATTGTATTGTAGAGGTAAGATTAACCGTGCGCTTGAAAATATTGTTTCATATTGCTTTCTTCTATTGAGTTAATAATAACCATATTCCTCCCTTAGAGAACGTGTGTTTAAATCAGTGTATTAAATTTGTTAAGTGAAACTTCGTTATACTGGAACTGATTCAAGAGCAATACTAGTAAAACCTCCATAATTGGTGATCCACAGCTACTAAAGCAAATGAGAGGGTGGAAGCAGACACGTCTCTGGGTCCCTACTACCGAGAATAAACAAATCTTCTAGCTTGTTCATAAAGGTCTTCTTAATAATGGAATAGATATCTCATTAGATTTAGCCAATCTCTTCCTACTTTAGAAAAATATGATCTTCTTTGCTGATTTGTCTGATATTCAGGGTTCTCCTCAGGGAAAAACTATTGAATAAAGTAGGTTAAAGTGCTCGTTTGGTCCCTGCCGTACATCATGTTAAGGACTTATTTAATAATTTTCTGCTTCTTATAGGGACCAAACGGGTAATGTATAGGGACCAAACGAGTACTTTTTGTATGTATAAGGATCATTTTAATAATTTTTTATATATAGGGACCAAATCGAGGATTCCTGTCAAGTATAGAAACCAAAATATTACTTTAACCAATAAAGTATATAGGTGCACTGAATAACTTTGTCCTCGATGTATTCATATATGGTTTGTCCACCTTTTTTGAGGATGTAAGCCCCGCTATATAATCTGTCAATTTGTTCTATAGGGGAAAATAAAAAAAATGAAGCTAAGTACTTATGATCATGCCCATGGGATGGTATTATCGAAACAATACTGTTACATGGTCAATCCGACAAGTTGTGACACCTAGTTGATGGAGTTCAAAATCGTGGTTAATTATGTATTGAACTTGGTTGATGGGTAAATATAAAAGGTGGGTAACTAGTTAATCGATAACTTGGTTAATACAAAATCTTGGTTAATAAAGCTCGGGCAAACGACAAACTCTTCATAAGATTTTCTTTCCCTTTTTATTTAACAATATTTTCTTTCCCTTATAATGGCTAAACATTAAAAAGATATGAAAAGAAGAGTGAAAAGGATGACTAATTTCTCAAACTATAGTAGGGTCAAGCTGAGATCTCATATGAACTTTTTCAAGCCTTCAATTTACACATGTATAAGGAAATCCTTCTTTGAAATATTTTCATACAGCATGGTTGATATAGGTGCAACTGCAATTGACCCAACCATATGATACTATTGCATCATCCCTTACCTCATGCAAGCCACCATTGTTGACATTGTTAGCAACTTGTAGTTAGCTTATTTAAAGCTTCTTCTTCCCAACTGTATTTTGTTCATTTTCTAGGACTAAAATGACCCTCAAGAGTAGTATAAATAGGGATCATTGTAATGCATTTTGAATCAATGAATTAGTGAAGTTTCCCTTGAGTATTTGAGAGAGTTTTCTCTTTGTTTCTGTGCCATTTTGGCATCAAAGTAGGTTCCTAGATTCCGGAGTTGAGTTGTGTGAGAGAATCAACGGAAAGTTTGAGTTTTTCAGTGGTATTTAAGTGGAGGAGCCACTGCCCCTGCTGAAACTCTACTTTGCGGTCATTTTTTCGCAAAACTAACGCCGCCATTGCGCTCAGGAGGTCGAAAAACCCTTGGGTAGCAAATTTCACGGCCAACAGAGCCGCCACGGGCTTCGCCGGACCACCGCTCGCCGCCGCTCTGTGTCGCCGGAAAACCAGAGGTTGAAGACGCTGACGTGTACGCCACGTCATTGCCACCTCACTCACGTGACCCACTCACGTACTGCCACGTGTCATTTATGCCACGTCAGCAGCCTAGTCAGCAGAAACTTTCAGAATTGCCAATCAGTCCCTCAACTATTTCGTAATTGCAATTTGGCCGCTGAACTTTTTATAATTGCAATTTGGTCCCTGAACTTTTGAAAATTTTAATTTGGCCCCTGAACTTTTGAAAATTTCACTTTGGCCCCTATATTTTTTTGAAATTTCAATTTGAGCCCAAAATTTTGGAAAATTACAATTTTACCCCTGAGGCTTATAAATTGCAGTTTTGCTACAAAAAAACTTTTGTAAGGTACCAATTCTTATAAAATTCTTAGTATGCTCTGTGGTTGCAGTATTGTCTGATCTTCCACATCAGAAGAGAATTATTCTTGTTACTGGAAAGAAATTGTGGAATTGTGAAAAGTGCATGTCTAGGAAAGCTCTGGCTAAGGAAAGACTTGGTATTTAAGTGTGTCTATCACCACCTCTCTTTCCTGGGAACTTACCTGGTGCGCTATTTACAAAACTACAATCTTTATTCTAGTCGCACGGTACTTGACAAATTTCAAACTGCAATTTAAAAAAAAAATGCCTCCAAGAAGACAGAACGAGCAAACGCTACGTGACATCCAAATGGAAGAAATGAGGAGACAAATCCAACGGTTACAAGAAACCGTGAATGCACAACAAGCACTGTTGGAAGCGCAACACATGCAGTCAGACGCTGACGAATCTAGTAGTGATTCCTCATCAGTTAGAAGTCGTCGTCCACAAAGACAATCATTTAGAAACAACGACATCAAGGTAGAAATTCCAGATTTTGAAGGAAAGCTTCAGCCAGATGAGTTCGTTGATTGGCTTCAAACTGTAGAACGAGTCTTTGAGTATAAGGAGAAGCTTATGAAGTCTCTGAAGAAGAAGAAACTCATGAAAAGCAAGAAGAAGAAGATGAGGGAGAGCCAGTATATGACGAAGAGCTCACTGTTGCTGATCATGGTGAATCCTTGGTGATTAGGCGAAGCTTACACACAATGTCAGCAAAGGAAGAGCCTTGGCAGAGGCACAATATTTTCCACACCCATTGCACCTCTGTCGGAAAAGTTTGTGATATTATTATAGACAGTGGAAGCTGTGAAAATGTGGTGTCTAACTACATGGTGGAAAAATTGGAGTTGCCAACACAAAATCATCCACATCCTTACAAGCTATAGTGGCTCAATAAAGGTAGTGAAGTGAAGGTTACTAAGCGCTGCCTTGTGAACTTTTCCATTGGTCAAAAGTACCAAGATAAGGTGTGGTGTGATGTTATTCCCATGGATGCATGCCACCTTCTCCTTGGAAGACCCTGGCAATATGATCGTCGTGCCTTATATGACGGTTATACCAACACCTACTCCTTTGTCAAAGATGGAGTAAAGGTCAAGTTAACTCCATTACCACCAAGTGAACTTGATAAAAGCAAGAAGGAATCCAGGCCATTGGTGTCTTTAGTCACAAAGGAACACTTCAAAGTGACTGCAGAGGAAGTTCCAACCATGAGCTTTATACTATTGTTCGAATCAAATGAAGAAACCGTTCTTCCAGAAGAAGTTGAGCAATTGCTCAGTGAATTCCCAAATGTTGCACCAGAAGAAGTTCCGCATGGATTGCCACCAATGCGAGACATACAGCACGCTATTGACTTCATTCCTGGAGCTGTCATTCCCAACAAGCCTGCATACAGAATGAGTCCCCAGGAGCATGCTGAAATCCAGCGTCAAGTAGAAGAACTGTTAAAAAAAGGGTTGATACAAGAAAGCGTTAGCCCTTGTTCTGTTCCTGCGATCTTAGTACCCAAGAAGGATGGAAGCTGGAGAATGTGTGTTGACAGTCGAGCTGTTAACAAAATCACCATCAAGTATCGGTTTCCGATACCTAGACTCGATGATTTGCTAGATCAATTGCATGGTGCCACAATCTTTTCCAAGATTGATCTTCGTAGTGGATACCATCAGATCAGGCTTAGGCCAGGAGATGAATGGAAGACTGCTTTCAAAACCAGAGATGGCCTATATGAATGGACTGTGATGCCCTTTGGGTTATCCAATGCTCCAAGTACATTCATGCGCCTGATGAATCAGGTACTTCGACCCTTCATTGGCAAATTTGTAGTCGTCTACTTTGACGACATCTTGATCTACAGCAAAGGCAAAGAGGAACATTTAGAGCACCTTCGACAAGTGCTACAGACTCTTCGAGAGCAAAAACTCTATGCCAACCTCAAGAAATGTTCTTTCTTCACCCATGAAGTTACTTTTCTGGGTTACATCATCACTGCTGAAGGCATTCGAGTTGATCCCAACAAGGTCGAAGCTATCAATAGCTGGCCTATTCCAAAGTCAATCCATGATGTGAAAAAGTTTCCATGGATTAGCTTCATTTTATAGAAGGTTCATCAAGAACTTTAGCTCTGTTACTGCCCCGCTCACAGATTGCATAAAAGGAGACAAGTTTCAATGGACAGAGCAAGCACAAAAAAGTTTTGAAGAACTGAAGAAACATTTGACTGAAGCACCTGTGCTAGCCCTTCCGAACTTTGACCAGGTGTTCGAAGTCAGCTGCGACGCTTCCAACACTGGAATTGGTGTTGTTTTAAGTCAAGAAGGTCATCCTATAGCCTTCTTTAGTGAAAAGCTCAACAATGGTAAACTCAAGTACTCTACTTATGACAAAGAGTTCTATGCCATCGTTCGTGCACTGCAACATTGGAGTCATTACTTGTTGAATAAAGAATTTATTCTCTATTCCGATCATGAAGCCCTCAAGCACTTGAACTCTCAACAGAAGATCAGTCGCAGGCATGCCGCTTGGAGTGAATTTATGCAGCCTTATCCGTTCTTACTTAAGCATAAGGCAGGAGTTCAAAATGCTGTTGCAGATGCTCTTAGTAGGCGTCATACCCTACTTTCCACTCTACAGATGAAAGTCGTTGGCTTTGAGACTGTCAAGGAGTTATACCCAGATGATCATGACTTTCAGAAGTTTTGGAATGCCACTGAATTACAATCATTCCAAGACTATTACAGGCATGATGGGTTTTTATTCAAGGGGAAGGCTTTATGTATTCCTCAGTGCTCACTGCGAGAAGCCATCATTTGGGAAGCCCACGATGGAGGATTAGCAGGTCATTTTGGACGAGACAAAACTGTGGCTTTAGTGAAAGAGAATTTCTACTGCCAAGGCTTGAAAGAGATGTCAACAAACATGTGCAAAGATGTCGAATCTGTCACTTGGCCAAGACCAAAAGCCAAAACACAGGGTTATATATGCCACTTCCCGTTCCAGAAGCACCTTGGGAAGATGTCAGCATGGACTTTGTCCTTGGACTACCCCGGACCCAACATCAGAAGGATTCCATAATGGTCATGGTAGACAGATTTTCAAAGATGGCACACTTTATTCCATGCCAGAAGACCAATGATGCTGTACAAGTTGCAGATCTGTATTTCAAAGAAATTGTTCGTCTTCATGGAATTCCTAAAACCATTACTTCTGATCGAGATGTCAAGTTCTTAAGCCACTTTTGGAGAACCTTGTGGAAGAAGATGGGTACCAAGCTTCAATTCAGTAGTGCCAGTCATCCTCAGACAGATGGACAAACTGAAGCAGTTAACAGGCTTTTGGGAAATCTACTTCGAAGCTTTGTAGGCAAAAATCTGAAACAATGGGATATTGTCCTTGCACAGGTTGAATTTGCTTACAACAATTCAACTAATCAAGCCACTGGAAGATGCCCTTTTGAAGTGGTATACGGCACTCGCCCTCATAGTCCGCTAGACTTAACGCCCTCATCTGACAAGCAACAGTTTAGTGCGGATGCCGAACGCAGAGCGAAAGAGATTAAGAAGCTGCATGAACAGGTTCGAGAGCGAATTAAGAAGCAGAATTCAAGATATAAAGCTCAGCGTGACAAGCATCGGAGCCAACAAGTTTTTAAGGTGGGAGATTTGGTATGGATACATCTATGGAAGGAAAGATTTCCAAATCAACCAAATGCTAAGTTATCTCCTCGAGCTGATGGACCATTCAAAATCATCCAGAAGATCAATGACAATGCTGACAAGGTCGAGCTGCCAGGAACATATGGTGTCTCTGCAACCTTCAACGTCGCAGATCTTTCACCATACTTTGATGACGAAGCAGAACTTGACTCGAGGACGAGTCTTTTCCAACCCGGGGGGTGCAACTGCAACTGACCCAACCATATGATACTATTGCATCATCCCTTACCTCATGCAAGCCACCATTGTTGACATTGTTAGCAACTTGTAGTTAGCTTATTTAAAGCTTCTTCTTCCCAACTGTATTTTGTTCATTTTCTAGGACTAAAATGACCCTCAAGAGTAGTATAAATAGGGATCATTGTAATGCATTTTGAATCAATGAATTAGTGAAGTTTCCCTTGAGTATTTGAGAGAGTTTTCTCTTTGTTTCTGTGCCAATGGTTCATTCTCTATTTACACTTGTTGACTTATGGTGTGTTTGGGTTAGGGGATTTAAAAGGATAATGTATTTTTAAAGGGTAATTAGAATCCATCAATGTAAAATGTATTGTATTTTTATATTGAAGAATTCTAATTATCCTCTAAAAATATATTATCCTCTTAAATTCCCTCGTCCAAACACACCATTATAGTTTTCAAAATAGTTCAGCTGCAAAGTCTTAATGGTCTTCATTATCTAGCAAAGATTCGGACCCCAATTGGCACTGTACAGGTACAAATTGGAGAAAATTTATGGTCTACTTGCCTATGCAATTGTAAGTAGGTGATGTGATAACTATGGGCCAAGAGTGAGTTAGGCGCATGTACGTGAGATTGTGGTCCAAGTCCAAGATGTGACAGCCTGCTGCATGATTCTAAACAAGAATGCTACAGCAAAGATACTAGGATTTGCCTTCCTGGCTGTTACATTAATAGAAACATTTGTGTCCCTTAATACTCGAGACCTTTTACTTCTTAAATATATCGGTGTTTTTAGTAACTTTGGTCGTTAATGTGGAGCTTTGTGCTCTGATAAGCATTGGTCATGAACATGTTAGAGATCATAAATGCAGTGCTTTGATAAAGTGGAACAAATAATGGAAGGAGTTCACAGATGTACTTTTTCTATCAATGCTTAATTTGAACAAAGTTTAAATCCTGAAATTGTTTTAATTCAGTTGCTTCTGGCCTGTTTAGGTGTAGTTTGCAAATCATGGTTTGACAATTGACGCATAGAAAAACATTTTATTTTTTTCACTTTCACCCAAATAAGTATAAGATCCAATCTTGTTCAAACACAACCCAAACATATTATCTATAGATAAAACTCAATTTGCATAACCTGGAATGAGATTATGAGCGTGCAAACTATAATTTAAACATGCTATACTCCTTTTTTTGGCAGGGAACTGGACTCCTCTTTATTTGATGTAGGATTAAGGTAAAAGGAGATAAAAATATATTGGAATGGACCAACAAATAAAAACGAATTTGCTTGTCTTTTTCTCTATCATGAGATTAAAAAAAGTAACCAAATATTGTTTAATTCTTTCTAGACTAAAGATCCAAATTGGTCCATAAAAAAATGAGGGTATATTTTCAGTTCGTAACAAAAATTAATTAATCAGCTCGTCCTTTACAATTACAAACGTTGAACAAATTAGTCCCTTCGCCATTTTCCGTCCAAGGACTTCCGTTAAGATATTGTGTCCTGTTAAGTGTCTAAGTGTACTGTTTCCTTATTTCCATGACGGAATTTGTTTTAAAAACAAAAATGGGGGCTAAAAACGTGCAAAGCATGTGCCACTAAACCAAAAACGGTGTCGTTTCTTCTTGGCACTTCTTCTTCCCCCATCAGTCGTTTAAAGCACAACAGACCAAATATGCACCAAACCAAGTTTGCACCAGACCAAGTATCCACCAAATTTGCATCAAATTATTTTTTAGTCATTGTCTTTGTATACATATACCAATTTAGTCTTGCACTAATATATTAGTGACCCGAGTTGGTCCCTAAAATCTCACTCATGGGCCAAAATAGTCCCTATGTGCACCAAGCTTGCACCAATAACAGGTCCAAGCCGAACCATAAATGCAACAAGATACATAAGCAGCAATATACAACAATAGTGTTTAGTGATATCTTACTTCAGTATTTATGGGATGTGTCTTGTGTCTGGACATTTTCTATGCCTTCTTGACTTTGAAACAAAGGAATGACAAAAATGATCTGAAACATCCATGTCCAAAACACTAAAAAGAATAGCATGCATGAACTCACCTTTATTACGTGAAATAGTTGCACAAAAACGCCAATAGAGAATAATGCTCCAAAATTGCACTTAATGATGGAGAGATTTCAATTGAAGAGTCGTCGAATTATAGTAGATTTACAGAACAAATTTCAGATTCTAAATTAAAGGTTCTCTAGGGGGTTTCATCACAAAAGGAAACAACATTCAAAATTTGGAATTTTTTTTTTTAAAAAAAACGACGTAGTTTTGTGATCAAAATTTCAATTATGTTTTGAGACAAAAATAACGACATTTTAAGAATTCGGGACCCCACTTTTTGTTTTTAAACAAATTCATTTGTGGGAATAAGGTAACAATAGGACACCTAAACACCTAACGGACCATCTCAACATCTTAATGGAAGTTGATAAATCCTTATCTTAATGGGATTTAGAGGGGGAAAACTGGGAATAAATTGGAGATTAATGGGAAAAAGTGGTCAATGAGCTGTGATAATAGTATAAATATTAGTATTAGCTAGGATTATAAGTAATAGACTAAAAATTGAATGAAATTGGACTTAATTGTGATTTATCTGTGCAGTTTCGCCTGAAAAGGAATTGCGTTGAATCTGTTGATCTTCGGCGGGCGACAGAACCTCTCGCATGATGAAATTCAGCTCAAAACTAACCAGTCAATTATGTTCATCTTCGTGAAGACGATTACCAAAGACATCTTTAAATAGCTGGAAAACAAATTTCGTTGGGTTTTTTGCCACTTTTTCAAACTCTATACGTGGGAACACACCATAGGAGCTCTCTCCCTCACTTCCATGGATGAAGCAAGGCTTGGGAACAAGATTTGAAGACTCCATGGATTTGATTCTCTTCTTTATCATTTATTTTCTTGTTTTCTAGCATGTGTCTTTAGATTCTTTGATTAGGCTAGGATGAATTCTCTTATATCTTGATGTAACTGAACTACTTTATAGGTATCTATTCAAATTCTATTCAATTCATGTTTCTAATCCTATGCTTAATGCTTTTCTATGCTTGATCACCATGGAAATTGCCATAATGGTTTTGTATCACAACGGAAGTTGGTTATGGAATTAGATTTGGAATAGGAGCCATTGAAAGCAGAGATCTAGGAATAGAGACTCTGGTTTATATGCATTCTTGATGAGGTTTTGATCTTTATGCTTCCAGTTAATTGAGTATCACCTAAGGAATTTAGGGTTCTAGTTAAGAGGAAATGGGTTTTTAACCAAGGAATTGGGATTAACCTAGATTAGTGAACTTGAATGATAATTGATTGGTATTGGTAGTAATTGAAGGAGTAGGTAAGTTACATTGAGTGATAATTGAGAGATTCCTACACTTAATCGTCTTTACCATTGTATTTCCATTTTCATCCGCCAAGTGTTTGTGTTAATGCTTGTATGCATTTGCATTGTGTTTACATGTTTGAATAATGTTGTTTGACTGTATTTTATCTTAGTTCGTGTAATGTCACAACTCAATTGTTTTGTCCAAATGGTAATGAATTTGTAGTAGTCGGTAATTGAACGCAATCCTCGTGGGAACGATACTCTATTCATCACTTTATTACTTGTCGCGATTTGGTATACTTGCCAATTCACCAATAGAAGTCTCTGGGTGGAAAGTAATAGAAGGACTAAAATCCTATTTGTTTAAAATTATATCTACCACTAACTGTCGTTTGAAACTGCGTTGGTCGAAAGCTACAACTTTGAGCTTTCAATAAAAGTGCATTGGGATGCTGCATTTTGCTGTTCACGTTGTAAATAATCTAAACCAAACAGATGCTAACTCTTGTCCAACATTTATAATTATGGGGAACTAATTAATTAATTAATTTTTATTAGTGGACTAAAAATATATCCAATTTTTTTAATGATTAATTTGGGACTTTAATCCTTTTCTATCCATGGCTCTGTATGGTATGCACAATAAGCTAGCTTATAGCTTATAGCTTATTTGACTAGCTTATAAGCTTGTTTGACCAAATTAGAGGTGTTTGGTAAACAAGCTTATTGCATGAGCTTATAGCATTTTTTGATAAGCTATTTGAAATAACGTTTTAGCTTATAGCTTATAGCTTATCAATTTTTTTCCACTTTTACCCCTAGTATTTTAATCATATTCCCACTTTACCCAACTGTCCCACTTCCACTCTTTTATTACGTACACTCTTTCATCTTCCCTCTTTCCTATTTTACTTAATTGGGTTATTTTTATTATGCATGTTATTATTATTTTGTTGAGCCTAAATTAAAAGGATCTTACTTATTCTGTATGTTATATTTTAAATTATTTTTATGCATATAAATAAATTATATAAGCGTGAGTATTCTAATATGAATATTGCACGACATTGGTGTTATAAGTACTCGATGACAATCAATTTATAAAAATTTATATATGATACATTACCTAAGTGTTTAGGTTAGTTGCGTCAAAAAAAAAAAAGTTAGTGATATATTACATATGTTAAATATAATTTTGCAGGTTTTGCATATACTACATATATTCATATTACAAGTTGCTCATATATCAATATCATGCATAATACGTAAATGATATATATTAAATATAATTTTATATTTATTTAAATTATTATTGAGCATAAGATTTTAATTTTTATTATTGAGCATAATACTTTTTCTCCATAAAAAAAAAATATTTTAGTTTTTCACATTAATAAATTTTAAAAATGATTTATATAAGTGTTATATAAAGATATTCTTTTATATCATTTTGTATTCATAAACTAATTCAAACAGCTAATTTTATCAAACACTTCAAATTCAATCAGCTAGCTTTTCAGCATCAGCTAATCTGTTCTGCTGTTCACGTGATGTTATTATTATATTTAAATAAATTTTATAAGAGAAGATTACTCGACGTACGTAGATCAGTAGATGTGCCTGGACTTTGGACCAGTCAGGGGAAATATGAAGTGGCGCTGAAGAACACACACTGATACTGTACGCTCCAACAAAACTTACATAACAAGAATTTAATGCAACCGGACAACATAAATATCATCATGCCAACTATTCCTCTCATTTTACTTGTATGCCCCTCATGTGTTGACTACTAGCTTTTGCTTCTTTATTATGCATTGTTTAGCAACAAAAACACTGTGCAGTATGAACATGCTTTTCCTTGCCACCTTTAATCACATTGTGGTGACCATCTGGTGACAGGTGCTTAGCTTTAGACTAGATGACCAAAATAGTTAGCACGTGCTCTCCACAATTCATTCTATTAATTAATTTATAATGCTGCTGAAAAACAAACTATTCTCCATGGTATTGTTTCAACTTTCAAGCTTAATGCTAATCATCAGTACCTAAAACATTGGTCAAGGTTTTAAAGATAAAAAATTTGTATGAAAAATTATATATTCAATAATGTTTAAAAGTTATTCTTTTTAATATAATGTTTTTCATTTTTCGCTTCTTTAATCAATGTCCTAGAATACTGGTTAGCAAAACCCTCATTTTAATTAAAAGGAAAAGGATGGTTAAGCATGTGATGTGATCCGGAGAGTTTGAGTTTCTACAGGAATGATCTTCAATTTTTGGGGTAAACAGAGAATCAAGTTTTAAAACCTAGTAACAATTGAGTAAAACGTTTTTTTACATGCTCCAAACAGCGACAACCAATTTATTTTGGATTAACTGAGTAGGCTTGCTTTAGCAGAATATTCAACTTGTTGCTGAGACCAGCAAATCCCATACCTGTCTTCCCCAAAAACCAAAAAGAGGGGGCAAATAAATAACAGGGTAAAATGCAAAAAGGTCAAATTGTAATAAAGGAAGGGTTTTTTTTTATTTAGTTATGTTTGCCGGTATTGATTTAAACAAAAAAAAAAATTAAAAATCCAGTTTTTAAGAAAAACTAAAAATATTATCACTCCAAATAATAAATAATATATTATTTTATTATGAGTTTAATTTTCACTTAAGATTAGTATAAAAAAAAATATGCAGCAAATTATTTATAAATTATTTTATGTGTTATTTTTATAATAATTATTATAATTTTTTTTTTAATAATGTTACAGTTTATGATTAGTTAGTTAGCATCTGCTTAATCTAGAAAGTAATTCCAGCTGTATATAATCTTCTCAGACAGCATTGGCTTCAGACGCCCAACGAGTATCCTATATCCTATATATAATATTGATTTTTTTAACATGTGTAATTTTATACATATTAAGGAAGTATAAAATAAAAATATTGTATTAAAAAGAGTGATTTTTTAATTTTCAAAAAATTGAATACACAACTTTCATCACAACATTTTTATTTTTAATTTTTTTAATATATACAAAATTATACAGATTAAAAAAATTGATACTATAAAATATTTATTGGAGTAACTATTTCCTCTTGGGTTTTGAATAGCTTTTGTTTCTCTCAGCTTTTATTATAGTTTATGAATTTCTGTAGAGATGTCAGAGACAAGAGCTGCCAGAGGGACAGCTTAGCTTCTGCAGAAGCAGTAGCTACAGAGAGGTGCAGACTGCAAGAGATAGAAAGAGAAAAAGAAAAAGAAAGTGGCGTAAGAGACTGCATCATCTATCACCTAGCATGCTGGTGCAGCACCTCTGTGATCAGAACCCTTAGTTTTATCCACGTACAGAAGATTCTGTAACCCAATGGTCCCTGAAATAAATATACCTACTCCAAGGTCTATAGTAATAACCCATATGCACACCACTTCATTTCAATTTCACCCTGAAACCTGAATCTCTCTTCTATTTTACTGCACTCTCACCTCTGAAAAAGTTTCTGTTTCATTTTTTTATAACTTTATATCATATCATATACTCCCTTCTAATAAATTTTATTTTTTAATGATAATTTAATGATATTATTTCTAAATATTTTTTAATGAAGATTAAAGTTTTCGATGAAGGATAATTTAAGTAACAAATTTAATTTTTTATGAGATTCAATAAGATTAACTAACCACCTTAATATGTGTATTTTATTTTATTTTTGCTGAGACAAGAGGGAGTATCATATTATTATTATATTAATGATATCTGCTCCTTCATTAGCTACTTCCCTTTTCATTTTTCTTTGTTCTCCTCTTCCAAACACTGCATTTGCTTGATGATGAACGGAAGGAACAACAGGTATCCCTTTACTTCAACACAGTGGCAAGAGCTTGAGCATCAAGCTCTTGTCTACAAGTATATGGCTTCAGGTATCTCCATCCCACCTGATCTTCTCTTCACCATCAAAAGAAGCTTTTTGGATTCTCCTCTCTCTTCAAGACTCTTGCCTTACCACCAGCCACAACACTGTAACTCTCCTCTCTCTCCCTCTCTATCTATACCATGTCACTGTGTCTTTGTAAGAGTGTAAGAATAGTAAAATGGTATTTGTTTAAGCACCTTGTGTTTTTTCCAAATCCAAATATATCATATTTGATAAGTATATTATAAGTAAACATGAGAGAAGTGCACTGACTATAAATCTGTTTGACAAAACAAAGGATTTGGTTGTGACTGTGCAGTTGGGTGGAACTATCTGCAGATGGGTCTTGGAAGAAAAATAGACCCAGAGCCAGGTAGGTGTAGAAGAACAGATGGGAAGAAATGGAGGTGCTCAAAAGAGGCATATCCAGATTCAAAGTACTGTGAGAGGCACATGCACAGAGGGAAAAACCGTTCAAGAAAGCCTGTGGAAGTTTTAAAAACAACACTACCAACTAACACAAATTCATCAATCACTAAAAATAATAATAGCTCTTCACTAACCTCAACCACTCATTCCCTCTCACATCTTACATCTTCTGTTTCCACTGAGACATACCATCATCACCACCCTCAACATTATTCCTTTGGTTCCCATCTCTATAATCATCCACCATCAAGGTCACCTGGTATTGGTTTGTCATTTGGAGACAACAGTGAAAGTGCTCCCATTTTTCTTGACTCTCAGACCGACACAGACAGCAGGTATTTCTGAAAACCAAGCTTGGTCAGTGCTTAATGAAAGTTCTTTCTTCAAGTGTTTGTGAGTTAATTAATTTCTCTTTGTTTTTTCAAAAAGGAACAGTTATGTTTATGGACTGAAAGAGGAGGTGGATGAGCATGCTTTTTTCACAGAACCTTCTGGTACTATGAGAAGCTTCTCTGCTTCATCTATGGATGATTCTTGGCAACTCACACCACTGACAATGAGCTCCTCCTCCTCTTCATCTTCTTCTTCCAAACAGAGGAGCAGCACAGGTTTATCCAATGATTACTCTTACTTGCAACTTCAAAGCCTCAGTGATCACTCAAAACAGCTAGAAAATCAAGATCATGGTTGCTACAACATACTAGGTAGTGATATCAAGCGTGAAACACTTATGATGAAACTGGAAAAACAAGAACCTCAGAAAACCGTTCATCATTTCTTCGATGAATGGCCTCACAAAAGTAGAGGCTCATGGCTTGATAATTTGGATGATAAATCATCCACAACCCAACTGTCAATTTCCATTCCCACATCTGCTCATGATTTTTCAACCTTCAATTCCAGAACCCACCATGGTAATTGAACTTCCATCATTTCAGTTACTTTGATAGTTTGATTACTCTATTTCATGCTTTTATTTCTTCACTTCTTATCATGGCTTGGAGATGTTTCTTTAACTTGCATATCCGTTGTCATTTGTGTTATTTAAACATCAAATTTTGGATACCGTATGTGATATCGTATATGTATATGTCTATCCATCATTTACTTTTTATCTTCTTTTCATACACGCATTCCAAAAATATATGAAAAACAAAGCAGAAATGATTTATGAACACGCGTTCCCGGAACTTTTTTCCTAGACACCATATTTTTCATTTGTTAACTTACCGGGCCCGGTAACAATTGGTATAATTATACGGTGTCCGACACGCCTGATTTGTGTTCAAATAACAATACTGAAAACAAAGGGACACTGTGGTGTTGTCCCTATTTGGATGTTCAAAAATAATTTTCCATTGTTTTTGCAGATGGTTGATATAAGCTTTCAATAATGGGACCCTCCAGTGTACCTGAATCAAAGGGCAATCATATACTTGCACGGTGGGGTTAAGATTCTGTGATGCCTTCCTTCAACTGGTGCTAATTTTTTTCATCTGCTATGAAAGCAGTTGAAATGAATTTGCCTCTCCGAGGAGAGATCCAAATAGGGATAATGAGAAGTCTGGTATGGATCCATTGGGTCAGGAGAATGCCTAGCCCAACACTTGGAATATACTATAAGGCTCAGACAAATGGATAGTAAGGAACCCAACTTCTAGAAGGTTATATTTGCTAGAGAAAAAATAGGAGTTGTATTGTTGATGTTGAGAGATTAGGTAATGTTGGTTATATATTTCATTATGTGGTTGACATGAGCATCAATGAGAATTATGAACTTTTACTTCTGATTTCTGAGTAATTTCTGTCTTACTTCAGCATTGATGGTCAAAACTCAAAAGAATAGAAAGGATATATAGATTTGCATAAGATAAATTATTCAGAAGGAAAAGTTTGTAATTACCAATTTGACCCCTCAGCAATACCTCTAGTCACAACTAATTCCTATTTTTCCTTTAACAGCATAATCTTCTAGATACTTAGGTTCCTTACTATCCATTCCTTTAGGCCTCATAGATTCTGTCTAAGTATTGAGTTGAGCATTTTTCTGACCCTTTGGATTCACATGAGACTTCTCGGTGTATGCAAATGCTGCGTGTGTTCAGTTCTTTCTTCCAACAAACCGTTTTGAATAACTGCACGAGACGCCCATTAGATGTTGAATATGGATTTGAATGTGGGTGGATACCGAGGTATCTCGTATTATATGCAAATGTATATGTGGGTGTTATATGAATGTCCATTCTAACTCTTAAATAGTAGACTTGTTATGTCAAACAGGTATCAAACTCTATCAATGACTACGCCAAATGGTTGCGGCAACATTCAATGCCACATTATCTGTTTTGTTCATTCATCGTTTTATGCTTCCTGATAATTACAAAATTGGGTGCATTATGTTATGCCCTAGGATTTGCTACTTGCTGTTGCTAGTTTGTCACCTCCTAAAATGGAAATTAAGTGTACTTTAAAACAAAGGGAAACTCATTGGGTACTGATAACCAAGTACATATACCACGCAATAAGGGGAAACACCCTTTGCCCTGAAAAAAAAAAACACTATTGGCTAAATGTTTTTTTTTTAATCGGAAAAATGTCATATTCTCAGATAACTCGTTTTTACAAATTCTTGTAATTAATAAATAACGTATCAAATATTTTTATATTTTTAAGATATTGAATATATTTATTTTTATTTAATATTTATTATTGAGAGGATCTTAGTGAAGATTTTTAAGAGGATATAGCAATACCTTTTTTTTTTTTTTGTTACCATTGTTCTTTATTTCTGGTGCTTTGCTTAAGGTTGTGTTTCGTAATTTCCCCCCTCTATTATTTTCCCGTTAGATAACTTCTTATTTTCCAAGTTGGCTGCTATAATTTTATCACCCCAAAATATCACCAGCACATGCGTTTGATCATAAATAAGGTCCGTAACAACGTGCCTTACTCCTTGATCACCATCAAAATGTATGATAGGTCAAACGCGGCAATTATAGAAGAGAAATGTTGGTTGCACATACAGAGTCACATACCTAATATATGTTGAGGTAGAGAATTTTATTAGCTCGCATTCTCAATAGTTCCTTGTCGTTAACAATTTTTACCATGTGAGGTGTGTAAAAAATTTATAGCTGTAACTAACAATAGATTGTACCTTTGGGATTGTTCCATAAAAAAACTACAATCATACAGAAATTTTGTATCAGCTAATCCCACATAAATTGGTTGAAGGAAAAATTGCACTAGGCATGAACAATGACCTTGTTTTTCTTCATGAATAATGATACTTGCACATTTACATTTGCACAGTCATCTCTAAATTTTCTGGTTTTACTCTCTCAACACCAATAGGGGCAAAACTTAAATATTTTCAGAAGCCAAAAACAAGGGGAAAGAAATACTTCATTTGGCAAGAATCAAGATAAGTTTTTTATATTTATTTAAAATACTACATAAAAAACTTAAGTTCTTAGAATCTTTACTTCTAGACCCATGGTCACTGACCACCAAGCGAAAAGATTTACCATTTTAGGAAACAAGATAAAAAGGACCCAAGTCATTGCCAACTTCACAGCTGAGCAAAGATTACATCTCGGAACCACACAAAAAAATTTTTTAATAATAATAATAATAATTTAATAATAATAATAAATAAAAAAAACTCTGGAGAAACTGCCCTTTAAATTTGTCTCTGAATAACGTCGACCAAAAAACAAATGCATAAAACCAACTATCCCAATTTTAGTATACTTTCCTCTTCTAAATGCAGATGGCGCACACATTTCCGATTTTCAAGCAGCCCTTGCACCTATCTTTTCTCTGGACAGATTGTAAGGACATGACTTGGTTGCAACATTTCTTGTGAATGTCATACTGTGAGACCACTCACGTTGATGGCTTATTTTATGGGGTTTTTTTTTTTTTCATTTTTTTTGGTACTCCTTTATTTTTATTTTTATTTTTATTTTAACTGCTAAAGCATGAAGGAGCAGAAAAGGTTGTTAAATTTCCCCAAGGTACTTATTATGGACTATTTGATCAAGGTCATTTGTTCAGACATAAATAAAGCCTTCCTTTTTTTTTTTTTTTTTTTTGGACCATAAAAAAATTGGTCTTTTCCAAGTAAAGCCTTTCCGAGTATATATACATCAGCAACTTCAAAGAATCACAACAGCAAGTAGAAAATGTTACCGGCGGAAGACATCATTTGGCTGATATACATGTCTAACCTGTGGAGTTCGAAATTCATTGTTTCTCCTCTTCACTGGCATCATCTCCATTTGTCTTATCCCTATCCCTGATTTCTCCATCACTCTCCTGCATATCATCAGAATTTTCTCTTACGGGACTTGATTGCCTCAGTAATGGTTCATCGTCATCAGATTCTGATAATGCTTGCCTCCGCCGGGCTATGGTTGAGGAAGGCGCAGCCTTAAACAAGAAGAATAAGCAGGAAATTATTTTAACCATCAGAAATGTGACCAATGAAATTGGAGTTTCATGGTTGCCGAATAAAGAGCAAATTGAATTATTGGAAGAACCAAGAGGAACGATTGAAATAAAAACTTGTGAAAGATATTAGATATGGATGATAATGAGTCTATAAAATTATTCACAACTTAAACAGAAACAGCAATATTATGGCATATCACTTGTATCCTATGTGACATATTTAGATTAAATAGGTTTGACCAACTACTAACTCACATTATCATTATGGCATGTCCTTGACTTCTATTATCATCATTTTAGAATATATAGGTTTGGCCAACTACTAACTCACTTGATCATGTAATACCAATACATAAGCACCTCTGACATATTTAGATGTACTACTAATAATTAGTCCATTGTTAGATGTTGGCAAAAATATATTCCAACCAGAGGATAATGTGTGGATAACAAAAAAGGTTTCTAGAAGTCACAATTCCAATTAAACAATAAATTACCGTCTCATCTTCTGCATCAGAATCTTCAAGTCCCGCTGCTGCAAGGAGATCCTGAGCATTTTCCTCAGCATCAGCGTTCATCAGAGTTTCGGGCTCTCTGAAGTTCAAGTCAGCATCTTCATCCTCCATTTCGTGTTCATCCATCATATCAGCTTCTGCATCTTCTGTGTCATAGCGCGATTTTGAGTGCTTATCCTTCTTTCTCCTCTTTCCACCTTTTCTTCTCTTCTTCTCACCAGTCCCACCCTCTTCATCATCCGACCTTTCCCTCCGCTTTGAATGTGAACTGCTCTTCCATTGCTCCTAGAAATGTAAATAGAAGCTTACAGTTATCAAAGCACATTATCCATCTCAGCTAGCACCTTTACTAACATAAACAACATTCACAAAACGCACCCTTTCAGGCTTTCATATACATCCATTCCACTTAGATGAAGAAATACGTCTATAAGCATGACACTGCAAATTATGCAAATGTAACGTAATTTATGGAAGCAGAAATGAACTCAGGCTATAGCTTATAATTATACCCATGAGCCTCATGTGAACCTTCAAAATTAAAAACAACAAAACAAAAGCAAAAGCAAAAGACAGAACACAGTCAGTAGATTTAGCTACCATAGGAACTATCAGTCTGTTTCTATTCTTCTTTCCTCTATATACTCGTATAACGTGATTTACCAACTTCTAAACCAAACTTTTCAATCTTTTAAAAATTCCTTTTTTAGAATAAGATATTTTTCATTAAAAATAATAGAGTATTCAATCTGGAAGACAAATAAAAATGAAAAAAAAATATTTCTTAACAAAGAAGCCTTCCTGTTGGCTAATTGGCTTCAACGAAACACACCCCAAGGGCAAAGCCCAAAGGCGTATCTTAGCTCTAAGTAGCTTTCTTCTCTTAAAAGAACGCCTTGGAATCCTTACCTTAACACGCTTGAAATGTTCCTCCTGTTGTTGCACTCGCTTTAGCTCATCCTCTTGCTTTCTCCTTTCCATCTGTTTCAATTTAAAATAAAAGGAAAGCAGCTTATAAAGAGAAAACTATAATTCTGAACAAAATCAGTGTGTATCAAGACACAATTTCCGCAAGCTTTTCTACATGGTTTTACATCTAAGTGAACAAGCATGTAGTATGTAGTAGATACTGAGCATTTAAGAACAACACACCTGAAATTTTCTTTGCTCTTCAGCCTTTCGCCGGGCTTCCTCAGCCAATGCAACCTGACGAGCAAGTTCTTGTCTCTGCCGTACTTGCTGCTCCTCACGCTCAGCTGCTTCAAGATGAACTTTAGCAGCCGAAAGTAAGTGGTTGCAATATCCAACATGAGTGTCAATTTTCTTCTCATCAAATCCATGAATATGTAGGTTGGAAGCAGCGGACAACTGACTAAATATACGAACAGCATTTTGCAGCTCCGCAACAGTGGCTCTCACCTACCATTATGAAACCAATGCTAGTTAGAAAGCAATGCAACAAACTACATCCTGGTCTGCTATGATCTCCTATAAGAAAGTAAAAGGTAATTAAAGGAATAATTGAATTACAAAGAAACTTAGAACAGGAGAATCATCCACCATAAAACAAGCCCAATAATAGCATATTAAGCTACCCATGCACAAAATCTAGAGCTTTGTAAATATATGTATGTAACTGCCATAATATAGCATACCCATGAATCATGAATGTAAAGCTTCATGTTCCCAGCAATAATAGCAGTTGTAACCAAAGGAATTAATGAATTGTATTGATAGAGGAATACCAGAGAATATGGCCAGATAACTTAAACACAAAATGAGAAGCTACCAAAATACGGCACTGACAACAAAAGAGTCATTTTAAAAAATTAAACAAAAGACGGATAGATCACCTCAAAATTGCTTTCCAGTCCCTCTGATGCAATAACAATATAATAGTAGCCAGAAAAAGGAAAAGACAAAAAATGGAGACACTGTAACTGGGAATTCAAAACAGAAATAGGAAGACAGATAACAGGAAAATAAGGATTCCCCAGAGCTAAGGCTCTCCTTCACACATATGGAGAAAAGTTCACCTTCTGTCAAAGCACACAACAGCAAGAAACAACCTCAATGCCTTCTTTAATTCCTCCATCAAATCATATCACTGTGGCCTACCTAACTGTTTGGGTGAATTTACATCTTTACCCCTTCCCTTCATCATCCACATTTTTGTACCAAATACCTGTATACACTCAAATCTGTCAACCCACTATCCTTAGGCAAGCAAACTTGCTCCTCTATTTAGGCAATAGTTTCAAGGCCTCTGTCACCCTCCACCTCAGATAAAGAAATCATGTATTATTCAATCAGTTCAGTCCAGCACAACTCAGCTACCTACCATAATGTTCTTCCAGATCCTCTAGCACCTAAATGTCTCTCTTTTAGGACAGAATCATTTAAACATCGCATTCCTATTCAGTCAAGTAATACTAGTTTTTCATCAAACGAAAAGGTAATGCCTGCTCAATAGACAGACAAGGCAAGAGACGGAAAGGCAGGAGAAGTTCTGTACTTTCTTAACACACTACTTGACACGGACGGTGTTTGAACCAGATTTTGTTCAAACCAGAACCAGAGACATTAATGGTTCAAGGTTCAACTGGTTCAACCGGCCGGTACAGTCCAGATTGTAGAACGCTTTAAAGAACCCTGCTATAGTCGAAGGCAAAAATAGACAGCACAAAGAAACATAATTGGCATCAATGAGCATGTTTTCTTTCGTCAAACAGCTCAATAAATTTTGTAACAATGATTCAAAGGATAAAGAAAAAAACCTCATCCGCAGTCCTCTTTGACTTTTGTAGCGTTGATGCTGAAAACTTTTGCATTGCGACCCCTGCATCAAACCTTAATGTATAGTTTGAGGGGGCCAAATGGATGGCTCTAAGTAGAGTTTTTATACAGTCTTGCCACTGTTCAGCTTCATAATGGGTACGAGCTAAATATAGAAGTATTTGTGGGTCTGTATTATAATAAAACTTCCGCAAACAGTTCTGATACTGCATAATAAGAAATAAGAAAGATCATGATTGCTGTCATAAATACTTGAGTAGGAACTTAAAAGGGATACCACGTAAAAATAGGATAAGCTCACCATTTTCACAGCCAAAGCAAAGTTCCCCTGGGCAAAATAAACGTGTGCCAAATTTATCCAAACATCAGGCATCTGGACAAAAACACTGCCACTTGCGGCTTCTTGAACCTACGAAAAATTAATAGAAGGAATTAAGTCCAATAGATGAAAGTTTATGCACTTAATATTTCAAAGATAAACTAACATAACAGCAACCTGTGTGAAGATATCCTTCGAAACATCAAAATGGCCTTTTTCTGCTAAGACTACCCCAGCACCATTGGCAGCATATAGATTAGCGGAATGCTGAATCAGAACCTACAAATGTATGAAAATAAAAAAGATACATATCAAATAATATAATTTCACAGTTAGGACATAGAACAATATTTAAATTATGCATGTAGAAAATACAAAAAACAAAAAACAACACTTCAGGAAAAATTAATTAAAGCAAAAGTGTAAAATCAAGGTAAGAAATACAAATAACTCCCACGTGTTAATAAATTTCCACTTCCTCAAATAAAGAAAAAGCACACATGCACAAGCAAATTATATCGTTTATTCTTCTTTCTCAATTGTTTTGGTCAAGAAGCAACTCTCATATAAAGCTTAAGCTATTAGATAAAGGCCTAGGAATGGTTTTAGACCTCTAACATCCCTCATTTCATGCAAAATGGACAATGTACAAACCCACTTAACCTGTGTGCTGAAATTTAATTTTAATAATAAAGAATCCACACAGCAAGGATTGAACTCCTGATCACTTGTTTGTAGAGGTTTGAATACCATGTCAAGGACCTACTATCCTAAAAGCTTAAGCGTAGAAGCCAAATAATGTCTTGATATCTAACAGATTTTATTTCTATGTACATCAAGGAGATGAATCCCAAGATCAAAGGAATTTTTGTAACCAAATCCGAGTCCACAAAGCAAAAGCAGAGAAGTGACCACAAACATGCAAAAATAGCTCTCATAACAGTATGAAAAGGCCTACTCTTGTATAAAGTTCCTTGGCCTTTTCCAAGTGAGTAGCTTCTAGCTTTGGATTTCTTTTCTCATTTCGAACTGCTGCAAAGTAGTTCCAGTTTCCCTGTTCATTTCAGAACATTGTAATACAATACAATTATGATTTATGAGGATAGAACAACTGGGGTGAACAATAGGCAGAATAGCCACTTGTACTTCCCATTGAAATCTACCAATTGCAGCAGGAAAAGGGTTACAGGGATATGGGATGCATAAATAATAAAGTGAAAAGTGCATTTTAGAGTAGACATACTAGAGAAAGAGTAGAATATGAGTCCTTCCCATCAGTTGCGTCACTAGCTGCCCGGAGAGTTTCTTTCGCCTTCACCCAATCATCATTTTTCAACTCCAACTCACCAAGCATAGATAATGCATTTGGACACTTGTCATTCACCTTCAGGGCATCATTAACCTACAGAAAGGAGCATCTAAATAGTAAGGCCATATCATTAATATGGAAAGAAGAACAAGGTCATAGGGAAAATAGTAACCAGTTCAATGCTTAACAGAATGTTGTTCCGAGCTTTTGCAATAGCAGCTAGCCTCAGATACGCATCAATATAATCTGGGTACTGCAGATACAAAGTAATACAAAAAAAAAACCAGTTATAAAGCACATCCCATGTACTAAAACATAGGCATCATGAAATAGAGTTTAAGTAAAATCCAATTCAACTTTTTCACAATAGAACATTCGGTAATTGAACAATTAAACAATACATAAGAATAAGAATACTATAATATACAGCAATAGAACAGGCATTACCAGATTGGTTCAGAATGAGACAGAATAATAACAAGCATTATTCCAATATATATATATATATATATATATCGACTTCAATTGAGTAAGGAAACACAAACGGAGCAATCAACTGCAAATCCGGTCAAGGGTGTCGGAGACAAATATGTATAAAATTTAAATTTAATGATTGTGTGTCAAACAAATTTTTTTAAAAAATTAAAAGAAACTTTGTGCTATAAGAATGGAATTTGAGACCTAAAATAAAATCATTTAAAAAAAATGATCATTATAGAGTAGAGATTGATAATGAAAATGATAGTAGAAATGGCCATAATAAAATATGCTGGCAGGGATACAGCAATGTCATCCCTGGTTGTACTTGGGGAAATGCTGTTGATTCCAAAATCGAGTATAGATACAAATAAAAAACATCATAATAAAAAATGTTTACAATAAAATAGAATGACTAACAAGTTTCATGTACAGATTTTGACCACTTGCAACAAGCTTAGAGTATGTCAAAAATAAATCAGTAACACGAATGGAAGGTTTCCCCTAAAAATGATGATATTAAGGTGTTTGTTCAATACAAAAAAATAAAATTACCCAAAAAAAGTGCTTAAAGCATTCTGCATCACTGAATGATTTCATAACCCTTACCATTAAAGCTTTTTAAATGACAATAAAAAGCTTCATTACGCATTCAAAAATTTAAATAAAATAACTTCCAACTACACGAGTAATAATATTAACAGCAAAAACTAAAATATAATAATAATAATAATAATTGGTGTTGTGTTGTGAAGCTAGAAATATATCATAACCAAGGTTGTGGAGAAAAACAATTATAATTGATTGGCTCTAAACGAAACAGCATCATCATGTTGAAGACATGAAGTTATGTATATGGTAAATTAACTTATTTTCTCTCTTGAGGCTGTCTGGGGTGCATAAATATGCATTTCCATGCACATGATGTTCTCATACACAAACATACCTTGAACAAGATTAGGCGATACAATACGCTTGCAGTTCCAGAATCATTTAACTGCTCAAGTAATCTGGCCAGGTTAAAGAGTACTGTGACTTTATCCCAAGGTACTTCCACATGATGACCATTGCTTTCAAGGTCATGAAATAACTGCATGTCCTTGAATTGAAGAGTAGAAGTAGCAGCATCAATGGAAGACTTCTTTTCCTTGTTAATAAAAGAAAGCCATATTCCATCACCTAAAGCCTCCTTAAAAGTGTGTTGAGCAAGCTGATAAATAGAAGAAACCAGAGCTCAGTTTTGGCGAGTGCCCCAGGAAAGGAGTCATAACAAGAGCAATGCAGCATTTAAATAGCAGCACAAACCTCAAATTCTCCCCTTTCAAACTGAAGGACACCAATATTATTGAGTAATTCAATTGGTACTTCTTGACCTCCCTTCTTAAAAAGAGTACGAGCCTGTACCAGAATTGCAAAATTTAGATTATAACAAAGATTCTGGAACTTCAACAATGAAGGGTTATATGAATTTCATAAGGATAACATCTGTAAACTAGACCGACGCTGTTGTTTATTTAGGTGTCCGAGTGTCGGTCATGTTTCTGACAACAACACCTCTGTACGACACGTGTCACACCCCTCACCATGTGTCCAAATAACAAAATTTATCGGCTCGGACACGTATCGAACACGACTCGAACAAGGCTTGGACATTTAACTAACAACCCAAAACATCCAGACACTTTGAAGGACACGGCTGTTTAGAAAAATTACAATTTTTTTAGGTAGCTTTCAGAAAGTCAATTTAATTTTTTTGGAGTACGTACTCTTCTTTAAAGAGAAACAAAATCACACCTCATAGGGCAGAAGATTTAGTATTTGTTCATAGCATATTTCATCTTCAATCAAAAAATACTCCATAATACACCAAGAGGAAACTAAAATGTGGAATATAGTAGTGGATGAGTTTGGATCCCTTGATGATTGTGGAACTCTAAGTTGCTAATTTGTCACTTGATGAACCAAAGCTAGAGGCTGTTTTTTTCATTGATGGTGATCAAGAAAGGGAAGAAAGGTCTTAGACTAAATCTTTTTTTAAAAAAAATTATTGATTGCACATAAATGGATTAAAGATGAAAAGTATAGTTCATCTTTTGTTTTAGAATCATTTTGGTAAAGAGGCAAAGTACTTAAATTGTAAAATGATGTTTCTTAGTATTTTTTTGTGAGGTTATTATCATAGAAAATATATAAATGCTGATTCTCAATCTAAATCTTGTCATGTTGCTCATCTTTAATTTAATTTGACATTTTAATATATCTAAATCTTTTCATGTTGCTCTCTCTCTCTCTCTCTCTCTCTCTCTATATATATATATATATATATAGTGCCGTGTCCTAGTGTCCTATATTTTAAACATTGTCCATGTTTGTGTCGTGTCTGGTGTCCGTGTCCATGCTTCATTGTTTGTAAACCACAGAGACAACAGCATATGATAAGCTTGTAAACCCATACAGTTTTGAATGCATCCAGTGCAGCTCCAGTGTCAGACAGGATTAACAATTCTCCCAGTTCAAGAAATGCCTGTACCAGTGAAAAAAATTAAGATAAACAAAGAGCTAAATAAAGATCATTGCTCAACTCCAAAATTTCAGTTTCAGGGACATGAAAGTAATCAATTTAGAGAAAATAACATTGTAATTAATGGATAAGATTAAAAACAAAGAATCACTTAAGGAAAAGGAAGGGCGTGTAACAGTATTAGTGACACTAATAGTGTGTTTGGATCCATGGTGATACTATGGGAAAATCACGTTCACCATGGAAGCTACATTTAGTAGCTTCCATTAATACCACGGCAGACTATGTCCCTAACACACAAACAAACATGCGCTAGGACTTCACCAAAAACTGATACAGAATTTGCAGCACCTATAAAATACAAATAAATATATGATTTGCTTACACCTATATATGTAAAGATAGATGCAAAGGAATTTTTAAGGAAAGCAAAATGATTCAATTTCCAGATCACAACCCACAACTTTCATTTTGCCCTGTTTGGTATCACTTGACATTACATCAATATCAGTGTTATTAAACTCGGACCGGACCGGCCGGTCTGACCGGTTAGGCCGGAAACCGGACCCAAGGCCGGTCCAGTCAACGTATCAGACCGACTGAGCCTCTGAACCGGTACTGACGTCATTGAACCGAGGTCGAACCGGAATAAACCGGTTGAGCCGGTCCGATCGAACCATCGAGCTGACCTAGCGACCCACGCGTGTGCACGCTATCCGAGGATGTCCCGCACACGCGCGCCTCTGACCACAGGAAATTCAAAATTTCCAAAACTTGCATGTGAGGGGACTCGAACCTAGGTCTTCACGGAGGGATACCAACAAGCTTTACCGTTGCACCACTGGTGCTAATTGGTATATGGTTTGCAAATAATATATATATACATAACTTACCTATAAATTTAGACAATTAATATATGGTTTGCAAATATTATATATATACATATACATATAAATATTATATATATACATATACATAACTTACTTATGAGATTGTTGATTGTTATTCAGTTATTTGTGAGCTTATGTGACCTTGATTGGTATTTGTTTAATTAGATACTTTTTTTATGGTAATGATTTTGGATTTGGAGTATGGACATGTTGAATTATGTTGTCATATATATGAATATTTTAGATTTTTTAATGTATACCGGTTCAAACCAAGTCAACCAGTGACCCCCGGTTGAATCAGTGACCCATTAACCCAGTACCCTGACCGAGTCAATCACCGGTTCGGTTTTAATAACATTGATCAATATAATAACATCTCATTAATTAGGCTAGTGTTTTGAAACACTAATCTGTCCGCAGGTTGCAAAAAAATATTATTTTATTGCAGAGTTTGATTAAGGCAACCAAATATATTGTCTCTCATAGCTTAAACCCATAAAATAAAACAGTTATGAGCCTCTTTTCCCTATTATAGATCAGAAAAGAATTTCTCTTTCACTACGTGACCATTTGATAGAGTGGCAAAGTGCTCCTAACGAGTGGCATTTGATAGATACCATCCTATTAATAGAGTCTATGTGAAGAGGATAAATAAAGGTTGGCAGTGGGTTAAGTAGGAGGATGCATGCAAGATGTTCTGGTAGCCGCCCAGACACATGGCAGAAAAGGAGAGGAGTGTGAGTGGATTAAGATTCAGTTAGAGGAGAGTGGAGATTAATGAGAGGGGAGGCTCGGGAGAAATAGGAAGAAACTGAGATAGGAATCGGGGATCCCGGGGGGGTTTTGGGTGGGGGGGGGGGGGGGGACACAAAGAGGAATAAAAATATTAAACATCAAATAAAGGCATAAATAACAGCTCGGAACCTAATAACAAGTTATAGAATAATATAGGCCCCCAATTAAACATCTGTAGAAGCGGTGAGAGGGGCAGTGAGAAAAATTTACCTAAAAGGGTTATGGAAAATGAGCAGGAAATTATTGGGAGTGGAGGGAATAATAAGGGGCAGCAGTTAGCATTTACCTAAGGGGGTTATGGCAAATCATCAAGTAGTTAGTGGAGTGAATAAATCGGGAAGTGGAGGAGGGGAGAAAAATCATTTGGAGTGTGGGGATACTTGAGGGATCAAAATTCTTTCTGACTTTGCCATTTGGAATTATGTTTTCACATTTGGCTTCATTAAAATTTGCCACACAAAAAATTTAGTCTAAAAGGTTGTAATTTGAAATTTCTCAATCTTGAAATTTCTCAATCTTATTAATGGCTTCTTTTGTTTCCAATACTTGCTTCTAATTTTTTTCTGCTTCCAATGAAATTTTCTTTCAAATTTAATCTACCCCCAATACTTTTAAATTTGAAATTTCTGATTATGCACTGAATTAAGGTTACATTTTCTAAAAAGTGGACAAAAGTTTATTGTTTGTTATTTAAAAATTAATTTTATTTAGATATTTACGGTAGTATGTTATTTTTTTCTTTAATATCTCCCTTGCATCACAAGGGTCACATTCTAATAATAATAATAATAATACCAAAGACTTTCACCTGGGCATCACGGGGATCAATTTTTGTAGCTTTCCTAATGAAGTCCTGGCCCTTGTCAGTCTGACCAAGCTGAAGATATATGTGCCCAAGTGCCTATAAGAAAAGACACAATATCAAAAAAATAGAAGGGGAGAAGGAAATAACATCAAGGGACAAAAGAAAGGTAACCATCCAGTTGGTCTGACAGTTTCATATACGAACAAGAAATTTCAGTCTAATCATTGATTTCTTTTGCTTAGGTCTAGGTAACCTAATCTACAAATCCTGGGTACATTGATTACACTAAATTTTGGAGATTTTTCAATAATTTTCAGCAAAAACAAATTCTTGGTAAATATTTCAGATTTAGGAACAATTGACAACTCTTCCGGTTAATAATGTTCAAATTGTGGTTATGAGTAACCAATTAGTCCTAAACTGATAATATCTTTACCATGATTTCCTTTTTTGTCATTTTCTCGAACAATTTTGAAGAAAAAAGAATAGTGTTGGCCTGTTGGCATACAGATATATATAGATGACCATGAGATTTGCAGCCGTTGAAGTTGAAAAATTCATGATTTTAAAGATTGTTCATCATTTTATGCAATCTACCATATTTTCTCCAAATAAAAAAGGTAAATGTGTCATATTCCCTCAACAGATATTTTCCAATTTTCTTTACATTACATCATAGTCTGGAAGCTAAATGACTTACTCTTTGCCACAAATGCATTCAGAACCTAAAAGAAAAATGATGTAAAAAAGGCAAGCAATAAAAAAACCTATCAATTTTAAGCACTCACTTTCAATGTCTCACAATTATCCGGGTACACTTCCAAAACCTTTTCAAAGTTTGAGAGCGCACTTCTAAAATCTCCCAACTTTAATTGCACTTGTCCCAAACCTGGAACCAAGATTTAAAATTAAAATAGTGAATTACGAGAACAATACTAATGACCCTATGAAAAATACTATTAATTGTAAGTATCATATGGAAGCATAAATTATAGCAATTAGCAAATCATAACTATCATGCTACATTTTTATATTACCAAAACACAACAAAAGATCTAAACAATCATAATACCAAAACATGATTACATGCTGTAAGAACACATTAGAAATCTGCCATTACTGTAAAAATAGGAAGCCATAGAATCTCAGTATATCTGCTAACCACAGAAGCAACGCAAATGTTCCATAGCAATTGTTTCATAGCTAAGAAAATTCTGTTCCATTATCAGGCATATTACAAAGTTACAAAAAAAAAATTAAATCTGTATGTAGCAACTGACCATAATACGGAAACACAAATTCATGGGGCTTGTTGACTTCCTTGACAGATGCCATGTAATACACCCCAGCTTTGTCATAGTCTCCCTATGGTCAAGAGTAAAAAACAATTAGTGTCATGAATCAGCAATACTCAAACCTTGGAAGTTAGAAGTAACACTACCCAAAAAAAAAACCTGATTTGTGAAGATTAATTTTTAGAATCGTCATTAAAAGACTAGGAAGTCTAGAAAAGGATTGTAGAAAACAAGCAAGAAAAATAAAAAGTACTTTAAAATAAACTTTTCTTACGTGCATCCATTGTGGAAATAAGAAGTACTTTAAAATAAACTTTTTTAGCTTTGACCTTAGGCAAAAGAAGGCCAACAATGGCATTTCTTGTTCCATTCTTCTTACCAGGGCTATTATCTAGAGGATGAGACTCAGTCACTCAGAGTTTGTGAACTTATCTACCCCACCAAAGGAATAATCAAGCTATAGATCAATTATGTTATGAGAAAAATTTAAGATGCACAGAGACAAACTAGAGCATCACTTCATCTTGGAACTCAAACAAAACTAATCACTCTTCTTCGACATCTAACAGAGTTCAACCTACCATACAAACACAGTCAAATTTCAAAAGAACGTCAACAAGAAAAACAAGCAAGGGAGAAAGAGAGAGATTTTGCTTCCAACCTTGCTATGGTAAGAGCGTGCCAAATTGTAATAAGAGTGAGACTTTGTTGGACCATGATTGGTAACTGCTAATGCAGTTTCAGTCAGTTGCTCAACTAAAAAATGTTGACCAGTGAAGAAAAAATGATTTGCAAGATAATTCAGAGCCATTGCACAGTATGGGTATATCTCAAATGCCCTCTGCATTTTTACCATTCCCTTCCTAATTCCACCAGCTGAAAGATGCTACACAGTATCAGAATAGTCCACCAAATCAGAAGCTGATATCATAACACTAGATATACATAAATACACATGAACTGCATAAGAACATGATAAAAGCAACAAAAGTGAACCATCATTAGTGCGTAAGTCCATTATTGCTAGTGCAACAAGAGCCTCAACATTTTCTGGATCTAGCTGTTAAGAACAAAATCATGAAGCAAACAGACGTTAGCACCGGCAAAGTCACACAATGGTTGACCTACTAGCTGATAAAAAAAATACTTGCCTGCAAAACACGCTCAAATGCCTGTCGAGCCTTTTCAAATTGACCTAATTTGTAGCGACATAGACCTATGCCAAGTCTCACAGGTGCAGGGCAATCGGGGTACACTAGCAATGCCCTCTTCAAGTTTGCAAATTAAAAAAAAAAAAAAACTGATATTAAGCTGTATTCGTCGCACAGAAACTGCCACCATTCAAGTAATTCGCCAGGCATGATGATGAGGTTAGGTTTCCATACCCTTTATTAACATACATATACATTTTTTAACATAGCTTAAATGAAAATCACCATCAAGATAACATATCTACCCATTGAATTTCTTATGATATATACAATCCATTGAAATTTCCCGTGTTAGTCTTTTACACAACAACAATCACAAGACTAATCTCCAAAACACTTGAATTTTGGAATGCATGTCATCAAAATTATACATTCCAAGAATGGTTCCACAGAAATTAAATCCTATAAAAGTGAGTAGTGCAACAAAACCGATTTAGTTTCAAAGTGTTGTCATTTGATTTTGATTTTATCCTCAACGACAATACATATATGTGAACGCATACAGTACAGATGTAGTAGTATATAGATAAATGGATGCACATGTATAAACGGCTAAGAAAACATCATTTGCCACTAGCAAAGAATAGGGCTATATCACCAACCTTATACAACTCAAGTGAATCGGAGTATCGTCCACGGTTGAACTCAACACATGCCTGTAGATATGCAATAATGATATACAAGAAATGCAGTACATATATGTCAGTAACTAAGCAACATCTCAAACTAGCTCCAGATTTTAGTATTCACATTCTGAAAACAAACAGATGCACAATAGATGGAAACATGCTTTTCAGAGTTTGGGGGAAAACAAGGCACTAAAGTATGGATCATAGAAGGTATATTCCAGAAAGGGGAAAAGAGGGACATGTGGAGAACAAACAGAGGGAGAGGTGGTTATTCTATAAGTGTCTGTGTAAGTGGGGTGCAGAAAGAGAGTGGAGAACTGCAGGTTGTTATGAAGAGGAGAGTGGGGGGTATATCGAGGAGGACATTCTGACATTTTGGAATCATGGGAATCGACCTTGGGCTTGGGCAGGAAGTTAGCAGGCAGTAGCTACTTCTGTGTTTTTTACTATTCCATTTCTACATTCTACTCTTTATTTCTGCTGTAATGGTTGTATTTCTGCCCTGCTGAGTATCAGATATTATTTCTTTGTTTTAGTAGTAAAATATATATGTTTTCCTTGGTGTGATTTCTCTGGTTTGCATCACACTCCCATAAGACCTTAGACTCCCAATTCCAACAAAAGCATCTTAATCGTGATAAGTGCAAAGAACGTTCTTCAAAGTATCAAATTGAACTCCACTACTCCCAAAACAGCCAAAAACAATTTCAAATCTGCCAGGCTACCTCACAAAGGAGAAAAAAGATGACTGACATTGACCGTCATCCAATTACTTGAAAAAAGAGCCACAGTACAACTCATCTACCTACTTAAAAGATAGGTAATGAAAAATCATTGAGCACTCTTTGAGCAATGAACTGATATGGCAATTGTGACTCAAGGTTTATTCGCGAACCCGTTTGAAAAACTGAGTTTTGATTATCTGAGTTTTGCAAATTTAGGTGTGATTAAAAGTGGGTTTTTAGTAATTGATTTATGTCTAGGTACATTATTGTTTAATGTGGCTTTGGTAGAATGAATATTGTTTGGATAGTGTTAATCGAACTTACTTTCAGATATGTAACTACCAAATTGACCTTCAATTTCATTTTATCATTTACCTTTTCATTTATTGCCAAAAAATTAAATGAATATTGACACAGAAAATCTTTTTGAGAATTTAGTAAAATTATTAAATTAAACAACATATAACTTTTGCAATGAAAAAAGATCACAATTTTAATAAAATAAGATTTTCAAAACATTTAGCATAATTACTAGATCTTAAGCATCCAATTAAAACCGATATTATTTATAAACAAGAACTATCATTTATAATACAACACAACTTGATATTAAACTAGTAATACTACACAAGGTGATATTAAAGAAGGTCGATGATATGAACTTGAAAGGATTGGGAAGTGATTAATTTTCTAAGCATACTATGGTAAGAGTAGTAGTTGAAAATCCGAACTGAGGTTTGGTGAACAACGAAGTGAAATGTTTTTTACTTCTTCAGTTCTTCTTCAACCAAGGTTTGGGCCCCAAACCGAGATTTAGCTAATTGACTTTTGGAGATGCCAAACGGGTTTTAAAAATTCCAAACTGAGTTTGGACCTGTTGGAGGGCTCCCTACTCAATGTCAAACACGCACTAATAGTTTGACTTTTATTTTGAATTTGCAAAGTTCACAGGTGTCATTGGCACTTGGCAGAGATTAAAGAAAGGAAGGAGAGAGGACAGTCTGTTGCTCTATTTGATTTCTTTCCACCTCAAAATTACTCACTCCTTATTGCATATAACCCAGATGTGTATGAACAAATCAAAACATGTATCCAATGTTGAGCCTGCTCACTCACTAGAACTTTTCATTCAAATATAAAATATTCGAATGTATTGAAGGCAACTTGTAATCATTTCACAAAATCAGGGGTGTTGAGATCAAACAAGTTAGTCTAAAACCTTGCACATGGGTATGTGAACTTAATACAACTACTATTATACCTGGCCCAGAAGAGCAGGAACATTATCACGGTCTCCATCTAACACAATCTTAAATGCAGCAGAAGCCTGTTCTACTTCCCCCTTTGCCAGCAAAAGCTGACCTGTAAGCATTAATTACGCATCAATTTGTTAAGTATCTGCAGCGCACGACACAGGGGTACAGAACAAACATGAGGTTCTGCAATCTAGATACCCATAACTTGTAAGACAACATAAAGATCAATAAATATAAGGCAATTACTATGCCATCATGCACAAAAACAACAACATAATCCCATAATTTATCTCAAAACTAAAACATGCTTCAGCGGCAAAGGCCAAATAGAGATGTTTCTCAATAGCCAACAGCCTGTTATTGTTTGAGAAGAGAGAAAAGAGATAGAGAAATTCCGTATTGCATATTTGCATAAAACTGAATGAATGTACAGCTGATAGAGTTCTTGATGATACCGATACTTATATCAGTAGATTAAATCCTAACTAACTCAGATAGTTACAACCGAAAACTAACTGAAAAGAAACAGTTACAATGACAGCTATACAGTAACTAACTAATAAATACACTATTCTCACAATGGCAAAAATATACATGTCTGTATGATGAGATCAAATGCAATCAAAGCAGCTCCATTAAAAAACATCAATGAGTAAAAACCAAAATTTTAAAACACTATCAAAATGAATTTTGTCTGAGAAGGGAGATTCCAGGTTATATTGCTAGGACATCCACGGGATACTTAGAGGTAATGCTATGACCCAGTCCGAGATAAGCCTAACAGGTATTATGCTCTTCATAGTGAAATCACTGTTCACAATCTTGTTCCATTGAGACATACTCCACAAAAACACAAGCAAATATATTCACCTTTCCCAACCCATGTGGAGGGCTCATGCATGTCGATCCTTGATGCTTTATTGTAATATTGTGTGGCCAAAATGAAATGATCCTCCTTTTCCCTCTGCTTCGTCTCTATTTTTCCAAGGTAGCTATAGTATGCCCCAAGGGCATTTAATATAGCAATCCTCTCATATCTAACATCAGCATAATATTCATCAATTTCTGCAAAATGGGGTGAAAAATCAACACAGTTGGATTATATTAAATTCAATAGCTAATGTCAAGCAGTAACAAAGATCAAACAAGCCCATCAGTTCCACAACCAGTTTAAACAGTACTCCCTCTAGACTCAAGTATAAGCAAAAAAGTACCTATATTTTGTGGACTCAAATATAAGCAAATTCCAACCAACTCAATACTATTTAATGTCACTATTCCAAAAATCAAGAAAATTAATCAATCCAACAAATTCTCCTTTTACTTTTCCAAGAGCAATTGCACACTCCCGAGACAATTAAAGGGTAGTCAGTAATTATAACTCATTTTTTTACATAAATCATGACAATTACACTAAATTAACTAACTTCTTTAATAAGTGTGAAATTAGTTAATTTTTCTTATAATTGAGTCCGGAGGGAGTACTAGTTAAAAGAACATGTACCAAAATCAATAAATAAACTATACCAGGACTAGACCCTTCCTCCAAAATCTGGCGAAATTGATCAATTTTACCCTGCTTGAAATACTCTCTCTGAAGCATAACAAGAAAACATAGACAATATCAGAAGTGCACTGATAAGAAAGATTACCAAAGCAAGTAAACAAATTCTAGGCAATGCCAAATGTATATCCAGATTTAAGTACATATTTTGGTTATGAATACTCGCTTTTTCTTCGAATGTAATCTCGGAAAGATTTTGATTATAATCTATGTGGAACACAAAATTAGCTAATAGCAAATACAAACTTAACACAAAATACGTGAATGTAGCATTTTTTTTGCGTTGCCAAGCTGTATAACAGAGAATAACGGCGCGAGCAAAATCACCAAACAAGCACCGGAAGAACCACTAGTCAAATCAAATTCGAATCAACAAAGCAAAAAAATCAATCACTAACTAACTATCTTCGAAATTGAATTTTTTTCTCCTGAAGCTGAATCACACGCAAGTGCAACTAGAAATTGGAACTTAAGAGCGTTTATATACATAACAAGAGAATTAAGAGAAAATGACGAACCGCGATGATGAGCCAGAGATCGAGCGGAGCTTGCTCGGCCTTGAGAATGTCGAGGATGTCAGAAGCATCCCTGGGAAGCTGGTCGAGTGCAACCCTAACCTCCTCCTCCGAATTCTGCACCGGTATGTACACGGACGCCATTGATTCCCAACGAAGCTTGGGAACCCTAATTGCTCTTTTATGCTATGCGTTTTGCTCCTTTTAGGCTTCTGAGGTTGACGAAAGAGTAAGCTTCACCAACAAGAATAACATGGCTCTCGCTCTGGACTCTGAAGCTGCTTATGTTTGTGCACTAGTTTTATTATAACCAGCAGCACGGGTTAACTCTAGAGAAATGATTTTTTAACACTGGATAACAATTTTCGACGATAGTTAATTATGAGTGAATGGTTAATGAATATGATAATGTGTCACAATTCATCAACTATTTGAATATAATTAATCACGATTTTAAGGTATATATGTATATTTTAATACCTGGAGATTATGGTTAATAACGTTCAAAATCATGGTTAATTATATTCGGTGGATGATTAATGAATTGTGACACATTGTTATATCCATTAACCATCCGCTAAACGTAATTAACCATATATTTGAACTGCGTTAATCATCTAAATTGTTTTTCATTGAGAGAAGGTTGACATATTATTTCTAATTACTAATTACTAAATATTAAAATCTATACCATCCATTACTAATAAGAAGGGAACCCAAAAAAAATCTATCACTAATATGAAAAGTGGGTTCTGGTCTATCAATCAATTACTAATGAGAAGAGAACAAAACTATACTTCTGGTCATATCTTTATTTTTAGGTTTTAATTTGGTCATCTTTTAAATTTTGTGTCGATTTGGTCCCTTATGTTGTCAACCTTACCCTAAGTTGATCTTTTTCGTTAGATTTGCACTAACGGCGTTATGTTTCCATCATTAGTCATCGGAAACCATCTTCTCTTTGTTGGAATATGGGTTCTCTCACCAAAATATGGGTTTTAGATAGATAAATCAAATATAAGTTCTCAGTTTCCTTCCTTCTTCCTCCGCGAAAACCTTGGTGGCGACGAATGTAGCGATGAAGGAGGAGTCGGGACATTGTAAGGATCCCACACCTTGATGGAGGCTTCGAGGCATGGCATGCCCAAAGAATATTCAGGCTAGATGAAAACATGGCAGACTCTTGGACTTGGTCTTCAAACTTGAATGGGGTTTACACTGCAAAGGAAGGTTATAAATGGTTGCTTGACTCCAATCCTTTTTTCCTGCTGCTAGTGCTAATCATTACAACTGGGATTGGATCTATAAATTGCACTACCCTGAGAAGATAAGGTCCCCGATGTGGCTTACAAACCAAAAAGCCCTACCTACTTATGAGTTGAGGGCTTCTAAAGGCTTGACACCCTCCCTACTACGAGAGATGCACTTGCACTATAAAGATTATTATTCATAGCCTCAAGGATTGCCCTTAGCTTTTCGTCTCAGGGCTGCTATAGGAAGCTGGGGGGAGGATTTCTTCTCTGTTACAAACCCTATTGATTGGATTAGGAAACAAACTGAACTCAACAATGGTCAATTTCTAGCTACCCTATGGTGGGTGTGAAGGGATAGAAATGCTAGCTGCATTTATAATCAACACGGGGTAGTTTGGAAGTTAAAATTATCGGGTGATCATCTAGCTAGCATACTAAATATCCAAATGGAGGTTAGTTCCCAAGTCATGACTCGAGTCAAGGAGGTCAAATGGGATCCTCCAATGGTGTCCCAATTTATTTTAAATACAAATGGCAGCTCTTTGGGAAATCCAAGGAAAGATGGATTTGGTGTTGTTCTCAGTACTAGAGAAGGAAAGTGGATAAATAGAGTTATGGGTTACCTTGGTTGCTCAGATAACCTTCTTCGTGTGGAGCTATTTGGGATCTGTAATGGTCGTCGACTTACAAGGGATGAAGGGATCAATTCTGTGGCGTGTCTGTCAGACTCTGTAACATCCCTGGCTGCTCTATGGAGTGACGACTGTCAGAATTGCTCCAAGCCAAGCACACTTAACTGTGGAGTTCTTAAGTATTGGGCTACCGAAAAGAAGATGCATCTTGTTAGTATAGGTAGTACCAATCAATTCATATAAGCCTTCCTCAACTATATAGTCCCATACCTACACAGTCTCAGGATCCCTCTCATTCAGGTGTGCTATCGGTTCATTCATGTGTCCCTCCGCTTAGAAGCCTGCCGGGAGCCGATCCTTGTCCGTGCCTTCTTGCACCGGCGACCACTCCCCACCCTCGTCGGCACCCGGTGTTACATGCCCACCAGCTTCCGCTTGGTTTGTCCCCGAACCACACCGTATTGGGAGAGGTGCCGCTCTGATACCATTTGTAACATCCCTGGCTGCTCTATGGAGTGACTGTCCCCACAAACCAATACGGGTCTTTTCAGCATGCTTTGTCCTCACTCACATGCTTCCTGGGAAAACTTCCCAGGAGGTCACCCATCCCAGAATTGCTCCAAGCCAAGCACGCTTAACTATGGAGTTCTTAAGTGATGGGCTACCGAAAAGAAGATGCATCTTGTTAGTATAGGTAGTACCAATCAATTCATATAAGCCTTCCTCAACTGTATAGTCTCATACCTACACAGTCTCAGGATCCCTCTCATTCGGGTGTGTAATCGGTTCATTCATGTGTCCCTCCACCTAGAAGCCTGCTAGGAGCCGCTCCTTGTCCGTGCCTTCTTGCACCGGCGACCATTCCCCGCCCTCATCGGCACCCGGTGTTACAGACTCCATCGATGGTCTTTCTTTGATCTCCAAGACTCCTCCTCCTTTTCACATGTACACAGGGATTTTGTGGGAGATTGCCACCCTCATCCGGCAAGGACGATGGTCCTGACACATGTGTTCATAGAAGATAATCAATGTGCGGATTTTCGTGATAAATTGGTAAGTTCAAGGGACATACCATTTGAAGTTATTGGATCTCCTCTGGGCATGAATCTTCACTTGCACACTGATGTTCTTGGTGTTGTCTTCCTACGGTAACCTAAGGCTCAATTTGGGGCTTCTTTTATTTTGCTTGTTTTTTGCTCTTTTTTTTCTTTACCTATGTGTCGAAGAAAAAAAGAAGAAGGAACAATACACCACAACATACTCTCCGAGAAGAAAACACGAATTTGTTGTTAAACTTTTTAGAGAAGCATAAATTTTAACCTGCAATTATGTTGTTAACACTTGCTAAAGATACAAAAATTCAAAAAGTTGATCTTTGAAACATCATGACTCCTTTTCATATAAGTTCACGTTTTATTTTATTTTATTTTCAATTTGATTAGGTAAATATTCAATCAGGGTGTGTTTGGATTAGCTGCAAAAATTTGATTATTTCAATAATTCATTCTATGTATAATCAATTGTTATTATAATCAATTATAATATCATCAATTTTAAGTTTGAATGTGTTTGCTAAAAAGCATAATCTATTTCATTTGGATTATGTAAAAAAACATTGTTATACAGTAAATTATAAAAAAAAATTGGAATTATTTGTTTAATTTAGTAATATTTATTTATCCGATAGTTTTATTGATATGAAATAAGAAGCATAGGGGGGAAAAAACTTCATAAGAATAAATCAGGAAAGTAGATCAATAAACATTGATGGAGAGAATGAGTAACAAAAGAAAAAAAACATTGATGGAGATATAAGGTGGTGTTTGGTTAATGAAATGTTTTATAATCACGTAAACCACATTTTCGAAAATCTCATTCCCATGAATATTACTTCCACATTTGGAAATAGAGAGTTTTCCAATTTTATTCACTAATTTTATTCTAAACATCTTTTATATTTGCGGATAATTTTTTAAATCTTGTATTAAAGACGAAAAACTTTTATTTTCACACTCCTAGAAATATTAGAATAAAACTTATATAAAACACTACCTGAGTTAGAAATAATTGAAGTTCTCAAATTTCAATCTCTATTATTCAACATTGCTTCATAACATAGCATAACATAGCATACAAACTTAAATCAATTCAACAATCACAATCTAAGTTTTGCATTGCAAAACGAACTAAGGAACCACATAATCAACCAACAATTCACTATCCAAGTAATCCCTAACCTTAACCAACTCCTCATTCCAATCCACACCCTCCAATTCTCTTTGTCGTGGAAAAACCGCAAGCAAAGCAATGGAAAAACCCTTAGCCCTCTCCGACGAGAAATTATCACCCCAACTGAGCTGACTAATTCCCTTAACACCCTCCTTGATCCCTCCAACAACCTCCAAAACCTCCTTCTTCACTTCATTCCCAACATTCTCCTTCAACTTCAAGAAACTAACTCGGATCGCCGAACCCGAATGTGGCGAAGGAGTCCAGTCCCCTTCACCGCAGCTGGGTTCGGCTACCCAATCGACGGCCATGAGGTCGTCGAGCCTCTAACAGCGTCCAGGTGGTTAGGGTGCACGGAATAGGCTTCGAGATCCTCCTTGGAGCTATAACGGCTGTGGAGCATGTGTGTGAAACCGAAATCCGAGGTGGTCGGAGGGTTATGCAGGAGTGGGCCCACAGTTAGGTGGAGGACATTGTCGAGGTTGACCAAGGAACTCGTCTGTTTACCATATCGTTGACTTTTGATGATTCGGTGTCGTTTTTGACCTTGAATAAAACGATGTGCTCCACTGTTTTGGTTGATGATGACATCTTGATGGAAGATCGAGTTCTGGAGGAAGGTTTGAATGGGGATGAGGGGAGGTGTTTGGATGGCGAGAAAGTGAGGGAAAAAGATGAACTAGTTGTCAGACTCAGCATGTTGAGAAAATTCTGAGAAAACGAGGTTAAGATCTGAGCTGAGATTTGTGGTAGAAGTTTAGATCCATAGACTTCAGTTGATCAGATAGTTGATGGTGGTGATGTCCTTTGGTCATCTATTGTTTTTTTGTTTCAATTGTTTTTATTATTTAAATTTAAATATATTGCAATGCTTTACACGTGATCAAGGTACTTCAGCTCCATGATCGGTGAATAGTCCAATCTGTGGCCTAGTCCACTAATGACAAGCATGCTGGACGGTGTAAACTTTTAGGCCTACAACCAAAAATCAAACACTCAGGCCCAATTACTAATCTTTAAGTGGACTATTTACATGTTTTACTAGTTAAGCAAATTTAAAAAAATAAAATAAAAATAAAGTATAAGTGTGCATCACAAACAACCCAATTTTTAAGATTTTTTTTTTAAGATTTTGATAATGAGTTTTTTTTTTAAATTTAAACAAAAGAAGTATTGAATTAAAATAAAAAATAAATAATACATTTTAGGGACTCAGATAGCTTTAGTTTTTTTTTTTTATCAAATGTTTCTTTTATTTAATCTTTTTAAACTCTATATCTATCTATCTATAAGGTATAACAAATATATACTACAATTCTTCTCTAAATAGTCACGTGACATCTTCTCCAAACTTTCATTTTTTTTAATTATAACTTCATTTTGTTTTCTTTTTGACATTTCATTTCCCACATTCATATATTTTTATAGTTCAATTTATTTTTTAAATAGCGATTTACTTTTATTTTTACTTCTGTTTTCCTCCTTCATATCTTTCTTGACTTTCCATCGTATCTAAATAATCATTATGCTTAGTTTAGTTAAGTCAACTATATTAGATCTTCACTATTTTAACACTTATTCTAGATATTTTTTTTAATTTATAAGTAAATTTTAAGATTGTAATGGACTTTTGCATAAATTTACTTTAAAACATCCATAATGAATGGCAGGGCGGGTGTGGATGTAAATTAGGTGCTAGTTTTGATATTTTACTTGTGGGATGGGTTTGTGTTTTAGGTGGGTGCATAGTAAGGTCTGGTTGAGCAAGGAATCACCCAAACTGTCCATTTGTCAAAGGCTATCTTTAAACTTCAAGTACAATTTAGGAGGGGGATTGGAAAGTGTGTTCTCTTATATAAGCCTATCTACAAACTTCAAGTACTTCATCCTCCGACCTCTATTTTAAGCAAAAATTAAATAAAACACATATATTAAAGTGATTAGTTAATCTCATTCAATCTTATATAAAATTAGCTTTGTTACCTAAATTACCCTTCATCTAAAACTTCAATCTTCATTAAATGAGTCATTGGAATTTATATTAAATGAAGGGTATTTTGGGAATAATGTCATGAAATGAGTCATTGGAAAACAAAATTTGATTATATATTGGACCAAAAACCTTGGGATTTTTTTTACTTATAATAGAGACCGGAGGGAATACAATTTAGGAGGGGGATTGGATAGTGTGTTACCTTAGGCTTCTTTTGTTCTTAAGGTCATCTCCAAATACTGGTTTTTATCTTGGTTCTTACATTCTTAAAATTTTTACCATTGAAGGAAGCTGATCTGGCTTCCAGCTCAAGGGACCATTCTTACAAAAGAACCAGATTCTTAGCAATAAAAAGTTAATTTCTTTGCACAACACAAAATGAAAAAAGAAAGAGGGAGAATATAAACTATCTCAATAGAACATGCATCTATTGGCATGGAAACCCATATATGAGAATTAATTTTGAGGTCAAACTTGGGTTTGCTTAGAAGTAAAAATTTGATCAGTGTGACTTAGTTGGTTGCATAGATTGAGTTTGTGGGGGAGGACCTGAGTTTGAATCCCACAGAACACATTATTGAGGAGGGGTAAAGAACGTTAACTGTGACTAAGTATCATAGCGGAGATTAGTTCCATAGCGGCTCTAAAGGATTTAAGCTTGTGGAGATACTCCATAGACCCATTGGGGAGCCAAAGACCCTAATTACAGTAGGTTTCAAACCAAAGGCAATGTGAGACCTGAAGATAATTGAAGCGTATGAGTGAATAAATCATGAAATGATGTCTCATATGTGTAATTTTTATTAGATATTAAACAATTTTTGTTAATAAGCTATGTAGGGATTAAGTAGGTGGACTGTAAACCTAAAGTAAGAACTTGTATAACGTTATCCTTGATGGCTTTGTACATCTCAAAATGATTCACCTTTTTTTTTTATAGGAACCTATTGTAATTAGGGCTTTTGACTCCCTAGTGGATCCGCATAGTATCCCACAAGTTTAGATCCTTTAGACCCGCTATGAGACTATTCTCGCTCATATGCTTAGTCACAGTTAAAGTTCTTCGCCCCTTCCCAAAGATGTGTTTTGTGGTACTCGAACTCAGATCCTCCTCCTACAAGCTCAGTCTGCACAATCAACTGAGACACAACCATTGCGTTAAATGATTCATCTTTATTATTATCGATCAAAGATATCATTAATGTATAAAAATACATAAATAAATAAAAAAAACATGTATCAGATTTCTCTATATGACGTAAGTGTATCTAAATTAATATGAATAATGAAATGAAAATAACAGGTTATAGAATAGTGCTAAATATTAAGACACAGAGGGGTCCTAGCGTGAGCGTGACTGTCAAATCTGCATATTCTCTCTCTTCCTCTTCTTTCTCTCTCTTCTGTTCTCATTCTCAGAGAAGAAGAAGAATTCCCACACGAGACAGGTCCAGTCCTTCCCTCCCTCCGGAGATTCCCTTCAATCGCCGATTTTATCACTCTCCTCGGGAATCCCTCGTCACTCTCCATCTTTCACTCTCACTCTTCTCCAACCAAATATCATGTTTTTCAAGGTACCAGATTCTAATCATAATCATAATATTATTACTAATGTTTATAATTATAATAAAAAGTCAATAATAAATTGTTTTATTTATTTTTTATGTAAAAATATTTGCAAAAAATGTGAATTTTTATATCCCTTTTGTTCATACATTGATTTCATTAGCTCCATGCTTTTCTTGTTTCACTGTTCTTCTTCTTCTTCTTCTTCCTCTGCGAATAAAAATACCCACTTTAGATGCGTTGGAATCGCAAAACTCAAATGGGTATTTTTATTTTTATTTTTTCGTTAACCAAATTCTGTTTACAAGCTATTATGCTGCTGCAAGTTTTCCAAGTAAGGTTCCAACATTTTAATTTCTGATTATTTAATTTGTATTATCACAGATTTTACTTATTAGTTTTAAGTAGCGTCAATTAAATGGGTTTTGGTTTTATTCAATGTATGTGTATGTATGTTCATAGAATTTGGACAAATAATCTTCTAACATTTTGGACGGTTGTTACATACAGTAATTCTTTTATTTTTTGTTTTCTGTAATTTTGTTTTGAAAAGGTAATGATGTCTGTGTAGAGCAGTACCTTCATAAGTCTCATCTACCTCTGCATCATTGAATTTTTTTTTTTTGATGTTTTTGAGATTCTTCTTTGGAACTCTGTGCTGTAGGTAGCTATTTCCTGAGTACAATAAAAAAAGGTTCCCTTTTATGGAAATGGGATCTGCTTTTTCCCAACTCATCATTAAAAAAAAAAATATATTACTCTCGAGTCTCAATAATTACAATAAAAACATTAATAATAATAATAATAATAATAATAATAATAATAATAATAATGATTCATACTTATAATCTGATTCCTCTGGAAAAGGAACTCATGGAGGTCATGATTTCTACTACAGAGCTTGTCTCATCTGCCCAAATGCCTTAAACAATTCCAAAACTGCTCATGTTTTGTCTCTTTGTTTTGGTTAGTGCAGGCAGGTACAGATAGGAGGATATGATGATTATGGATAAATAAATTTAAAAAGAAAAAAATTAACTACAATCTATTATTTTTAAGTACTTTCTCATCCTTTGTTATCTCTTCTCAATCTCATCTCATTCTTTTTCTGCTCATGATGTGCAGGGTTGGTTCTGACTTGATTTAGCTTTTGACTCAAAAAAAAAAAAAAAAGGTGGGGATGGAGGGTGACACATTCTCTGGTCTTGGCAATGGTACTCAGATTGATAGCAAGATCTTGCAGACATTTCAGAAAAGCTTTGTTCAAGTCCATAACCTCTTGGATCAGAATAGGCTACTCATCAATGAGATAAACCAGAATCATGAGTCTAAGGTCCCTGACAATCTCAACAGGAATGTAGGCCTTATTAGGGAGCTCAACAATAACATCAGAAGAGTGGTTGACCTATATGCAGATCTTTCAAGTTCCTTTACCAAATCAATGGATGTGTCTTCTGAAGGAGATTCCAGTGGTGCTGTGAAATCAGATGGGAAAGCTGGTGGCCACAAGAGGCACAGGCCTACATAGAGAGTTTGTTTTCTTAAATTCTTTTGCTCGATAGAGAAACACATCACAATTATGTGTTGAGAGAGGGTAGAACATGATTTAGATTCTAATAGCTGAAGCTCTCTTGTATTACATGACTTTCTCTTTAGCTAATCACTTACTCCTTATATTTCAAATAAAAAGAAATGGTTTCCCAGAATTCCTCTCATTGTAACCTTGTAATTTTGGATCTAATAGAAATCAAGCATGTTCGTGTTACTAATTTAATTATGCTGTTGTTGTTCAAGAGGGAAATAAGAATGCCTTCTTTTTTTCTTCCAAAGTAATGTGGTTTGTCCTTTAGATCATGTGATGGAATGAAAGTTACAAATGAGCTTTTCCTGGTTTATCTGCTTTTTCTATAATGAGCTGAATTACATGAGGTAGGGCTTTCAGCTTCCATAAACTTTTCTCCTTGGCAAAAGAGCTAAAGGGTCTTATAAATCTTTGTCCATCATTCTTTTTTGTAAGGACTATTAGCTAGCTACTTTTGATGGGAACTCTTCACAATACCTTTATTCCCTTTACAAGTTCAACCCAAAATGTTGTGGTTAGATCATCTTTCTTTAGCTAATAACTGAAATTGAGAAAGGATTGCAGATACTGTTTTAGTCCCATTCCAATGTAACCACAGCTTCTTTACCATGAAAACTACACCTGATATTTACATTCATGTGTCCTTGTGGGTGTGATAATTCAGAAGAGTACATACATGATTACATATGTGTAAAGATGCCCTGCAACAGTTGGAAGAAAGCAGCTTTAGATAAATCTTTTTAGTACACGATCACACACCACCACAAGAACAGAATCTCAGATAAGAGACGATGAGCTTTTGACTAACTTTATATATATATATATATTAATATCCAATAATAACTGGTATCGGGTGGAAAAGTAAAAGTATTCTATATCAGTTAAAAACAAAGCACTATAGTCCCCATGAGACAGACATGTGTAACAATCTCATTACTTTAACACTCATGATACCACACTCAACTAATGCTTCTCTCACATCAGTGTATGATATTTTAATTTCATCTGAGGATACACACATACTTACATTGACATACTATATGCATGGTAGGGAGTGAGATAACCAGTCCTAGTTTATTGTACCATATCATATCCCCACCAATGAAATGTTACCTTTATATAATATTAAAAAGATAGAATATGTAACAGTATTTTATTGGTGAGGACAGGATGTGATACAACCAAGTTAGGATAGGTGATCTCAACTCGCATGCTAGATGTTTAGTAGTAGTTTTTTTTATATTGTAGTATACTATTAGTTAAACACTAAACAGTATCTCCCATAAGCATGACAAGGGACCTAAAGGTTCTCTTTTGGGATGGAACTGAACTTCTCCATGCTTATCCCTTCATACTCTAGTTCTCTCTCTCTCTCTCACTTTTTAATCCCCCTTCCTCTTTTTCCTCCTTTTTGTTCTCTTTTTGCAATAAATGTGCTCTATGACAACCTTCTAGTTGATAATTCTCTTGTTTGGATCTCTCTCTCTCCCTGATTGATCAGATGTCTTTGTTGGTGGACCCAATGTATGGCAGCCTAATTTCCTGATCTTAGGAGAGAGCCCCACATGAGTGATTGCTGAAAATGGCCTGTTTCTAGTTTGGATTTTGCGCATTGAAGGAGAGGACCTTTTCCTCATCTACAAAATTGATCCTTTGGTCCATACTCTATTCACAATCAATTCAATCAGATCTAGCTATATAATTGTTACACCATCATTTGTCCATGCCCTCAGGGCGTTTATTGGCCTTACACTTAGAAATCTTTTTTTTTTTTGGGCATAGCCATGTGATAGCTGAAAACTAATTTTCAACTGAAAAATTGGGGAAGGGGGAGTCAAACCATGATCTTATTATACCAATTTGAGAAACCCATGAACCGTTTGTTCAATGTGTGCCAGTGTCTCAAACTTAGAAATCCAAATGCATTGTGCAAAATAGAATGTTTTAAATCTTGCAGAAAATATGACTTCTATGGTCACTTTCTTGCAAAGGTTCATAAAAGACGTGGAATTCTTATCTCAAGGTATCAATTTAGGGACTAATGACTTTCTACACTATTATTCACAAGTGTGCAAAAGTGTACAAAAAGATAAGATGCTGATATAAACACTAGCAATGATTCATTTCATGACCAAATGAAGGCGAATGACTAAATGACAAGATACTATGTGGTACAATTTAGTTAAACACTTAAACCTTATTAGCTGCTAATAAGATAAGAGTAATGATATTTGGATATAAAAATAGTATCCAATACTGTATAAAAGTACTCATCCCCATTATTTATTGTTTTCTTCTCTCTCATCATGTATTTCATCACTCCCAAGACACTCATAAGCTTTATGGTATTTATATAAGGTGTCCAAATTGTGTCCAAATATCATTACTCATAAGAGAAAACATAACGCTATATTAACATATATATATATATATATATGTACCAACATGGTGTGACACAACTGGTAGCTAACTGGGCTCCTTAAACATATGGTTAGGGGTTCGATTCATGGCTCATGTGTATGGAAGAGTATCTGTTGGGAGAGGTCAACCCTTTGAATGAATCTCAGTACCTCGAGAGATTAGTCTCTGGCTCTCGGCGGGAGGATACCCAGGTTCACCCAAAAAAAAAAAAAAAACCTATATATATGTTAGATAGAGAGGGTAGGGGAACAGTGTCAAATACATATGCATACTATGTTTGAGGTAATCATCATGGGCTAGAAAATCAAATATAAAAATGGGTTTGGTCCCTACCCAAGCCAAGACAAATTAAACATTGTCTAGTACATAACATGTGCAGTGGGAATCTACTTTTGCCTTTCTTTCCCTTTGTTCCTTGCATTTCCAGCAAATAGGTTGGAAAGGAGGCCAACTCTAGTTTGCCCCTTGAAAGCTTTTTTTTAAATTTTTTAATAATGCAACTTATAGATATCAACATCATTGGTTGGACCCGATTACAGTAATCAGACTATAATAATCCATACCCCATGCTGCATATATGTTTAATTATGGACAAATGACACTTTTTAATAATTTGACGATAATTTTTAATAAGTAATCATCCTTCTCTTTTAAAGGTAGCAGAAAAACTATAGTTAACTCTATCATAAAAGTTAGTTTGGGATAGTTGGTCACATTATTGTAAATAGTTTTTTATTCATATATTCCATCGAGGTAGAATTTTAACACTTAATAAGATTCTAATTAACTCAGTTGGTAAAGACTTTTGCAATTAATTACTAGATTCTTAGTTCATTTTTTGTTTTTATCCACTTGTGTCACATGAGCAAAGCTCAATGTAACTTCTCTCTCTACAATTGTAGTGTATGCAGTGGGTTGGTGCGTGTATTAGTTATTTGAGCAATGCTGACAACACATTATTTATCACACTTTCTTCAACACACCACATATTTTTTTATTATTGAATGAATTTCATGTTGAGATTTGCTTAATAAAAAGTGGGTCCTTGTGATTGAGAAGGTCTCATATGCCCAACAATAGAGGATGTGTTGAATATTACGTGTGCTTGCCTTTTTAGGTGACATTTGGTTCATGAAATGCTTTATTACCAATTAAACTACATTCTCGAGAATTTTATTCCTAGAAATATTTCTTTTTACCCTCACACATGAGAGTTTTTAACTTTCATTAACTAATTATGTAAAAAAAAACTTTCATTAACTAATTTAATTTTCGGGCATCTTTTATGTCTAATTCTTTTTTATCCTTCATTTCAAACATGAAAAAAAATTATTCTCATCCTCACTTGCTCAGAAATATTAAAATATGATTAATATCAAATGCTACCTTAGTTATTTATGTTAGATATTGGCCTTGCATATGTTGGGCGACTATTATGTTAGCTGGGCCTTAGCTGTTAGTTTTAGTCGGTATAACTACTTTATGTTTTTAGTAGTTATAGTTAGTTACTTTAGTTACATAGTAACCATGTTGTATAAATTCAGTTTACACAGTCATTCAGTTTTACTTCATCTTCTTGTTCTAACAATTGATATCAGAGCTCCGAAAGGTGCCTGATACGAAACTGCAGTTTCTTGAGCGATTAAAGAAAATAAGAGAAGAGATTTGTGAGTGGTGAAAGGAGAAAGCCATGGCTGATAATAACAATTTTGTCCAACCTGCGATTCCAAGATTTGATGGTCACTATGACCACTGGGCAATGTTGATGGAGAATCTCCTTCGATCAAAGGAGAATTGGAGCTTGGTGGAGAATAGAGTTTCTATTGCGCCATCTGGTGCAACTCAAGAGCAGATAAAGGCGGCTGAAGATAGCAAAATTGAAAGACTTAAAGGTGAAGAACTATTTATTCCAGTCAATAGATAGAAGCATCATGGAAACCATTTTGTCTAAAGATACAGCAAAAGACATTTGGGAATCCATGAAGCAGAAGTATCAAGGGTCAACCAAGGTGAAAAGGGCTCAGCTACAGGCTCTTCGAAGAGAATTTGAGAGTCTTGGCATGAAGGAAGGTGAGATTGTTGATGAGCACTTTGCAAGAACACTCTCTATTGTGAACAAAATGAAAACACATGGTGAAAAGGTTGGTCAACTGATGATTGTAGAAAAGATTTTGAGGCCTATGACAGCCAGATTCAACTATGTTGTGTGCTCCTTTGAAGAATCCAACAATGTGAGTACTATGACAGTTGATGAACTTCAAAGCAGTTTGTTGATATTAGGCTTGAAAGGAGTATAGTCTCAGTTGGAGTTGAAAACCAAATTCAATAAGAATTGGCCTTTGCACGTCAATTTCAGGGGCTGGCCCACATAATTAAAATTAGATTCAAAATCAGAATTGATTTTGAATTATAAAAGGACCCATCTTCAATACAACCAGGAGGCCTGACTTGCGTAGGAGCAAGGAGCAACAGGTGTTGCGCCGCACAGCGCCGCAGAGATAGTCACGCACAGTAGCATAGGAGGGAGCCGTACCAGAGAGGTGTGCCGCACAGCTGCTGGGTGCCTCACAGTGCAATTTCAATGCAGTCTCTTTATTTCTTTGTTGTTCTTTCTTTTCTTATGAGTAGTTAAATCCCTTTCTAGATCAAATTTCATCAACGCTATGAATACGCATTCCTCATAGACAAGGAATCCTTATCCCACTTAGTTTGGTTCAATTATATCAATTCTCCCTAACCTCTAATTAACTTCTAATGTCAACCAAGAATCCTAAACTATCCTAAAGTCTCTCTCGAGTACTCTAGAAAACACTCCTTAATAATTAACCAACTATATCTCTATGATGATCAACTACTAAGAAATTCATTAAGATCAATGACTCTCTATGAAGGTTGCACATGATTCCTACGGTATATCTCTATCCGTATTAACCCTATGGTTTTATCTCAATACCCTTGACACATAAATCTCCTCCCGGTTTCATTATGATCAGCCTATCATTTAATTGGTGATCAAGCAATTAGAAACATTAAGAACAGAGAATAAAACACAAAATAAGATAAGAAGAAATTAAGTCAAACTGAAATAAAATTATCAAACCGTCATGGCCCGGTTACATCGTCACCCTAGAGAAAGGGGATTTACTCCATAATGAAAGGAATCAAAAACATTGTCAAAGAAACCAACATGAAAACAAGAAAATAGGGGTCTGGGCGCAGCCAAACAGAGGGAGACGCAGCCAAGAGATCAAAGTGTGGAACCCTATTTCCCTACAAAAGGCCAGAATTTATATGTTCTAGTATCAGCGATTCGCGGGGCGACACTTAAATCATAGCTCAGTCCAGAAGTGCACCATCCGCGGGGTGAATGGTCCATCCACGGGGAGAATGGTCCATCCACGGGGCGGATGACTCAAACTTCTAGCCTCTTCTTGCTTCTCTTCCTTGCTCCCAGGCTTTACTTTTATCCTTCCCAAGCTCATGTATGAACCTGAAATTTATTCAAACTAGAAAATCATAGAAAAAGACTCAATTTCCTAATTAAAACAAAGAAAAAACATTCAAAGACTCTAAACACTACTTAAGGAAAACAAAGCCAAAGTTGAGTACTAATTGAGAATACAACTCATCAATATGGTAAAATTCACAAGAAAATCTAGAATAAAACTAGATAATCTAGCGGATTATCAACGTGGTAGAGGAAGACAACCTTTCAATAAGGAGCTAGTGGAGTGCTTCAAATGTCACAAGCTAGGACACTTTCAATATGAGTGTCCAAGCTGGGAGGAGAATGCAAACTATGCTGAGTTTGATGAAGAGGAGGAAATGCTCCTGATGGCTCATACAGAAGTGCAGAACATATCTGATAGAAAGGTATGGTTTCTTGATTCTGGTTGCAGTAACCACATGTGTGGAAATAAAGAGTGGTTTTATGATCTTGATGAGCAATTTAGAGTTTCTGTAAAGCTTGGAGATAACTCTAGAATGATGGTCATGGGAAAGGGAAATGTCAAGCTGCAAATTAGGGGAGTTATTCAGGTTATAACTGAAGTCTATTATATACTTGAGCTGAAAAATAACTTGTTGAGTATTGGTCAGCTACAAGAGAAGAACTTGACCATTGTTTTTCAACAAGATTCATGTAAGGTGTATCATCTGGAAAGGGGGTTCATCATACAGACTCAAATGTCATCCAACATAATTTTTGTAGTAGTGACTTATGTTGTCTCTCCAACTTGCTTCAAGGCATCAAGTGAAGATGTGACTCACCTATGGCACTGCAGATATGGGTATCTTAGTCTCAAAGGACTGAAGATTTTGGTTCAGAAGTGAATGGTTAGAGGCCTTCCAGCACTTGGTGAATCACCAAAAGTATGCAGTGACTGCATGATTGGGAAACAACACAGAGAACCATTTCCACAGTCCAGCTCATGGAGAGCCAGTCAAACATTGCAGCTCATCGATACAAGCAAAAATAGGTACTTTATTAGCTTTATTGATGATTATAGTAGAAAGACTTGGGGGTCTATTTTCTCTTTGAGAACTAATAGAGGTGCAGAATTCACCTCATCAGAATTTGATCAATTTTGCAGCTCAAATGGCATAAAAAGACAGCTCACAGCAGCTTATACTCCCCAACAGAATGAGGTAGCTGAGAGGAAAAATAATACCATTATGAACATGGTGAGGAGCATGTTGTCAGAGAAGGAAATCCCAAAGGAATTTTGGCCTGAAGCTGTAAATTGGCCTGTCTATGTGCAAAACAGAAGCCCTACTGCTGCTGTTAAAGATGTTACTCCTAAGGAAGCTTGGAGTAGACTCAAACCACCAGTTCATTTCTTTAGAGTATTTGGATGTATTGCACATGTTCATATATCTGATACTCAAAGAAAGAAACTTGATAATAAGAGCATCAAGTGCATCCTGCTTGGAGTGACTGAAGAATCAAAGGCCTATAGGCTTTATGATCTTGTTTCATAGAAAATTCTGATCAGCAGAGATGTAATCTTTGCTGAGGATGAAAGATGGAATTGGAAGAAGAGAGGAGGAGATGAGAAGGGAGAGCTTCTCGATTTAGGAGACAAAGGAGAACAAGAAGAGCCAAAAGCTGAGAAAGATGCAGAGGAGACAGGTGTTACCGGTGAAGTACCTGCAACCACAGCTCAGTTGGCAGAATCTTCCAGTAATCTGTCAAATGGGGCTGCTTCAGGAGAGGAGACACCAAACTTGACACAAGGAAGAAATAAAAGAAGGCCTGCTTGGCTGGATGACTATGTGACAGCAGATGGACACTATGCAGATGATGAGCCACACAATTTGGCTATCTTTGAACATTCTGAAGATCCAGTATCTTTTGATGAAGCAGTGAAAAGCAGTAAGTGGAGGCATGCCATGGATTTGTAAATAGAAGCTATTGAAAGAAATGGAACTTGGGAGTTGGTTGATTTTCCAATTGGTGCGAAGAAAATTGGTGTGAAATGGGTGTTCCAAACCAAATTCAATGAGAAAGGAGAAGTAGAGAAACACAAAGCTCGATTAGTGGCAAAAGGCTATTCCCAACAGCATGGCATTGACTATATTGAGGTGTTTGCTCCTGTGGCTAGGTGAGACACAATTAGAGCAATTATTGCTCTTGCATCTATTAAAGGTTGGTGTTTATTCCAGCTAGATGTCAAAAGTGCATTTTTGCATGGTGAATTGAATGAAACAATTTTTGTTGAACAACCACAAGGGTATGAAAAGCAGGGAGAAACAAAAAAAGTATATAGGCTCAAAAAGGCCTTGTATGGTGTAAGACAAGTTCCTCGGGCTTGGTACAACAAGATTGAGTCATATTTCTTAAAGGAAGGGTTTGAGAAGTGTCCATTTGAGCACACACTCTTTGTCAATACCAATGATCAGAAAAGTTTGCTTATTGTGAGTCTATATGTGGATGATCTCATATTCACATGGAATAATCAAGCTATGTTTGAAGTCTTCAAACAGTCTATGAAAAGGGAGTTTGACATGACTGATTTGGGGAGGATGAGTTACTTTCTTGGTGTAGAAGTTGTGCAGAATGCAGAAGGGATCTTTATTTGTCAAAGCAAGTATGCTAAAGAAATGCTTGAGAGATTTGGAATGATGAGGAGTAATGCGAGGTTTGGAATGATGAGGAGTAATGATGTTAAAAATCCTATTGTTCCAGGATGCAAGTTGACTAAGGAAGGAAATGGAGAAGAAGTAAATGCCACTAACTACAAACAAATGGTTGGGAGCTTGATGTACTTGACTGCTACAAGACCTGATCTGATGTTTTCAGTATGCCTGATCAGCAGATACATGGAAAGGCCAACTGAAATGCACTTACAAGCAGTTAAAAGGTTGTTGAGATACTTGAAGGGGACTGTGGAACTTGGAATTTTCTATAGCAGGAATGCAAAGGAAGACCTAGTGGCATATACAGATAGTGACTATGCTGGGGATGTTGATGACAGGAAAAGCACCTTTGGATATGTCTTCTTGCTTGGTTCGGGAGCTATTTCCTGGTCTTCCAAGAAACAGCGAGTAGTGACTCTTTCCACCACTGAAGCAAAGTTCATAGCAGCTGCCTCATGTGCTTGCCAAGGAGTATGGTTGAGGAGAATCCTGGAGAAGCTTGGCCATTCTCAAGGAAGATGTACTACTGTTTATTGTGATAATAGTTTCACTATCAAACTCTCCAAAAATCCAGTTCTACATGGAAGAAGTAAACACATTGATGTAAGGTTTCACTTCCTTAAAGATCTCCCTAGAGATGGTGTGATTGAGTTGGTGCATTGCAACGCTCAGGATATCATGACAAAGCCTTTGAAGCTTGATTCTTTTCTAAACCTACTTGACAAGTTAGGAGTATGTAGATAGTTATATTAAACTGATTGCAAGTTGCAATTCAGTTTAAGGGAGGAATTGTTAGATATTGGGCTTGTATATGTTGGGCCACTATTATGTTAGCTGCGCCTTAGCTGTTAGTTTTAGTTAGTATAACTACTTTCTGTTTTTAGTATTTATAGTTAGTTACTTTAGTTACATAGTAACCATGTTGTATAAATTCAGTTTATATAGTCATTCAATTTTACTTCATCTTCTCGTTCTAACAATTTATCAGTCAACCATCCATTGCATTCCTTTTTTTTTTTTTTTTTTTGAAAAAAAAAAAGCTCCATTGAGTTGAGGCTTCATAAAGAAACGTACAAAGTTATTAAAATTGCATACTTTTAAGAATATTAATCAACTTTATTATGTTGACCTCACTTCCTATTGGTGGATGGTGACCTTTAAACGTTCCCATATTGCGATTCATATTGGATTGTTTGGTACAAAGATCACGTCTCATTGAAGTTTCACCTGCCAATAGATAACGAAACTCATCTGTCGGTTTTTTGTTTAAAAAGAAAAATAACTTCAGGAAAGTACATCACCATCCTTTTGTGTACCTAACTACATGTGGATGCTTAATTAAATCCTAAAATCCAGTTCATTGGATTTACTTCTCCGTATATGCTTTGCTGTAATAAATTAAATTCGGGCAGCCAACAAAATTAGTCCAGTTGATAAGGATAAGACTCATAACCTATAAGGTTGTAAGTTCGAATCCCACTACTAATATGAGGACCTCATTGATAGGTAATTTGTAAGTACCCCTATAAGCACTCTTTGAGTCGTGAGGTCTGTCCTGACCCCGTTGAGTTCCTGGGATCCAACTCTCCTAAACTTTTTTTTTTTTTTGGTACCAAAAACAAAATTTTAATTTGCGGGCGGGTCTGATTCTCTCTAACAGATCCTATTTGCAACAAGTTGACTTGCTATTAGTTTTGCACTTTGGTAATTCGTAGTGGCTGATAAATTAATAATTCGTTGGATTAGTGGGATCTTTTGTTATAACAAGAAATGACAGTCCAAACTTCTATTCTCTTTCCGACGAACAATTCCATTAGCATGGAGAAAATTTTAAAAATGTCATCATTGGAAAAGAAACATTGGTCTATCAGAAATATTAATTTATTTTTATAAAAAATTACATAAAAGTTTTGAGTGAGGGGCTAACTCTTCTGATTACAAACTTAAACTCTAACAAAAAATTGTAACAAGAATATGAGTAAATCGAATTCAAATCATGTTTTTTTTTTCTTTTACGGATAATTCAAATCATAGTGTTCATGTGAGAGAAAGTTTTTTTTTTTTAAATAAAAAAAACTAAAGAATGGTTGAATGTTTTTCGTCACTCATTTTAATGATTTCATTCAAGAAATAAATATGAAAATATTTGTTTTAATAAAGTATTACAATTAACTTAATATATCAATTTAAGATAATAAAGTTTGACACTATTTCTTTTTTAAGACCGTGCATCGCCTCTTAAGTAGAGGTTATAATTTGGGCTGCCTGAGCTGGTCTGACCCGATCAGGCTAAGAGACAAAATCAGACCAAGCTGGACTAGCCCGAATTTGGTTTAGTCTATAATCTTGTTGGCCCAAACCAACCCTATGGGACATGGGTCATTTTTTGCTCTAAACTATTTTTTACTTTTTAGTTTTTTTTTTTTGCGGTTTAAATGCATTAATATTTATATGTATGTATTAAGTAACACTAAAATATAGTACATTTCATAATTTAAAATATGTAAAGAAGTGTTAGAGAAGCATTTTTTTTATAAGAGTTATTAAACATGCATTTTTTCTATGATAAACTATTAAACCAACTAGCTAACTTAAGCAGTATTTTTTTAATAAATTGAAAGATTAATTATATCCAAGTTTTAATATGAGCCATATTATTATATTATTATATTTTTAGAGATAAATGCACCAAAAAAAAGACGCATCGGGTCAAGACAAATCAAGCCTGGATTATTTTTGGACCATTGCCAGCTATCTTCTGACGGGCCATGCTACCTACACCCCTACAATTTGGCATACACCCTCATATATCTCCCGACATTTAAATGCCGTATTCAAAAACTATGTTTCCGGCATTTAATTGCCGGGAAATTCTTAAAATTTGAAAAAAAAGTGTTTCCGACAATTAGATGTTGGATTCAGAGTTTCTGAATCTGGCATTTAAATGCAGGAAGGTATACGGCTATTAGATGCCGAAAATATAATTTCTGAATGTAGCATTGTGTGTGGGGGGTGGATACATTTTCTGAATCCAGCATTTAAATGCCGGATTCAGAGTGGGGGTGGATGCCAAAAATGGGAAGTGTAGGTAGCAAGCCCCTCTTCTAACCCATCCCAGCCCTAATTTGGGTTTGTCTAGGTCAACCCAATTGATTGGGCCCAAATTTCCACCTCTACTCCTAAGTCTAAAACTAAGCCCCCAATTTTTTTTTTATTTTATTTTGAAGAAGAAAGATACCAACAACACTAGAAGAAGAAAATGTCTTTACAAATTCTTTGAAGGCGATATTTGTTATTCTAAATTTTTTTTTAGGGATATTTTTATCTAAAAACATTTATAGTCTTCTTCATATTTTTGTTGCAAGACTCCCTGTCAAAATAATTTAAAATATGTTTTTTTTTAAGATTTTCATTTATTTCAAAAGATTATCAGAACAATCTTGGGTGCTAGTTTTTTATTTTTGCATGCAATATTTGAAGTCAAAGACGTGCGCTTAAAATTTTCTATTTTCTTATCTGTTTTTTTGAAATTGTTATACTACTCCCAGCTACAACTTTTAAGCATAAATTGTTCTTTTGTTGTTATTTCTTAAGCAGATCGAAGAGTAAATCGTCAGTTTGGTCCCTGAAATTACGAGGTAGTATCAACTTGGTCCTTGAATTGAACAAAATAGCAAAAAGGTCCCTGGAATTGTAAATCAATTTGGTCCCTCCGTTAACCCCAGTCTATTAACGCCGTTAACGTGGCTGATGTGGCCCGTTAAGTGCCTCGGTGGCACCCATAAAAGCGTTCACGTGGCCTCTACGTCATAGAATGCAATTTCAGGGACCAAATCGATATTTTCAGGGACTAAATCGATACCCCTTCCTTTCTTTCCCTCTCCTTCTTCTCTAGCTGGCCACCCTCCCTCTCTCTTCTCCCTCTTCCCCTTCTTCTCCTCCACCTTCAGATTTGCCACCAGTGTATTCTCCACCGCCGCCACCGCCGCCGCCGCCGCCTCCACCTCCACCACCGCCACCGCCGGTATATTCACCATCCTAGGTTTTGTATTCTATAAATTCCATTAACAATAACTCTTTAGCTTAAAATGTACTACTTTAATACTGAAATAATTCATACGATGCTTGAATTTCCTTGTAGACTTAAAGTCTGATTTCATGTTTGTGTTTATGCCTCGAGACAAACATGATAATGCAATAAGAAGGGATACTATAAGAAAGTTAGGGACATTATTGCGAGAAATCTTATCAACAATGGGAACATAGAAATATCAGTGGCACAATGATAAAAGCCTTGTGGGAACTCGTTGCGTATTAGACTAACATCGTTTCTGGATTTGAATAGGGGGTATACCAACTGAAGGAATGAGTCAACCATCATCTGCAAGTTTCACCTAGGGTCGTAAGGTGAAGTCCAGCGGGCTCAAGGGGCAAACTCTTGAGAGTCAAAATCACTTCAATGTGTTTCATCTCCATCTCCATCTGCATAGTCTCGATCTCCCTCGCCATCTCCATCTTCATCTGCTCCATCCTCACAAATCCATCTCCCAACACCTTAATCGCAGACACCACCGCCACCTTAAAGTAGTACATTTTAAGCTAAGGAGTTATTGTTAATGGAATTCATATAATACAAAACTGGGATGGTGAATATACTGGCGGTGGTGTCGGTAGAGGTGGCGGCGGCAGTGGTGGACAACACACTGGTGGCGGATCTGAAGGTGGAGGAGAAGAAGGGGAATAGGGAGAAGAGAGAGGGGAGGTGGTCACATAGAGAATAAGGAGGAGAGGGAAAATGAGGAAGGAGTATCAATTTGGTCCCTAAAAATATCGATTTGGCCTCTGAAATTGCATTCTATGATGTAGAGGCCACGTGGACGCTTTTATGGGTGCCACCGAGGCACTTAACGCGCCACATCAGCCACGTTAACGGCGTTAATTGTAACATCCTTGGCTGCTCTATGGATTGACGACTGACCCCACAGACCAACACTGGTCTTTTCAGCATGCTTTGTCCTCACTCACACGCTTCCCGGGAAAACTCTCCAGGAGGTCACCCATCCCAGAATCGCTCCAAGTCAAGCACGCTTAACTGTGAAGTTCTTAAGTGATGGGCTACCGAAAAGAAGATGCATCTTGTTAGTATAGGTAGTACCAATCAATTCATATAAGCCTTCCTCAACTGTATAGTCCCATACCTACACAGTCTCAGGATCCCTCTCATTCAGGTGTGCTATCGGTTCATTCATGTGTCCCTCCGCCTAGAAGCCTGCCAAGAGCCGCTCCTTGTCCGTGCCTTCTTGCATCGGCGACCACTCCCCGCCCTCGTCAGCCCCGGGTGTCACATGCCCACCAGCTTCCGCTTGGTTCGTCCCCGAACCACACCGTACTGGGAGAGGTGCCGCTCTGATACCATTTGTAACATCCCTGGCTGCTCTATGGATTGACGACTGACCCCACAGACCAACACGGGTCTTTTCAACATGCTTTGTCCTCACTCACACGCTTCCCGGGAAAACTCTCCAGGAGGTCACCCATCCCAGAATCGCTCCAAGTCAAGCACGCTTAACTGTGAAGTTCTTAAGTGATGGGCTACCTAAAAGAAGATGCATCTTGTTAGTATAGGTAGTACCAATCAATTCATATAAGCCTTCCTCAACTGTATAGTCCCATACCTACACAGTCTCAGAATCCCTCTCAATCAGGTGTGCTATCGGTTCATTCATGTGTCCCTCCGCCTAGAAGCCTGCCAAGAGCTGCTCCTTGTCCGTGCCTTCTTGCACCGGCGACCACTCCCCACCCTCGTCAGCCCCGGGTGTCACATTAATAGACTGGGGTTAACGGAGGGACCAAATTGAATAACGTTTTACAATTTCAGGGACCTTTTTGTTATTTTGTTCAATTCAAGGACCAAGTTGATACTACCTCACAATTTCAAGGACCAAATTGACGATTTACTCCAGATCAAATTTTGTGATTCTGTTGTGGCTATTATTTGATGTGGTCTGTCTCCCGTTTTTGAACACCTGGTTTGTTTAAACATTCTCTATGCGACACTCGCTTATTAGATGATAAAAATTGTTATTATCTTTCGTAAGAATTAAATTGAATTTTCCTTTAGCTGTCAAGTTGTCCCTTCTACTCTCTTTCGGATGTCCTTCATTTGTTTTTCATTTTATGATCAATTTATATTTCTTTTATAAGTTTCTATGGTATCTATGTTAGGAAATGTTAGTAATGGGAGTGATGTGATTACTCTGCTTCGAGGGCAGAGAAGCCTCCTAAGAAAAGAGACAAAGGAATAAACTATTTTCTTTATTAATTGATTTCATCATGATGTCATACAACGGTTATATATAGGGCTGATGTATACCCACAATAAAACAACTACGCCATACACTGCACACACTAATTATCCCAAGCAACAACTATAACAAACTAACAAAATGCAATAATAGATCCTTCTAGAATTAAGTGAGTCATTAGGCCTATAGGATCATAACAATCTAGCTACTTCCAAAACATATTAGCGAAACCTTGAGTTAGAAACCATTAAATGGTTACTAATATCATCAAGAAAAACATTTTTTACTCTTAGCTATGAAATCTGAGCCGTATGTTTATGTTTCTAAGAATAAAATTGAACAATATGATTTTTTTTTAAAGGATTTGCTAACTAGTATTGGTTTCTTAAAGAATGTCTTAAGGATATTTGTTAGCATTCTCCTTTTTAAAAATTCAACTTCTAAAATATTTTGAACGTATTGTTAACTTTATTCTACAGTTTGTGGTTGCCATTAATGTCTTTGGCATTATTACCGATCTCCCAAATGAGTTTGAACCACTGTGGAATAGGTTAAATATGGCTAAATCTTTGTTATTTGTTTTAGTTATTTCAGTTTGCTTGCAGCTGTTTTAGCTTGTTTAGTCATGGATAGTCCAGTCTATTCCCTGCTGAAAATTTTTAAAGTCATCATAGAGTCACTTTTCAATTTGGTTTTATATACTTGATGATTTGATGTACTCATCTTTATAACAAGTTCCAGGCTATTGAATAAAAGACGTTGTAATTCTTGCATTAAGAATGTTTTTTGAACATCAAAATGGGGACAACATATGGTGTTCCCTTTGATTTTGGATATATTTTCGATATGTATGTATATAAAGATAATAAAAAGTAAGTGAAAGATAGAAATAAACATATACGGTGTCACATACGCAGTGGTACCCGAGTTTCCCTATTGTATCAGCTGTTGCAATGATGGCCTCTTGAAAATTTTGCGCAGCTAGCTATTCCTCACTTCAACAATAATATTCTCCCGTCATTTTGTTTTACATCCTCTTTATACACATTTTATAATCAAATCAAATCATTTTCCTAAACAATAGTAGATAGATGTTTTATCACTAAGATTTAGGTATAAAAATGTAATAAGAAAGTGGTGAGAATAATATTTTTCACATGCTATCGGACAATTCTATAAGGTCCAAAGAATATTGACACGTTGTTGAATCTTGTATAGTAAAAAATAGCGATGACCGAAGCACCAATGACAAAAACTACCAAGACTGAAGCTGAAGGATTTAAGTTAAAAAAAACAATCTCTTGGTTATGTGTAGCTTGAGAGTGAAATTAAGGTTTATAAACTCAAGGAAGGTATTATACGGGCTAAAACAAGCTTCACATGCTATATAATTGTATTGAAGCTTTTTATTTTTATTTTATTTTAAAGGTTTTAAAGAATGTCCATATAATAAAGCATATACACTCTTGAGACTTAATCTACTCTTATCCCTTCCAATTGCAAGGAGTTTCGGGCATTAGGCTCTCCTAAACAAATACCATAATGACATTTTCCAGCAAAAAATAAAAAATAAAGACATGTATATTTATGATAAGGTTATTTTTTTCTAAGGAGAATGCTAACGATTACCTTAATGAGATTGTTTAAGGATTTAAGAAAGAAAATTTTATATGGAAAAATGGTGAATTTAGTACATTGAAAAATGTTACACTTAGTTTCCTAATATAAACTTTCTTTTTATTGATTTCTTAACCAATGTCTTTAGGACACTCGTTAGCAAGACCCTTATTCTAAAAGAGTGCCTTTTACAGAAATATGATCTTTGTTACTGGACCCATATAATCACTAAAGTCAAAAATAAAGTTGAGGGTCTTAATCTACTCCCACAACACCAAAATCGATTTTTAATGGCAATTATTCAGTGACCAAAAAATAATTGCCACTTATTCATCTTATCTATACTATATACATTTAGGAATAACCTCAGTGAATGTTATTCCATGTGTCAACTTATTAGCAAATTATCATTTAATGTGATTGTTAACTATTTGTATATCTATCATTATGATTCATCATAATTGCTCCTTGTTTCATACAATACAATTTATGACCACTTTGTATATTTCCCGTGCATAGCACGGGTGCATACACTAGTAAACTGAACATTTTGTGACTAATAGATATTAATCACTAATAATTGCCGTAGAAATTTAATCACCCGCCCAAAGTTTTCAAAATTCAGCAACCTCTCATATTCTGAAAACCCCAACCTCATTCTCTCATATTGCCCCTCTCCACCGTCTCATCCACCTCTGGCTCCTCTTCTCCACCCTCGCCGGCGAGTCTTGTACGTCGGAGTCGCTACTCTCCGGTGACCACCTTCACCTTCTCCTCCACTGAATCCAAACCGACGGCGAAGATCTCGCCGCCTCGCTCTCCAAGACAACCAAATTCGGAAAACTCTCCGTTGAGAATAATCGCTTTCTAGTGAACTTTCCTAGCTTCGATTCCGCCATCGTTTGTGCTCTTGCCAGAAGTTGTTCACGAATTAACAAATCAAAGTGTTATCACGATTCGATCATGTTCATTCATGGAAACGTCTCTCTGAAAGCGAAGATGGAATCAGTTAGGGTTTTCGTGATTCTATTTTGCATCAAAATTGGTTGGTTTAATAAACCAAATTGATACTTAGTTTTGATTGGTACATCCTCTTACTAATTATGGTTTTAGTTAGTCACTCGTTCTATTTAGAATTCCAGCTGCATTATATGATGAATATGGTTTTAGGTATTTTAACTTATGAAGTTAACGCCAAGAACAAAGTATACAGTCTCTTCAAACTTCGTATCAATACAGTGGTGTTTATGAACTCCCTTTTATGAAGTGTCGTTCAACAAGGCTATGCTGACTTTCCAATATCAATGGGTTTATGCTCCAATTAATGAAGATATTGTCCATTTGTCTACTTACTTGATGATAGTGGGGATGAGTTAGACTTTTTTGGGACCATATACTTTGTTTCTAACGTTCTGATACCATTTTATATCAATATTAACTCTTGCTCTATTTTGTTCAAGTATCTGAGATCTTACTTGAAATCATACCTTAACCTCTGACACACCAATGCCAAAAAATATAGCACAAGGTATAGCAAAGGTGATCTTGATCCATTACCAAAATGCCACTTGAGGTACATCATTTTTCCTCATTACAAATTTTAACTTTTGTTTGCTGCAATGGGTTGTAAATTGTAATTCCATGATTATGGTATTTTTCTTTCTTTTGCTTCTTTTATAAATGGGTATTGTGGTGTTGGGGAGAAAGTATTGGTGTTCAAAGAAGTTCTTCCACATGCTTTTAAATTAATAACTGATGTATTTGGTAACTATTTAATATAGAAGGTCTTGACATCCCAGAGCTTTGTGACATTATCATGCATTTATTTGAATCGCATGTTATTGGCAAGAGCTTCAGGTTTTTACAAATGGTATTCTTAACATAGGTTGCCTGACTTGCTTTGCTTTTTGTTGCATTTTTGCTAGGTTATAAGGCAATTGACTCTTATTCCTATGAATTGAAGGAGGATTATTGACCAGGCTTAAATTTGGTTTCATGCCTAAAATTATGAAAGGTGAGTTTATCCCAATCTCTCATGTATGTCTTAGTGATATATTATGATTCCTAGACTTAAGATTTTGACTTTATATATTATATCAACAGGTTTGCTATGGTAATTTATGCCTTTAATAAATTCCACCGAAACCATGCCTTATATGTTAATACAACATTACAACTAATGATATTTAGCCTTTATAAGAGAGTAGATATTGTTTTTTTCCTCCCGTCATCATAATCTTTCCTGGGATGGCACATTGCTGGCACTTATCCATTTTTTTTAGGATGTGGCATGCATTGCTGGTTGACACAATCTTTTTTCTGAATTTGGCAGTGTGAGAACAGAAATTGACTTTTCAGGCAGTGGTGTTTTTGCCTTTCAAGAGAAAACCAGGAAGAGGTATGTAGTTAGTTGCATATATGAAGTTTATATACTGATATGTCCTGAGGTGATTGAATTGGGTTCTTGTGGTGGGTGCAACATGTTTATATAAATGTTACAATGGAGAAGGTGTTGCTTTATTGGCTATTGAGGTGAAATGCGGTCATTTATTGGTTAATGTTGCAGGGCTGTTGGACTTTGCTATTGGAATGAGTAGTGCTGGTTTCTTGTACTCACAGTAATACCATTATTTGTTTATAAAAAAAAGTTAGTCACATGAAGCAATAATATCTGAGAATTTGAGGATGGTATTGCTGTCTTGAAAATAGGTGAAAATATGATTTTGGTTAGTTAGAATGCCTGTAGATCAATTCGTTGACAAGAAAATCCTAAACTTCAAATCATGCATAATGGTGGTACATGACTATGTAGTTTCTCAACTTATTCAGTTGAACTTCATATCTAATAGATGGGTTTTGGTGTCTTGCCTTTTTTGTTATCTATGTGATTAATGGTGATTAATGGTTGTAAGCCTAGTTGGTAAGCACTAATGTGATTTTTAGAGTTATAATTATAATTCATGGATTGGGATCTTTAGATATCACCATTCGATCATGGTTTCTCAGTTTCTCCTATACCATCTTTAGAGTTATTACTTAGCTTTTACTTAGTTTCATTTTTGTTCTTATTTCAACAGTGTTTATGAACATTAAATAGTGTATCCCATTTTGTTTGTATCCAAAAGTGGTGATGTGAGCAGTAGGTTCTTTTAGTTTGTGTTTGGTTAAACTACAAAGAGGGGCAGGGGCTTAAGTTTTTGTCCTCGGAGTTTACCAAAATAAAAACTCTATTTTCAACTTGCAAACTCTAAATTGGAACTTGGGGAGTAAATTTATTTCTGTTATGCTTGTCATTGCAGGCATTGCCATTGCCAACCTTGAGTACAAGGGCCCATGGAAAGCAAAGGTTTGTGGAAATTGATCTATGTCAACATGATTTATAGTGGATTTGTTTTCTAACTTTTCATGCTATATCTCTGCAGAAAATTAAGAACCCCAACTACAAAGGAAATGGAAGGCTCCACCTATTGACAACCCAGGTTTATGTTCATCCTTATTCATAGTATAGTAGTTATATATAAATTCTCTTTTGTTATAAGACAAATAGCCAATTCAAGTGCAGTCCACCCATTGAATTAAAAAATTTAGCAGCTAGACTCATTTCCTTTTAACGCATATGAGCCGCCATAATTGTGATGCAGTCATGCAGATATTGAAGTACTGGCCTTTTTCTTATTACATCATTTGTCATTTTAATATATTTATTTACCTATCTTTATCAAATAGAATTAGGAGAGTCCATAGTATTCAGACCATAAACAGCAAAGTAATAAACCTACAAGCAACACAGTTTTAAAAGATAAATCCCCTATGATTTGTTCTTCCATTTGTGTCCACATCTGCAAATTGTATAAGCTTGAACACCTAGGATAGTTCTGGACAAGAATCCAGAGTATGGTGAATTTTTGTGGTAAGAAGAGAAAAACTAGAGAGGAATATAATTTTTATTTCTTTGTGTGCTTAATACAAGACTAGAGTCTTCTATTTATATTAAATCTAGGGAGACCCTTAAGCTATTATCCATAATTGCTTCACTACAGTACTAATTGCGTAGTGTTATATTTTAAAGAACAAAAGACATAGCCTCCATGAAACAAAGAAGTGGTTCATAACAGATAATAATATATACCTTAGTGGCAAAGTACATGACAATCGAATTTTATAGTTATTAGCAATTAAATAGTATATTGTTGAATAATTAGATCTTTTAATGAAAATATATTCCTGCAGGCTAAGAAGGCAACAGTTGAAGAGGCCTAGAAGATGAGAGATGGTGTTGATAAGGAAGGTTTTGCATACAAGGTTCAATCAAGGAACTTATGTTACTATTAATCTTAGTTTGCATAATTAATGATCATTGTGGTCAGAATACTGGTTCAGTGGTTGTAAAATGGGTTTGTGGGTTTATTTGGCTACTATGATGTAAAAGTTTCATATTAAATATGACATTGTAATGCCCAGAAAGCATGTTTTTATCTATTTATGAAAATCCACTTTTTGAAATAGAGGTCTAAAGTATCCAAGCTTATACATTGGAATGTTTTTTTAGTTTCTCTACTTTTAATCAATTCAACTGGGGATTACATTTACAACTGGGGATCCGATCCCTTTGACTTACAAGGAGCGTTGAACATTAGGGTCTCCTAAACAAGTACTCGAGAGTGCTGATTAACATTATCCTCTCATTAATGGGATAAATTAAATATTTCATAGCATTAAATGAGAATTAACTACATAAATAGAAACATTAAATTTCAGAGCCCATATTCAAAACTTTTGTAAGTGAAAGGCATAAAATTCATATATATATATATATATATATATATATATATATATATATACATATATATATATATATGTATATATTCTTGTTTTTCTAGAATTTTAACTTAGTCTTTATTCAAACAATATATGCTTGTATCCAAAAGTGGTTGATTGCAATGGATGTGGATTGTGCCTCCAAGTGAGTTTTACCTGTAAGATCAGAAGTTCGAATCTTGGAGTCATCACTTTGAGGAGGGCTTTACCTAACCATCACCCACGACCTGAAGATTGGTCTCATACCTTTCTCTAAAAAGATACTCGGTCATAGAAAAAAAAAAATACGTGCTTGTCATCTCTGTTAAAATTAATTTTAATTTCTGTAACAAAAAAAAAATTATTTTTAATTTTTTCACTTATTTTGGTTCAAAACGTTCAAAATGTTAGGGTCCACAACGCAGAAAGGTTAGTTATTCTAATTATATTTTTATCAGCAAGATAATTCAAATTTGTTCAGAACATTAAATGATATTTTATTACATAAATAAAGTAATATATTGAATTTAAAAATCCATATAAAAAAACAATACTGTAGGTAAAAGGCATAAAAAAGTACTTTTCTTTTTTACTTTTTAGAATATTAATAAACCTTTATTCAAACATCTTTTGCTTATCAAGTCATTTTTAAGGATTTTTAGTTTAAGTTCATAGTACTTAAAACTGAAATCTAGCCTATGTTATAGGACCCACGTAATTTCGAAAATCACAGGCAAAGTTTAGTCTTGTTTTACTCCCATTCCATCCTTCTGCCTCACTTATTAGAAGCATTGGCATGGAGATTCCTTTTTTTCAATTGATATATAAACAAAGGAAATGTATTAAAAAGGTACAAGGGTACCCAAACCCATAAGCAGAATAATTAAAATGTATAAATTAAGAAGCCAAAACAATGGTCAAAACCAAAACTAAGTTCACAAACCAATTAACAACACACTGTGAACCAAACAGAACCTGAACTTTCACTAATTGTACTTTTATTAAAAAGAGAGAATTTAATTATTTTCAAAGCATTAAATGAGAATTAATTACATAGTCAGAGTGAAAGATTAAATTTAAGAATTCATATTCAAAACCATTTTAAAGACATAAATAATTCATTTATTATTCTGTATAGAATATTAATACAATATTTATTCAAATAATCTGCGTTTATCATCTCGTTTTAAAGTACTTTTTATTTTTTTCAATATTTCGGTTTGAAACGTTTGAAGTAAATTAAGGTTCACGGTATTTACTATTTAAACCTGTTCTGTGTGGTGTATATGTACCAAAGCTTAGTTTGTTCTACCTCCGCTTTAACTTGCAAGAGACATTGGGTTTTCTTTGTTGAGAAAGAGTGAAGAAGATATGTCAAATTTTGCAGGCATGAAATCTTTGTTAGGAGCTTTAATGGTTTTGATGTTTCCGTTCCCATTCCCGAATGGAAACGCACAAATTTATCAAAATGGGGGAGTTGCTCATGAGGAGGATGATCTTGAAAATGGGGGGATAAATATTGTTGAAAATGGCCATAATGCAATCCAACCTATGGCCGATCCTGATGAACTTTGGCACATGGGAGAGATTCAATCCGGTATAAAATCATATGTCGCATTGAATAGGTAGTGTGCATTTTCACTTCACCTTTCTTCTTTTATATACATTAGTTCAAACTATCCAATTCATATTTGAATTTTATTTGACCTTATTATGTCATGGTTTTTTATTGTCTCTCGTAGCGTGGAGCATGAAGTAATTAGTGAATTCCAATACCTCTCTATTATTGATACCAAAATGCATGGAAAGGTTTGTTTTCTCAATGAATTTTGTGTTATAATGCATTTATGATGAAAAATAACTTGTCAGTTTATTCTACCATGAATTAAATTTTTTTGACATAATGAATTGATATTTTTATTCTTTTGATTACTAAGAAAAAAAATTAAATTATATAACACAATTCGTCAAGTAAATTGTGTATGGAAATACAGAATAATTTTAGCTCTCAAACAATTATGGCAACATAAATAAAATATTTTCTCTTTTTTATGTAGGCTTTGGTGATTGATGGTAATATGCAAACAACATCAATGGATGAGTTCATTTACCATGAAAGCTTGGCCCATCCTGCTCTATTGGTACATGATGGGTACGCATTTTTATTTTCCTATCTTTTAGTTGTTTTATTCATGTTAATAAATATTCAGTAGCTAATTCATATTTTCTAACTAATATTTCTATATAATGCTAAGATCAGACCCAAAACTGTATTTATCATGGGAGGTGGTGGAGGGTCCACTGCAAGAGAGGTACGAAAGCACCAAGACATTGAGAAAGTCATCATGTGTGACATTGACATTGTAAGTTGTTGACACATATCGTAAGGACATACCTTTGTTAACTAATAATATAGATTTGAATAAGAAAAATCTCTATGCCATTGTTAATAAGAGTACAATGTTCTTTATTACAGGAATTGGTGAATTTGTGCCGCCAACATATGACAACTAATAATGACACCTTCAATGATGAAAGGCTTCAAGTTGTTTACAATGACGCACAGTAATTGATTTTCTTTCCTCGAATTTTATGCTCTTTTCTTTTTAATTTAAATAGTTGGAAGTTGCTTTTCAATTTTCTAAACCTTTCTTTCCTTAATGGAACCGGTTCAATTTATTGAAACTTCAGATTCCATTTTCAACTATGTAGCTATGATATATTTATGATATTTCTTATTTCTAACTTGTTATTTCTCATTTTTGTTTGAGTTAAAGAGAGTTTGATTGTGATTTTCTTGAGAGTTATAACAACAGTTATCTCTAACAGAAGCCATTTATCGCTTATAGGAATGAACTAAACCAAGTTGTAGAGATGTTTGACGTAATTTTGGGAGACATTTCTTATATAAGGCAATTAGGGCATAGCAATAATCTTTATACAAAATCCTTTTATGAGGAAGTGGCCAAACCTAAGCTGAAGGAGCATGGCATCTTTGTCACTCAAGTAAGTATTTTTTTTTTCTTGTTCTTTTTCTAGCATTGAAAGATGAAAAAAAATCAATATGTAGCTAGGCTCTTAAATTTTTTTTAGTCACTCCTTAATTTGAAACAAATTAGACACAGTCTTAGAATAATTCTTTCTTATATACAGGCTGGTTATGCGGGAATCTTCTCTCATAAGGATGTCTTCTCAAAGATATACAACACCCTAAAGCAAGTTTTCACTCGTAAGAAAAAATTTCCCTCAAACACTTGCCACTAGAGGTGCATAGTGCTCTCCAATGTACATGTGATTTTGATTACTAGTTGATTGGTGAGCATTTTCTTCGCTCTTTTGTAGATGTGGTTGCATATACAACTCAAATGCCTTCCTATCGAGAGACGTGTGGATGGATTATGGTGAGATTAAGAACATGTGTAGATAAAAAAATTTTTTGTTGTAATAACAATTGTTCCTTCCAATGTTTTAAATTGCTGTTGTGAATGGGATCGCGGTTACATTGTGTTACTGCTATTGTGAATATAATTGAGAAAAAATGTGACTGAAGCGACCATAATTATGGTCGTGATACAGTTGCGAAAAATACAAAAATCACAACGTTGCGATCCCAATTGTGATTGTGGACTTCCTTTTGAAATGTCAAAGTAAATGTGAATAGAGCTTTGATTCATTCTTGATTGATTTATTTTTCATCACTAACTGTGATTAGCTAACAGTTAACTAATGTGTGCAATATTTTTGTTGTACATTAATGTATCAGGCTTCAGACGAACCTCTCAATTTTGATGCTGAGCAACTCAATAACAGGATTGGTGAGAGAATCATGGGCGAGTTACGCTATCTCGATGGTGATTTTATTGCAGCATCCACCGTCTTGAACAAGACCTTGAAATCAACGTAAGTCATATAATATATATTTATATGAATTTCAACATTCATTAATATGAATTTAGTGGGTTCGAAAATATCTTGAGTGGATCCATTATTTTGTTGTAGGCTTATGAAGGAGGAATATGTAATTACTGAAGAAAATGTGGAATTTGTTCAAGGACTGGGTGCTCAAAATGGGGCGTAGGAGGACCTTGTTTTTTGCGGCTGTTTAGTTGATAAATATTGGCCTATTAGGCTCTGTGTTAGTTCTTTAGCTTTGGTGTTATGTTCAGTTCAAATATTATTGGTTTGGTTAGTCATATTAGACTTTTGCAGTTTGGCACAAGTCTGTATTACTAACTTTTTATGATGATTATGGGGTGGAGTACCCTTTATACCTTTGATATTTATTATCTTTTGCTTACTAGGGCGATATTTACCCATGCATAAATGGATATTACCCATTGGAATTAATTTCTCTCTCTCATACTCTTTTGAGCCAAGCAAAATTTCCATACAAAAACACCAATACTGCCATAATAATATTTTGTTCAGACAAGAAAATTGCAAAAAAAGAGAGAAAAAGCTATGATACATACGAGTGTGTTAAAGAAAGAGGATAACTTGTTTTATTTATAAAACAAGAGGAAATGGATAAAGTGTTTTTTTTTTTTTTCAACTTTAGCGATAACTATATGTACTATAATAGCATCCTGTGGTGTGTTGTCTAAATGTTACTCTTGGTGGGATTTGGTCCCTGATTTTATTAGGATAGACTTTTACCGTAATAGGCTGGGTCTACCCAATTTTAGATTCAAATAATGCTTTCTTTTGCATGGGTTTGGTTGATGTTTCCCCATGTTTTTGTATTACTTATTTTTTATTTGATCAATAAATTTATGGTTTGCTGCAAATGATTTGTAGAGCTTGAGGTGTCAATCTAATTGGAATGTCTTGCTCTATTGTGATGCCCTAACAATCCATTTTTTTCTTAAAAAAAATATGTACTATAAATTTTAATAACAATGTGATTCTGCTTATAAAAAAAAATAATAAGAATAACAATGCGATTTAGATAGATAATTTTTTGCAAGTTGTCAAACATCCATTCAAAGTTACGTATTTTGGCTATACGAGTTGATCCTAGTTGATTCTAAATATACAGGTAACACTCTCTATGTGTGTGCTTGTGTGGTCTGAGTCCCTCTACATGCTTGTTGGACTTGTTCTCTTCATTCTGATATAAAATTTCTACCTGCCTATGTATAAATGAGTTTGCAAGAAATATTACAAATGTATATGAGAGAGCTATACCTAGAATTAATTACACCGTGTATACTTGAAAGCAACTACAGTTAATTTCTTGAATGATGTATGACTAATGTGTATCGGATACTGTTATTTTCTTGCTTCTCTTGCATGTTTATAATTGTTCCATGGTAGCATTGCTAGCTAACTTTGATCTTGTGCTTTCTACTATGTGTCTTGAATTGTTGATTTGATGTATTCTCAATTTTGGGAATTAAAATGGAAACCATATAATAAATTCTTAATTTTACTAACTTAAATTTTAGAAATTCATTTGCGTATTTAGAAGATGTCTAAAGTTATTAAAAATAAATGAACTCTCTTAGCCAATTATTTGTGCTCATTTACTCTTAGCCAAATATAGAGGTATAGAAAACTAATGCTCAGAGCTCAATATGTATTCCCTATTCTTCAATCGGGTCCTAATTACATCCTCAAACTCTTTAAATCTGACCATGTTTCTAGTCTCATATGGAGGGATGAGATAGCTCAATTGGTTTGAGCTAAAGGTATAAGATGTTGAAGGAGTTGGAGGTTCGGGGTTCAAACCCTGCCAAAGGAGAAAAAACAAAATCTAACATTCTAACATTTGGCTATAAAAAAAAATGTTTTGCCATGTTTTTATTTTTTATTGGATCTTTCTAACCGGCACTAAGTGTTATACTTTTTAAGACATTAAATTCACTATCTTCCAATACAATATTTCCTTTTTTTTTTATTCCTTAACCAGTGTCTTTAGGGCACTGATTAACATTCACTTTGGATGGACAAAGAGTGGAAACAGAATAACAGGATCGTCGACGAGACGACTACCAAAAAAGGGGACTTCAAGATTGGCGTGTAAAAATATTTTCACCACTTGAACCGGTACCCAGTTGCTATAGAAGACTTGCGCGTGTCTTTCTAACCGGCTAGGGCACTTTACATCTGGACCGTCGCATTATTTTACTCATAAATCAATGGTTCCTATTACCTGAGTATCAATCCTCACTTATAGGGATTGAGGATTGAAGACGGAGTCAAAAGTTAGGGTTCCTCTAACTCGCACCTGTAACACCCTGTTTTTCAGAATTCATTTGATTAAGCTGGTTGTATTAAGTTGAATTTATTGTTCAAGGGCTTAGTGGGATTTTTGGCTAAAAGTCCCTTTCTGGTACATGAGCACACCCGTGCTCATCAGCCAGCAAGTCCGTGCTTAAAGTCAGAAGCGTGATCCTGATTTTAAGTTGACCACGACCGTGCTCAACAAGGAGCACGCCCGTGCTCAATGCGTGGACCGCGTCTCGTGACGCTAAGTTGAGCACGACCTTGCTCAAGGATGAGCATGACCGTGCTCAAGTCCGGGCCTATATATGTTGAGCAGACTCAGGGTTGTGCCGTACACTCTATCTTGCTACTAAAAACCCTAGTACGGCTGCAACCTCCCTTCCTCCCTTTTTCCTTCATACTCAGTGTGGTTTTGAGTATTGGAGACGCTAGGGAAACGTGGTTTCGTCTGCACATTGTGTATAGGTAATGTTCCGTTCCTTTTCTTTAGTTTCCTTTCGTTTTTGGTTGGGAAACTAACACCGTTTTAATCTGTTGTTTAAGGCTCGTTCGTGCGTGAGCCGCCCAAAGGAGAGGAACCGGTTGCTGTTAGGAAGTCTTAGAGAGCTACCTTCAATCCAGGTATGGGGAGAAGGGTAGTATCTACATAGGTTTGGGTTAGAGTAAAGTAAAAGGGTTCCCCTAACCTCGGTTTGATTTGTATGATTATATGTTTGATGACTATATGATTTAAGGATGTGTTTAATGTATGTTTCTGGTCATTATGTTAATGGTGTTACGTTGCATGTGGTTATGGTTGTTGTTGGTAATCACTGTTATTAACATGATGATATTATTGCTGGGTTGATGCCATGTTTGAGTTGGTTGATGTATGTTGATGAGTTTAAATCTGGAAACGTGCTGATAATTGATGTTAGGAATAATTGGGTAAAAACCTGATAAAATTGGTTAAGTTTCAGCCTCTGTTCCTCCCCAGAACAGTACTGTCGCGTGTTGAGCACGACCGTGCTCCCAGTTGAATTCTGGGGAGATGGCCGCGCTGTTGAGCACGACCGTACAGGACAAAGAGCACGATCGTGCTGCTGAGCACGACCGTGCTCATTAAGAAGCACGACCGTGCTTCACTTACAGTGGAGCACGCCCCTCACGTGCTTAAGCACGACCGTGCTGGGTTACGAGCACGACCGTGCTCAACCCATGGTGACAAAACCAGATTAAAGGACTTAAGGGGTTTTAAACCCCACTTCCCTATGATGATAACTGATTAGACAACTTGGTAAATGTTAATAAAGATAAATAAAGATGATGAGATGGTGAGATGTTAAGTCGATACCCCTTTTGGGTGCCGCAAGCGGATGAGTGGTGCCTTGGTGCTTTTTGGCCAAGGAGGCCTTGACCCCACGGTTTGGGTCTAAGGTGTTGTTGTTACGTACCTTGGTGGCCGAGAGTTTGCCCCAAGTACTGCGGTTGATTCCGCTTAAGTCCTCAGGTAGATTCCGCGAGGCAAGTTGATGCGGTTGATTCCGCTGTTACCTTCGGTCGATTCCGTTGGAGTTATGGAGGTGGTGTTACCGTTGTTGTTGTGTTGCATACGCATTGCATCGGAGATGTTGTTTAGGGATGTTCGACATAGGGGAGATCGTCCTAGAGTACGGCGATCCGGCCAACCACGGTTGGAGTAGATTCTCCTAGCGCCCCCGTGACGAAGCATTCGTTGGTTTGATGCGTTGGCTATCCAAGGAGTAGATTCTCCGGCGTTGAGTAGATTCTCAATGTGGATATGTAACTCCGAAGTCGTTCATGTCGAGTTTAGTGGATCCACATGCATTGATGGTTTAGCGGAGTAGGACTGCATTGCACTGCATAGCATGATGATGATGTTGATGTTTGATGTGATGCTGCTATGCTTGCTGTTTACTTTACTGCCTATTCCCTTGCTAATATGTTTATACGATTCTTACTCCCTATATATGTTTGTTGTTTGTGTTTGGCCTGATTGGCACATTGCAGAGGATGACGAGCAGCCCGGAGAGGAGTGACTCTGAGGAGCCGCCACTCATCGTAGGGCTAGTTTATGTTTTGTTAGTTATTAGTTCAGTTGTAATTCCGTGGATTTTATTCCGGAACGGTTATACCAGCTCTGTATGTGACATCGGGGTTGGGTTATTTTTTATTGGTTTGTTATGTTTTCGTTATTTAAAACTTATTTCATTTCCGCGTTGTAAACGGTTCATGTGGGACTTTTCTACCCATGGACAATTGTTTATTTTATTCAATAAATTGCATGTTTCCCTTTAATTGTTTTTAATTTAATTGGCTTTTAACATGCGGGGTAGAAGGGTGTCACAGCACCCCTTATTTTTGGGTGTGTCATACACCCTCTCACTTTATGTGCTATGAGAAGGGCAAATCCTTAATCCTCACCCGTAATAGTTGTGGATCCATCCTCCAAGGGCATAATAGTATAACACTAAAAAAAAAAAAAAAAAAACCAATGGATCCAAAATGCACCTTTCATCCCCTCTCTCTACCCAAGCTCTCAAATCTGAGAACCTCTTCTTGAATTCAATTGGGGTTTCTCCAAATCAATTTCATGCGACCCATTTTCTGAACAATTGCAACCTTTCATGGCTGGAATTGCGAGAACCAGCCGGGTCGTGGTTGCGGTCACAAGACCCGTTTTCAGTCTAAAAGCGTAAGGAAGAAGATGTTCTTCCAACACCATTCTCGATCACCATCATGACCTCTTCCCTTACCACCGTCGCCATCGCCCATTCCTCCATTTCAATCGCGTCGGAACCATAGATTCTACAGGTGACGAGGCGACGGCGGAGAAGATCTGGTTCGCGATGATGCTCCAAGGGTCGCTGCGGCGGTTCTGCAGGTGGCGGCACGACGAGGAGAAGAGGAGAATAGGGAGGCGGTGGTGGTCTCAGATACGAGGAGAGAGGGGGAGAACGCGAGCAGATTTGTCGGTGGTCGCCGTCGATACTGGTGATGGCCGAAGATCATAACGGAAGATGCAGTAGGAGTTGGAGTTAATGGTGGTCCACAGTAGCCCTCTTGACTATTTTTTTTTCTTTCCCATTTTACCCTTTTAAATCTGAGCGCTTGATTTATTTTATTAATATATCTATGGTTGTAAAATATGGTGGATGCAACCTCACCTTTTACCCGTGAGGATTGAAGACAGTGCCAAGAAATCCTACTTCGACCCGATCAATGATTCTGGTTTAGATGCATCAAACATTTTTCAAGCTGCGGGATAGAAGCCCCTAGTAAAGTTAACACCTACAACGAATGCCAACAAAGATAAGGACGGAGCCAAACTTAAATGATAGGGAGGACCAACTAATAAAGTTAAAGTTGATCATCCAATCAATATATATGTATCAAATTTTATGCAAAATATTCATAATTATATGTTTCAAAATGTTAATTATTTTAGTAATTTAGTAATCTATTAAAAGACTAAATCTTTCTTGACTTTTTTGTTAGAACTTTAATATAGCTTTTCTTCAAACATTTTGTGCTTATCAACTCCTTTTAATGCATTTTTTACTTCTTTTTTATGATTTTGGTCTAAAATGTTTGCAACATACATCCAAAGTGCTTAATACATAAATATGGTCTTTGTCGGGATCCATATAATCACTAAAGTCAGAAATGAAGTTGAGACTTAATCTACCCTTATCCCTTTCACTCAAGGAGTATCGGGCATAGGCTCTCCTAAACAAGTGCCGTAATAACATTTTCCAACAAAAAATAAAAAACATAGACAGTATATTTACGATAAGGTTATTTATTATTCTATATTTGAGCTATGTTATTTGTACAACTATTATGGACATCTAAGTAATACCTACACTCACAATTGCATACAATATGTCTATTTTATTTTAAAATACCATACATCTCCATCCCACCCATACTCACATCAATCTACGGTGTCCTATATGGGTGTACAAAAAAACATTAAGTGTCCAATACCAGGTGTAAAAAAAAAACATAAGTGTTCTATTAGAATGCTTTTTACTGAAATCTGGTCTTTGTTATGTGACCCATATAATCACTAACGTTAGTAATAAAGCTCAGTCTTAATCTACTCCTATCCCTTTCACTTGCAAGGAGTGTTGAACATTAGGCTCTACATGTACCCTAGTGACATTTTCCAACTATATATATATATATATATATATATATATATATATATATATATATATATAAGGTTATTTATTTTAGGGAAAAGTGCACACAGACCTCCTAAACTTTAACCTATTTGCAAATAGACACATTTAACTATTGATTCTTCCTAATTAATCCTCAAACTCAATCTATTAGTGAAATCAGTTCTTCTGTTGATTGAAAGTTAGACAATTAATGATAATCAAATCCAACCGTTCATTTTGTTTAAATCTCAATCGTTGATTGTTATTTTTGAAAAATGGAAAAAAAAAAAGAACAGAGAAAGGAAGAGCTCTCTTTCGTGTGTTCATCCCTTCCTTTCTTCCCGTTAGTTGTTCTTTCGGAAGTGTACCTTCTTCTTCTGGTCCATGTGTCTTCTGCTTCACTGTAACTATTGAAGCAAACTCTATCTTCACGCATATGCAACAAAAGTCAACAAAACAATAAAACTATCTTCACGCATATATATGTATTATTCTTAAAGTTTAGATTTAATTTTTCAATATCCTGTATAATATATAGTATGTATACGATATGGCATGTATGTCAGAACTTGAATTAGCTTATGGTGTATGTTCTTATTTGCATTTCTTTTTAGTCAACCCTTAACGGAGCTGATAGAAGAATACCAAAAGTTTGGACCTTTTATGCAAGTCCTTCCCTTATGTACCAGATTCTTAAATCAAGGTCAATTATTCTAAATTAATATATTCAAATCTTGCATATTTTGGTGACCCACATGCTTCCTTCCACCTTGGAATGGAGGAAGAAGACGCACACCAGGAAGAACAACGAACTTGAACACGAAATAGAGCTCTTCCTTGTTGTGTTTATTTTTTTCCCTTTTAAAAAGATAAAAGATAATCAATGGTTGAGGTTTAAGCAAAATAAAAGATTGGATTTGATTATCCTTAGTCATCTAACTTTGAATTAACAAAAGGACTAATTTCACTAATAATAATTAAAGTTTAGGGATTAATTAGGAAGAATTAACAGCTAAAGGTGCCTATTTGTAAATGGGTTAAAGTTTAGGGGGTCTGTATGTACTTTTCCTTTTTTTTTTAATTATATATAGTTTTAAAATTTAAATATTTTCAGAGCATTAAATAGGAAGTAAGTACATAAGTAAACTGAAACATTAAATTTAAATTTAAAAATTCATATTTCAAAACCATTGTAAATGAAAGGCATAAAAGATTAATTTATTCTTTGTGGCAGAACTTTGATACAACATTTATTCAAACCTGTGCTTTTCATCTCCTGGTTTGAAAAGTTTGGAACGCATTGGGGTCTACGGTGCTTAATTATTACTAAAATCTGATCTGTATTATAGGATTCATATAATCACCAAAATCCCAAATAAATTTCAGTCATGTTCTACTCCTATCTTTCATTAATTTGTTGGAAGTATTAGGCATCGAACATTGGGCACTTATTAACAAGTTCACTAATAACTTATAAACAAAACCTAAAAAATACTAACCTGTATAGTTATGGGTTAATTTAAATTATATTTTCATTAAGGGTGATAACCAGTACCCTAGGGTACCGGTTAAGAAATATATAAAAAAGTCGGTTTTTATGGGAAATAAAGGATTAGAGTAATATGCGCTGTCAGTGTAAAAAGTTTTACACTAACATTTTGACACATGTGCTTTTAGTTTGAAAAATAAGAGAGAAATAACAATAAATTCTATTTGACAAAATCTCATTGGATGTTAGTATAAAACTTTTTTACACTGTCAATGCATAAAAATTAAACGCATAAAGAAATTTTTTTTTTATCAGAACTCATGAAGAAATTATTTCCTTATAAAATTACTTTTCTTAATTTCTTAACCAGTATCATTGGAACACTAATTATCATTATCCTTTCATTAATGAAATAAATTAAATATTTCAGAGCATTAAATGATAATCAATTACATAAATAGAAACATTAAATTTCAGAGTCCATATTCAAAACCTTTGTAAGTGAAAGGCATAAAAAATTCATTTATATATTCTTTTTTGTAGAATTACAACTTAATCTTTATTCAAACAATATGTGCTTGTATGCAAAAGTAGTTGATTGTAGTAGAAGTGGATTGTGCCCCTAAGTGGGCTTTACTTGTAAGGTCAGAAATTTGAATTTTGGAGTCATCACTTGGAGGAGGGCTATACCTAACCATCACCCATAACTTGCAGCAGGGGTGGAGCCAGGAATTTCATATTAGGGGGGTCATGACTAAATATACATAACATAAAATAATAATACAAAATAATTAATGTGACACCCTACTCCCGGGTCATCACATGGTTACCCGTTTGCGGAAAATAAGATTTTATTTGCTGGTTGCTTTCGGAAAACAAAACCTTAGACCTTGCAATCAGCCTTGGGGTTTGTGGTCGTAGAAAACAACATTTACCTTTTACAACGTAACCCACCATGTGGATATCCAACGTGAAAAGGACACAAAGTCCATAACAACGTAATCTCATAACATGGATACTCCACGTAACACGGATCAAAGATCTTCGTGCTTAAATTAAAGAACACTAGTATCGCGACGTCTCTGATACTAGGCTCACATTTCAACGTAAACACCATTTTCGTTCTGTGAAAAACAAATCCAAAACAAAGTCTCCGCAACTTATCCAAGTTGACGGAAAATAACACGATTAGAAAAACTCCTTTACAAAAACTCCTTTATAAAAACTCCTTTATAAAATCATCGATTACTTGAAATTCTTTTCTATAACATTTATATTATATTCCAAAAGAGAATCACATGAGGCTCAAGTTTATCTAAAATACGTACTGCCGCTTTAAAAATACTTGTCGTCGACACTTTTCCAATTTGCCGTCAAATTACATCTTTTAAGCCAAAACTTAGCTTTTTCCACTTAAACAATTTTCTAAAATCATACTTAAGTTATTTTTGAAGATTAATTTCATAAAATAACTTTTTATAATATTACGGAATTTCTCACGTAAAAATTAGCAGTACTAAAATATTTTCACGGTTACGTCCTCACTGTGACTCATAGTTGACTTTTTATCAATAAATCATTAAAATAATAATATTTCTCAATACTCATTTTTTTTCCACATAATATTTTCCACTACTATTATATTCCAACATTTCCCATAAAACATTGAATATAATGTATATGGCTTATTAAAGCTTTTATCTGATTAAATCGATTGTGCACTGACCACTGTCAGGCTTCACAAACAACACTCAACAACATCATCAGAATTATATCACCAGGCAGATCATGCATCATAGCAATATAATAAACAACTGCAGATAATTAAATAAATTAAAAGCAGATAAATCATCTAACACAGATAAACAACACAACGTAAACAGCTTAATCGAAGCACCACAGCCACATATCAAGTATATAGACCACACTAAAGCTAATAGTTATTGGGAAAAATCCCTCAGGTAAGCTCCCCTTACCTCTTGAAGAACTTGAACCTTTGATTTTCAGTCTTGACACTGTTTCGAGAAATCGGCGACACACGTACGCGTCAGAAATACTAACCTTCAACAACATATCCAAACAACCAATCAAAACAAGCAAAACAAACACCTAATCCTCTTTAATAAGTCACGGCCTCCTTAGGGTTTTGTGGCTCAAAATCACTAAACTTGCTTAAGTCATGGATTAATGATTCTAATATACTTAAGGAAATGGATTAGGGCTAAACAACAAAGTTAAGAATCAAAACCATCCTAACCCACTAAATGGTAGATTGCCAAGACATGTTCATGAGGCTAGGGTTTTTAGTTTAATGAACAAACTAGGATTCAACAAGTATACATGATTATAAGAACTTAGGAAGTAGTTTCAACATCATAGGATTTTTCTAGAATTAGTTATGGATTTTCAAAGTTCTAGGTCTAGAAATGGGAAAATATGATTAATTCATGGCATAAACATGAGAAACAATTGACTATGAAAGCTTAGATGATCAAGGAGTTGAGCTTTTACCTCTTGAAGATTGAAGACATGAAGAAAATGATCAACCAACACTTATATAAAATCTGGACAGTTTGAGGGTGTGTTGGTTTTGTGAGTATATCTCATGATTTACTCATCCAAAAATTACACAATTTGGCTTATTAGAAAGATAAGAAGAAAAGGAACAACTTTGATGTTTAAGGTTTCATTTGGTTCGGATCATAACATAGGTAAAAATAGGCTTCTTTCTGCTGTCTCGCGTGGATCTGAGGATTCTGGGCAGTTTCTGTATTTTGGTCATAACTCTAAATATACTCATCCGTTTTTTATGATATTTTGCTCGTTGGAAATAAGAGAGAAAGGGGAAAAACTTTCATGTTGAGAGTTTTCCAAGTTTCAGAAATTAAGATGGTCATAGTTTCGATGCAAGTTCGGTCAGTTTAGGACATCCTCCCCCCACATGAACATAGTTCGGCCTAGGCATGAAACAAGGGAAGGAAGATTTTGTTTTCAACAATCTTTTGGATTATGATAGCAAGAATGATTATAAGCACATAGAAATTGGTTTCACTATTTTAGGAGTTTTCTATGATTTATGGTGATTTTTCAAAATTTTAGATCTAAGACTTTGTTCATGCATAAAAGTAATGATCTAGGCATGGAAATGGAAAAATCAATGAAGAACATGGCATTAAATGAAGATGAAGAGTAAGAATCACCTCTATAAAAACAAGAAATGAGCAAGAATCCAACACTTGCTTCACAAACTCAAGCTTTTGGAGTTAAGAACAATGGAGAAAAAGTGAAGGTGGAGAAGATGAAGAATGAACTAGAACAATGTGGAAGGATGAGTCACTTTTGGAGAGGAGAAATCAGCCTCCAAGGCCATGGGCCATGCGAAAATGGGCTTGGAAAAAGCCCAAGTCCATTACATACTTTTCTAACATAAAAATGTTTAAGACTTTAATCAAAACCCTAGATAATTAAAAGTAGGAAATTGGTTTTCATGGAATAACTCTTGGCCACGAAATTTGGGCCTCAAAACTTCAGCCCAACATGATTTGGATGAGTGAAAAATTGATCCACTTCACTTAGTTTATCATAGAAACTAGTTGAGGGACCAAAGTGTAATTAAGAATAAGTTTAAGGACCAAAAATGCAATTATTAAAAATTGCTAACACAACCCTAAGCCACATCAAACCACTCACATGGAAGCCTTAGTCCTAGGAGAATTTAGGATTTATCCACTTATCGAGTCCCAAATATCCCGTTGTTAGCTCCGTCGTTCGCCCGATCGAGTATTACGCCTGTAAAACTTAAATTATTTCACTGTAAATGAAATAATTCTACAAACACACAATCATAGGAAATAAAATAAAAACCTTAAGCTTTTCGTTCACGAATTAAAATTAGGTCTTCTGATCAGTATAAATATACTGTCAGTGAAATTCGCGGGCCGGGATTCGCCTGACTTTCAAACCTAAATTGTAATTGTAGCTTCCTACGTTTAAGTAGGATTGAGTGATGAACTCTGTTTATTTAAAATAATTTTCTAACACTCATATAAAAATATAAACATAATTGTCCGCATTTCGATTATTTTGAAACAGTGAGAATCGGGGTGTTATATTACTACCCCTCTAAAAAAAAATTCGTCCTCGAAATTTCGTGACTCGAAACTACGCAAGATTCCTCAATCTCAGAGTCTTACTTTCACAAGAAAGTATACAGAAAACTTTGCCAAGTTTGAAAAGAATACAGAAACATCCAACGCGTAAAAAGATTCTTCAATAGGTTCACGAGTGTAAAAATGCATCGCGAATACATATTTACAACCATGACTCTAATTAAAGTTCCTTCTTTCACAAGAATTTTCCTGCCAATAATTTAAAAGAATAACAGTCCGACAAGAATTCAGACTGAATCACCTTCTACCAAAGGTAAAAGTGACTAGAGTAAGTCTCATCGAGAAACTTCCTTTGTCAAAAAAAAAAAATGCCTATCCGGAACAATAACAGGGCAATTCATAACTTTACGAAAGTTAAAGATCTGACCCAAACTTAAAACTGATCGCCATTAATCAAAAAGAAGAAACTGAAATTAATTTCTTCAACAAACCTTTGTTCTCAAAAAGTCGTAAATGACATACACACATTGAAAAAGACTGACAACATAGGAAACCTTAGAGAGTCAAAAGCTCAAGGACATCAACACACGCTTATACTTAGAATCCTATTACAAACTTAAAATTATAACTCAGTAGAGTTAATACGACACGCCCTCAGAAAATCACTTGATAACCCGATGCAGAACATAACACTTTAAATTGCCGGTCCACGCTTTGGTGCCCTGCAATCCCTCGACAGATGTCCCACTTGATCACAGTTAAAGCACTTCATCCCCTTCATTGTGCATTTGGCAGCCATATGAGTTGGGTCTCCACATTTGTAGCACCTCTTAATTTGACCTCGGTTTTGGTGCTGGTGACCTCCACTTCCCAATTCAGAATCATTAGAACGATACTATTGTTGATTTTGATTATTTCCTTGTGATCGGAAATAAGGTTCCCTCTGGTACTGCTTCCCTTTCTGATTCTGGTTCTGATCTTTGGAACGAGAGGGTCCTCCAACAGTTCCTCCGTTGTCTCTTCCTTTCCTCATCAACTCCACTTTTCTACATTTCTCCACTAAAGCTTGGAAATTCCTGATTTCCAATGGTAGCACTGATTCTTTAATCTCGAAACGCAGTCCTCCTTCAAAACGCTCACACTTCCAATCCTCGTTTGGATTGTTCTGAAAAAAGCGAAAATACTTGGCAAGCGATTCAAACCTTGCCGCGTATTCTCCGACAGTTAAATCTCTCTGTTGAAGTTGCAGAAATTCTCTCTCCTTCTCAGCTCGCGCACTTTGAGGAAAGTATTTGTTCAAAAACGCAGTTCGAAATAATACCCAAGTAATCACCTGATGCTTTGCTTCTAGTAGTTGCCTGGCGCCCCTCCACCAATACTCAGCGTCTCCCACTAACAGATAGGCAACATAAGACACCTTCACTTCCTCTAGAGTATGAATCAGCTCGAAAATCTTTTCTAATTCTTGAATCCATAAGTCAGCCTTCACAGGATCCACATCTCCATTGAATTGCGTCGGATCTTGACGTCTAAAAGCAGTTAAATTCTTGCCTTCAACAGCCTGTTCAGCTCGAACCTGTGCCTGCTGGTTCTGGGCATTCATGGATGCAGTCTGATTAGCAATCGCAGCTGCTACATTTTCCATCACCTGAGCCGCATAATCCACTCCTTCCTCATAAACTTCATTCATGTTACCACGACCGCCAACACGACCGCCTCTAAGGCCCCTTCCACGGCCACGTCCCCGTCCCCGTCCACGTCCACGTCCTCGTCCACGTCCACCTTCTGGTGCTGGTTCCATAACTGACCTGCAGTACAAAATCAATTAGACCGCAACCAGAAAATGAAACGTGCATTGGTGTATTAACACACATTACTTCAAAGAAGTAATTAAGCCATCGTATCATTTACCACTCATGGGTTCTCAGAAAGTCTCAACCAATCAGAACCCATCAAAACACACATACTTGTGTGTCAGCACACATTGTTTCAACAGGGAAACAATTCAAACAGTGACCCACCAGAGATCACACAAAAAAAACATAACAGACCTATTTCCCAAAGATCCCGAAAGACTCGACCAGCTCTGATACCACTAATGTGACACCCTACTCCCGGGTCATCACATGGTTACCCGTTTGCGGAAAATAAGATTTTATTTGCTGGTTGCTTTCGGAAAATATTAATTTCTCAACATGAATCTCTTCAAAATATGGTGATAAAATTTTTTCCTTTTGATTCCATAACAACGACATAATCATAACCATACTTAGATATATAAGCATATGCAGAAGTCATACAACTATACTGCCTCGTAAGTTTCACACTTAGGTCTTTATCAACTTAATTCATTTCAACACATGACATCACATAAAAAGAACCTAAGCTGGTCGAAACTAACAGACATTATTTGAAAGACCCCCATGGTCTTTTCCCACAAACAGATACTTCTTCAAGCATCTAGCATCTAAGTCCGCAAGTGACTTAAAGAACTCCTCCGCTTCATCTATACCAGTATCCCAGGATACAACGGCAATTACCAGTAGAACCTGATATATTTGTAAGGGTGAGACGCCAATATATGGATTTAACACAATAACTAAAAGCGCGACTCACAAAACAGCATATACACACATACAATTATAGCAGCATACATTCTCATAACTAAACAAGTACTTTATCAATGGGTTTCATACCCCAAACATCAACGTAAAACTATGCATGAACACTTCCATATATAGTCTCTACATTTCGCTAAATCTCCGAAGATCCCCAACAACGTGTAAATGAGCTGATCAGGCTCGATTGCCAGGTATATTAGGCACAACGTGTTTACCATAGCACACTGCCCACTCAAGGCACAGTGATCAACGTATATGGTATTGCCAGGTATATTAGGCACAACGTGTTTACCATAGCACACTGTCCAACACAAGGCACAGTGATCAACGTATATGGTTTTTCATTATCCATCAAGGCACAATGAATCAACGTAGCATGAAATACCTCACACGTCAAGGCATTCACACAAAACAACGTGGCATGGAATACCTTACTCATTAAGGTACCACACTTCACAACGTGGGCACGTCTGCCAATGCATGCATGTAAAACGTTTGTTCTCATCATTTTTCTTTGTGTTCAGTCTTTCTTTGCCGAAGCTCAAAATGGCTTACGACTACTCGTGATTTTCAACGTATTAACTTAACAACGTGTTTAGATCTTTCAACGTCAACACAGGACACGAAGTCCGAGTGCTCAATCACAAAACCTTAGACCTTGCAATCAGCCTTGGGGTTTGTGGTCGTAGAAAACAACATTTACCTTTTACAACGTAACCCACCATGTGGATATCCAACGTGAAAAGGACACAAAGTCCATAACAACGTAATCTCATAACATGGATACTCCACGTAACACGGATCAAAGATCTTCGTGCTTAAATTAAAGAACACTAGTATCGCGACGTCTCTGATACTAGGCTCACATTTCAACGTAAACACCATTTTCGTTATGTGAAAAACAAATCCAAAACAAAGTCTCCGCAACTTATCCAAGTTGACGGAAAATAACACGATTAGAAAAACTCCTTTACAAAAACTCCTTTATAAAATCATCGATTACTTGAAATTCTTTTCTATAACATTTATATTATATTCCAAAAGAGAATCACGTGAGGCTCAAGTTTATCTAAAATACGTACTGCCGCTTTAAAAATACTTGTCGTCGACACTTTTCCAATTTGCCGTCAAATTACATCTTTTAAGCCAAAACTTAGCTTTTTCCACTTAAACAATTTTCTAAAATCATACTTAAGTTATTTTTGAAGATTAATTTCATAAAATAACTTTTTATAATATTACGGAATTTCTCACGTAAAAATTAGCAGTACTAAAATATTTTCACAGTTACGTCCTCACTGTGACTCATAGTTGACTTTTTATCAATAAATCATTAAAATAATAATATTTCTCAATACTCATTTTTTTTCCACATAATATTTTCCACTACTATTATATTCCAACATTTCCCATAAAACATTGAATATAATGTATATGGCTTATTAAAGCTTTTATCTGATTAAATCGATTGTGCACTGACCACTGTCAGGCTTCACAAACAACACTCAACAACATCATCAGAATTATATCACCAGGCAGATCATGCATCATAGCAATATAATAAACAGCTGCAGATAATTAAATAAATTAAAAGCAGATAAATCATCTAACACAGATAAACAACACAACGTAAACAGCTTAATCGAAGCACCACAGCCACATATCAAGTATATAGACCACACTAAAGCTAATAGTTATTGGGAAAAATCCCTCAGGTAAGCTCCCCTTACCTCTTGAAGAACTTGAACCTTTGATTTTCAGTCTTGACACTGTTTCGAGAAATCGGCGACACACGTACGCGTCAGAAATACTAACCTTCAACAACATATCCAAACAACCAATCAAAACAAGCAAAACAAACACCTAATCCTCTTTAATAAGTCACGGCCTCCTTAGGGTTTTGTGGCTCAAAATCACTAAACTTGCTTAAGTCATGGATTAATGATTCTAATATACTTAAGGAAATGGATTAGGGCTAAACAACAAAGTTAAGAATCAAAACCATCCTAACCCACTAAATGGTAGATTGCCAAGACATGTTCATGAGGCTAGGGTTTTTAGTTTAATGAACAAACTAGGATTCAACAAGTATACATGATTATAAGAACTTAGGAAGTAGTTTCAACATCATAGGATTTTTCTAGAATTAGTTATGGATTTTCAAAGTTCTAGGTCTAGAAATGGGAAAATATGATTCATTCATGGCATAAACATGAGAAACAATTGACTATGAAAGCTTATATGATCAAGGAGTTGAGCTTTTACCTCTTGAAGATTGAAGACATGAAGAAAATGATCAACCAACACTTATATAAAATATGGACAGTTTGAGGGTGTGTTGGTTTTGTGAGTATATCTCATGATCTACTCATCCAAAAATTACAAACTTTGGCTTATTAGAAAGATAAGAAGAAAAGGAACAACTTTGATGTTTAAGGTTTCATTTGGTTCGGATCATAACATAGGTAAAAATAGGCTTCTTTCTGCTGTCTCGCGTGGATCTGAGGATTCTGGGCAGTTTCTGTATTTTGGTCATAACTCTAAATATACTCATCCGTTTTTTATGATCTTTAGCTCGTTGGAAAGAAGAGAGAAAGGGGAAAAACTTTCATGGTGAGAGTTTTCCGAGTTTCAGAAAGTAAGATGGTCATAGTTTCGATGCAAGTTCGGTCAGTTTAGGACATCCTCCCCCCACATGAACATAGTTCGGCCTAGGCATGAAACAAGGGAAGGAAGATTTTGTTTTCAACAATCTTTTGGATTATGATAGCAAGAATGATTATAAGCATATAGAAATTGGTTTCACTATTTTAGGAGTTTTCTATGATTTATGGTGATTTTTCAAAATTCTAGATCTAAGACTTTGTTCATGCATAAAAGTAATGATCTAGGTATGGAAATGGAAAAATCAATGAAGAACATGGCATTAAATGAAGATGAAGAGTAAGAATCACCTCTATAAAAACAAGAAATGAGCAAGAATCCAACACTTGCTTCACAAACTCAAGCTTTTGGAGTTAAGAACAATGGAGAAAAAGTGAAGGTGGAGAAGATGAAGAATGAACTAGAACAATGTGGAAGGATGAGTCACTTTTGGAGAGGAGAAATCAGCTTCCAAGGCCATGGGCCATGCGAAAATGGGCTTGGAAAAAGCCCAAGTCCATTACATACTTTTCTAACATAAAAATGTTTAAGACTTTAATCAAAACCCTAGATAATTAAAAGTAGGAAATTGGTTTTCATGGAATAACTCTTGGCCACGAAATTTGGGCCTCAAAACTTCAGCCCAACATGATTTGGATGAGTGAAAAATTGATCCACTTCACTTAGTTTATCATAGCAACTAGTTTAGGGACCAAAGTGTAATTAAGAATAAGTTTAAGGACCAAAAATGCAATTATTAAAAATTGCTAACACAACCCTAAGCCACATCAAACCACTCACATGGAAGCCTTAGTCCTAGGAGAATTTAGGATTTATCCACTTATCGAGTCCCAAATATCCCGTTGTTAGCTCCGTCGTTCGCCCAATCGAGTATTACGCCCGTAAAACTTAAATTATTTAACTGTAAATGAAATAATTCTACAAACACACAATCATAGGAAATAAAATAAAAACCTTAATTATTAATATTTTTATTATTTTATGTTTTATTATACATTTTTTGTAACCATATTATATTTTATTATACTTTAATTATTTTATATATAAAATATTTTTATACTTTATTATACTTTAAATTACCTTATCATATCCTGTTGAGTTCTAACCCAACTCCCCCCGCAGGATAAAATTTTAACTAGATGGACAAGATATGATAGGTGACAGGATAGACTTATCCTATCCTGCTGGCTCACCAAATAACAGTTTCAGACAGGATATGATAGCTTATCCTATCCTGTCTCTCTTATCCTGACCACCAAACGAGCCCATATAGTTCCATGGTGTTTGGAATGTTGGAGTTGGTCTCGCCATGCTCAGTTTTAAAAAAAAGAAAAGAAAAACAGCTATATAAAAATAATAATGAAGATTTATTTTGATTTAAAATGTTCGCAACGTATTAGGGTCCACAATGCAGGAAAGGTTAGTTATTCTAATTATATTTTTATTAGCAAGATAATATAAGTTTGTTTAGAACGATAAATGATATTTTATTACATAAATAAATAAAGTAATATATTGAATTTTAAATCCATATAAAAAACCAGTATTGTAGGTAAAAGGCATTTTTTTTTTAGAATATTAATAAATCTATATTCAAACATTTTGTGCTCGTCAAACTATTTTGAAGGATTTTTACTTTTAGTTCATAATACTTAAAACTGAAATCTAGCCATAGGACCCATGTAATTTCGAAAATCACAAGCAAAGTTCAGTCGTGTTTTATTCCCATCCCATGCCTCTAGCTCCTTCACTTATAAGAAGCACTGGCATGGGGATTCCATATTTTTTTTATAAACAAAGGAAATGTATTAAAAAGGTATAAATGGTACCGAAACCCATAAACAATGAGCAAAACCAAAACGATGTTCACAGACCAATTAACCAACACATTCACTACAACTCTGGGCAAAAGCCGTCGTGAATCACAAAAATCCGTCAGTAATCGAATTACCGACAGATTATTTATGGATTCGAGTAGCCAGGAAAAACGGGTGTCAGAAACAGGTACCGACGGGTTTTTGAAAAAGCCGTCGGTAATGTGTTTTTTTTTTTTAAATAATTAAATATCATGTTATAATTATTTTTTATAATTGACTAAATATTAAAAATAACAAACAATTATAAAAAATCAAATAACATATGAAGCATAATATTTACACCTCAGTAGTACACACACAGTGATTGCAGCAGTAAGCATAAAAAATACATCTCAATTTACAAAATCTAGAGGCCTCAAAATAAACAAAGAAAGCCAGTAAAAAAATAAACAAAAAAGGCAAAAAAGGGCAAAACACACTAGCCTTACAGTGGGCCTCTCAAAATATCCTCGGGTGAGCTTGGTACCCTTCCTTATCGACGTCGGTGCGACCCATAGCCTTACGATCGAGCAAAGACTTGCGGTGGGCTTGGGTGGTGGGCGAGAAATAGAGATAGAGAATTGAAGGAGAGAGAGACAGTGGTGGCTAGGTGGTGGGCGAGAAATAGAGATAGAGAATCGAAGGAGAGAGAGACAGTGGTGGCTAGGTGGTGGGCGATCGAAGGTGGTTGGCTGGGTGGTGGGTGACCGAAACTGGGCGGTTGGCTGAGAAATCCGAAGCAGCGAGAGGGACGAGCGAGAGAGAGAGAGAGTGAATCGAAAGAGAAAGAGAGATTGCAGTGGGAGATAAATGGGGCTGGACGAAGGAGAAGGATGTGCAGCTGGTACGAAGGAGAGGTTGAAAGGTAAATGAAATGGAGTGACAATGAAGTGAATGGATTAGTTGTGTGAATGGGTATATAGAGAGTCATTTTGAGTTGTAACTGTGAAGTGAATGGATCTGTTTGTTATATGGGACGTTACCGACAGGCATGGCCATTGCAAATTTGGAGAACGGTACCGACGGGTTAGAGCCATCGGTAAGTGAGATATTAGCGAGGGCCTAAAGCCGTCAGTATTGTGAGAGGTTTACTGACGGACCAAGGCCGTCGAAAATGGGGTGATTTGCAAGGGACAGAGGCCATCGAAAATGACATGATTAGAGAGGGACAAAGGTCGTCGGTACCAGCGAGGGACAAAAGCCATCAGAAATGTGCAGTGATGGACAGAGGCCATCGGAATTGGGCCTAAGGCCATCAATAAATCAGGAAAGTCATCTGACAACCTTGCCGAGGGACACGACCGTCGGAAATGTTACATTTACCAACATACTTTTTGTCCGTAGGTAATATTCCATCGATAATAACTTGTAGTGACTGTGAAACAAACAGAAATTGAACTTTGACTAATTATATTTTCATTAACAAGAGATAATTTAATAATTTCAAAAGCATTAAATGATAATTAATTACATAGTCAAAGTGAAATATTGAATTTAAGAATTCATATTTAAAATCACTTTAAAGACATAAAAAATTCATTTATTATTCTTTATAAAATATTAATACAATCTTTATTCAAACGATCTATGTTTATCATCTCCTTTTAAAGGATTCTTATTTTTTATTTTTATTTTTTTTCGTTTGAAACATTTGAAGTGAATCAAGGTTCACGGTACTTACTATTTAAACCTGTTATGTGTCGTCTATTTATCAAAGCCCCAAATAAATTTTAGTTGTTCTACCTTTGTAGCTCTCACTTGCAAGAGGCATTGGGTTTTCTTTGTTGAGAAAGAGTGAAGAAGAGATGACAGATATTGCAGTCATGAAATCTTTTTTAAGAGCTTTTATGATTTTGATGTTTCCGTTCCCATTCCCAAATGGGAACACACATATTTATCAAAATGGAGGAGTTGCCCATGAGGAGGAGCTTGAATATAATCTTGAAAATGGAGGGGATGCTAATGAGGAGGAGATTGAACATGATCATGAAGAGATAAATATTGTTGAAAATGGCCATAATGCAATCCAATTCCAACCTATGGCTGATCCTGATGAACTTTGGTACATCGAAGAGATTCAATCCGGTGTAAAATCATGTGTCGCATTAAATAGGTAGTGTGCGAGCAGTTTAACTTCACCTTTCTTCTTTTATATGCTTTCGTTCAAACTATCCATTTCATATCCGAATTTTATTTGACCATATCATGATTTTTTTGGTCTCTCATAGCGTGGAGCATGAAGTAACTAGTGTGTTCCAATACCTCTCTATTGTTGATACCAAAATGTTTGGAAAGGTTTGTTTTCTCAATGAATCTTGTGTTACACTGTATTTATGATGAAAAATATAACCTGTCTATTTACTCTACTGTGAATTAAATTTATTTTATTCTTTTGATTACTAGAAAAAAGTTTAAATAAATAACTTACTTCGCCAAGTGAATTGTGTATCATAATATATACAAGCTCTAACTTATCTTAGATAACATTGTCATTCTTACAAAAATACTGAAATAAAGTTGGCGTCAATAATTTAAGCTCTCAAAGAATTATGCCAACATAACTTATATATTTTCTTTGCTTTATGCAGGCTCTCGTGATTGATGGTAATATGCAAACAACATCATTGGATGAGTTCATTTACCATGAAAGCTTGGCCCATCCTGCTCTATTAGTACATGATGGGTATGCATAAATTTCTGTTTTTCTATCTTTTAGTTGTTTTATTCATGTTAATAAATATTCAGTAGCTAATTCATAATTTCTAAATAATATTTCTATATAATGCTAAGGGCAGACCCAAGACTGTATTTATCATGGGAGGCAGTGGAGGGTCCATTGCAAGAGAGGTACTCAAGCACCAAGACATTGAAAAAGTTATCATGTGTGACATTGATATTGTAAGTTGTTGATACATACCGTAAGGGCACAGCTTTGTTAACTAAAAATATAGATTTGAATTAAAAAAACAAATCTCTATGCCATTGTTAATAAGAGTACAATGTTCTTTATTACAGGAATTGGTGAATTTGTGCCGCCAGCATATGATAAGTAATAATGAAGTCTTCAATGATGAAAGGCTTCAAGTTGTTTACAATGATGCAGGGTGATTGATTTTCTTTCCTCGATTTTTCTGCTCTTCTCTGTTTAATTTAAATAGTTGGAAGTTGTTTTCAATTTTCTAAAAGTTTCTTTCCTTAATGGAATGAAGAGTTGAATTCAAAATCTTTATATATATCCACTAGATTTACCTGTTCAATTTATTGAAACTTCACATCTCTTCCATTTTCAACTATGTAGCTATGATATATTTATGATATTTCTTATTGCTAACTTGTTATTTCTCATTTTTTGTTTGAATTAAATAGGGTTGGATTGTGATTTGCTTGAGAGTTATAACAATAGTTATATCTAATAGACAGTATTTATCGCGTACAGGCATGCACTAGGCCAAGTTGTAGAAATGTTTGATGTAATTCTAGGAGACATTTCTGATATAAGGCCATTAGGGCCTAGCAATCATCTATATACAAAATCCTTTTATGAGGAAATTGCCAAACCTAAGCTAAAGGAGCATGGCATCTTCGTGACTCAAGTAAGTCTTTTTTTTTTTCTGTTCTTTTTCTAACATTGAAAGGTGAAAAAAAAAATTAAATTGTAGCTAGACTCTTAATTTTTTTTTGGCTACTCCTTAATTTGAAACAAATTAAACACAATCTTAGAATAATTCTTTCTTATTTACAGGCTGGTTATGCGGGAATCTTCTCTCATAAGGAAGTCTTCTCAAAGATATACAACACTCTAAAGCAAGTTTTCACTCGTAAGCGAAAAGTTACCTGAAGCACTCGCCACTAGAGTTGCATATTGCCCTCCAAGACTATGTACATGTGATTTTGATTATGGGTTAATTGGTGAGCATTTTTCTTCACTCTTTTGCAGATGTGGTTGCATATACAACTCAGATGCCTTCCTATCGAGAGACATGTGGATGGATAATGGTGAGATTAAGAACATATAAGAACATATATTTAGATAACAATTTTTTTAAAAAAAAAAACACATGTTCCTTCCAACATTTTAAATTGTGGTTGTAATGACGATCACGGTTAAGTTGTGTTACCGCTATAATAAATAATCGCGAAAAAATGAGATTGATATGACCATAATCGTGGTTGCTATACAATAGTGAAAAATACAAAAAATACAACGTTGCACCCCTAATTACAATTATTATTTTTTTTTTTTGAAGTCTTGAATCTTTCAACATCCCTTCCTACCATTTTGCAAATGTCAAAGTAAATGTGAATTGTGCTTTGATTCATTCTAGATTGATTTATTTTTCATCACTAACAGTGATTTGCTAATAGTTAAGTAATGTGTGCAATACTTTTGCTGTAAATTAAATGTATTAGGCTTCAGATGTTCCCCTCAATTTTGATGCGGAGCAACTCAATAACAGGATTGGTGAAAGAATCATGGGAGAGTTACACTATCTCGATGGTGATTTTATTGCAGCTTCCACTGTCTTGAACAAGATCTTGAAAACAACGTAAGTCATATAATATATACATATTTGAATTTCAACATATTCATCAATACGAATTTAATGGGTTCGAAAATATATTGAGTGGATCCCTTATTTTGTTATAGGCTGATGAACGAGGAATATGTAATTACGGAAGAAAATATGGAATTTGTAATTCAAGGACTGGATGCTCACAATGGTGCGTAGGAGGACCTTATTTTATGTGGCTGTTTAGTTGATAAATATCGGCCAATTAGGCTCTCTAGTTAGTTCTTTAGCTTTGGTCTTGATGTTCGGTTCAAACATTGTTGGTTTGGTTGTCATATTAGGTTAGAGTTTTGCAGCTTGACATAAGTCTGCATTACTAACTTTTTCCTTTTACCCTTAATATTATCTTTTGCTTATCAGTGCGTCGCCTCCAAAAGCTTTCTATCTCTCTTTTTCATTCTCTTTTGGGCCAAGCAAAATTACCATACAAAAACACAACCTGCCATAATAATATTTTGTTCAAACAAAGAAAAATGAAATAAAAAACTATGATAACATGTTTTGTTCATATAAGAACATGTTTTCTTTCCTTCAACTTTAGCGATAAATTTTCTATAAATGTTAATAACTATGCGATTTAGAAATAGTCTTTTTTGCAAGTTGTCAAACATCCATTCAAAGTTACGTATTTTGGTTGTTACAAGCAAATTAGAAGACAATACATTTCCCGTAAAAAAATATGTTACATTTCGAATTTTGCTATAAATATGTAGTTTGTGGCTGAGGGTTGTGATTGACGTGATTATTAAGCCTTTGAAGTATGTAATTCTTAATTATAATCTGCTTTTCTTAAATAATAACATTTGCTCTTTGGCTTATAATTACTTTATGTAAATTATACAATAGAATACGAGTTGATCCTTGTTAATTATTCTGAAGATGGCGATATTATCAAATTAATCCTACCTACAAGGTAACACTCTCTATGTGTGTGCTTGTGTGGTTTGAGACCCTCTACATGCTTGTTGGACTTGTTCTCTTCATTCTTTTTTTGATAAGCAAAAATATATTGAAATGAGTACTAGGTGTACTCAAATCCATATACAAGAAAAGGAAAAGACAGGATTCATATTAGACAACAAGTTAAAAGTTCAACCAATAGTTGCATAACATCATGGTTGAAATTGGAAGCGGATCCTCTAACTTTAAGGCGCCAACTGCACCCTGCCTGTCCCTCCTTCTAGTCTGTTGGATCAATCCAACGATCCAAAAGGCGCCACGTGTCACTCCCCTCTTTTTTGTATAATAAAAAAAATTAACAAATAAAAAAATTAAAACAAACTACCTATCACTGTCAGTACCTCAAATCCTCAACCCATTACTGATGAGCACAATGTCTCCCCCGCTGTCACCGCCACCCGTCGCCGCCGCCCATCCACTGCGTCTTCGACCGCCTTAGAGGTTGGATTTTAAAAAAAAAAAAATCAGATTTTGTATAAATGGGTTAGGGCCTGTTTTAGAACTTTCTTTCAAATGCAAGAGCCTTTACTCTCTTATTTAATCACTGTTCCATGGCTACCTAAGATTATATAAATGGTTGTTCATTTTATGAGGTTTGGTGGCAAAACAGACATTATTGTTTGGCTACAATAGTGCTAGAGGGATGAAATTGACCTTGTGAAGGAGAGGAGTTCAGCGCCAGAGGCAGGAGGGTCACCACCAACACTTGTTTGTGGCGAGGAACGGCAGAGACGAAGCGGCGGAGAAGGAGCTTCCAGCATACCAGATTCGTTAAGCTTCATACACAGGGGAGGCGACGACATACCCGGTGGCGGTGGGGTAGACCCATTTGCGTAACTGTGGAGGTGAATGCGGCAGCGACGGAGCCATAGCGACGGACGAAACGACGCTGCGACGGATCCCCCTATACGGTTGTGGAGTTTGGGTATAGAGGAGGGACGAAATGTTAATCTTTTTAATATTTTTCTTTTATTAATTCATTTTTTTAAGTAATTTTTTTCTTTTAAAAGGAGGAGGGACACGTGATGCCTTCTACATCTTTGGATCGATCCAACGGACCAGAGAGAGTGAAAGGCAGGTGCAGTTGGCACCTTAAAGTTAGAGGATCTGCTCCCGTTGAAATTCTAGCTAGACCCCACACCTCCTAAGAAAAAACAGTATCCCCATGGCTTCATCAAGCTCAAAAACTTTCCTCCCAATCAATTTATGAAAGAGACCCAATCTAGAAATTCAGGAGTAGCAGATAGTTATAATAACCTTCCAAAGATAGCTATAGTAACATTCACGAGCAGATATCATTATATGTTCTCTTCATTATGATATAAAAGTTCTACGTGTCTACGTATAAATGAGTTTGCAAGAAGTATTAAAAATGTATCTGATAGAGCTACCTAGAATGAATTACGTCGCGTATACTTGAAAGCAACTACAGTTAATTTCTTGAATGATGTATGACTAATGTGGATCGAATATTGTTATTTTATTGCTTCTCTTGCATGTTTATAATTGTTCCATGGTAGCATTGCTAGCTCATTAACTATGCTTATTGTGACATCATATTTATTTATCGGTTGGTTTGAATTTGGGAACTTTGATCTTGTGCTTTCTACTATAGTCTTGAATTGTTGATTTCATGTATTCTCAATTTTGGGAATTAAAAGGGAAACTATATAATAAATTCTAACTAACTTAAATTTTAGAAATTCATGCCCTTAAATATATTGGAAGTTATGCGGTACAATTTACAGGTTATTAGCAACCAGATTCTGTAGAAATATAGTGATGTTCTAGCTGTTACTAAGAACAATTCGTGCATCTAAAATATCTAATAATTTTACTAAACTTAGATGAGGATGTTAGCTTTAATTCTAATTTGGCTTCACTCAATTCGGACAAGCACAGAGGAAGACACGTAACACTGATGATGTGACACTTCATCTACCACATTATCACTTAACAGAGGTACCCTAACGGCAGTGACGAATTTCAAAGTTTTAAAACGTTTAGGGACCAAAATCTAAGGAAAAAACTTGGAAGGACTAAAGCCAAATATTGTCCTATTTGCAAGGACCAAAATATTCATTAAATCTATTAAATATATCACTTTTTAATAAACTTTTTGTATATTTGATTTCTTAATCAACGCCCTTAATATAAACATGTATAGTTAATGCAAGGTTATTAATTTCGATTATATTTCATTAATGAGGCGATTTAAATATTTTTAGAGCATTAATTGACAATTAATTGAAACATTGAATTCAAAAACTTATATTCAAACCCATCGTAAATGAAAGACATAAAGAATACATTTATTATTTTCAGTAGAATATTAGTAACGTGTGCTGTTCAAACAATAGTGCTTATCAACTTCTATTAAAATTGCAATTGATCTATGTTATATGATTCATATATTTACCAAAATTTCAAACAAAGTTTTGTATTGTTCTATTCATATCATTCTAAATTGCAGAAAGCATTGGACATTGTTTACATAGAAAGAGTAAGAAAGAGATCATGAAGAATTTTGCAGTGAGGAGATCATTGTTAAGAGTGTTTTTTATTTTTATGTTACCAGCTACCTTTCAAAATGGGAACACCGAGCAACTTTACCAAAATGGACAACCAATTCAATTCATTGAAAATTATATGAACATTAACGGTCGTGTGGAGGAGGAGAAGGATGACCACCAAGAGGACAATAACCGAAATCGCGGTGGCCGTGAGATCATCCAAATGACTATGGCCAATGTCCGTGATGGTTGGTTCGAGGAAGAGATCGAACCAGACTTCAAATCGTGTTTAGCATTGAATAGGTGCAATTTCACTTCACTTTTTTTTTTTAATATGCATTCATACAATCTATCTATTCTATATCAGAATTTTATTGGCTTAATTACACTTTTGGTCCCCAAATTATTATTATATGTTCAATTTGGTCCCCAAGTTTTTAAATGGTTCATTTTGGTCCTCTAATTCCTAAAACGTGTTCAAATAGGTCCTTCCGTCAAGTTGACTAACCACAACGTCCTACCTAATGCCACGTAGCATTAAATTTAATATTTTAATATTCATTTTGGTCCCCAAATTATTTTAAAATGTTCATTTTGGTCCCCCCCAAATTGTTTTAAAATGTTCAATTTGGTCCTCAAGTTTTTAAAATGTTCATTTTCGTCCCCTAGTCAACTTGATGTCGTCGTTAGTCAACTTGACAGAAGGACTTATTTGAACACGTTTTAGGAATTAGGGGACCAAAATGAACCGTTTAAAAACTTGGGGACAAAACTGAACATTTAATAACAATTTGGGGACCAAAAGTGTAGTTTAGCCAATTTTATTTGATCTTTATCATAATTTTTTTGGCCTATATCAGTGTGGAGCATCAAGTAGCAAGTGAGATTCAACACCTAATGATTCTTGATACCAAACCGTTTGGAAAGGTTTGTTTTCTTGGTAAATTTGTGTTACCGTATATATTTATGATGAAAATATAATTACTTGCATGTTAATTCTACCATTAGTTACTTTTATTTTTAATTCTTTTAATTAGTACAAAAAAATTAAGACCTAGTATTGGGAGTGACTGAATAAATAAAATTGGAGGGAAAAAAGTTTTAGTATTTTAATTTTTTAATAATCTATGGTGTTTTGATCAGTATGGATATATATGGATTCATTATTTTTTATCATGTTTTGTGGATGATTCTTTCATATACTTTATTTTAAGCTTTCATATACTTTCATATACTTTTACTCAAAAAATATAATTAACAATTTAAATTATAGTTCACAACTACAATTGCAAATTTAATATCGATCTAATTTTTTTTTTTTTGGTAAGGACATAATATATATAAAAGAGTACTAGGGATTCTCTAAACCCATCTACATAGTATCCAAACAAATAGAAGTGGAAGAACAGAGCTAAATAATCAACTAAGGCAACCACTAAATCCTAAGAAAACATGAAGAGAGCACAAGGATAACAGCAAACATAGCACATGGTTGAGAATTAACTCAGTCCACCACAAACAAACACAAAACCGCATAAGGAGCAAGCAACAGAGATCTTAGTAGCTACATATTGCAGCTATCTTTTGAAAAAAAATTATTCACAATGACAGTAAATGCAATGTATCTACGACTTAAAATCATGATTATAAGTCTTTTAAATATATAATCTGTTAGAGAGATAACTTATATATATATATATATGAGAGATTCATATATGTTGATTCCTCAATCGTCGTCTGGTAACTAGTACTGTACACTATCAGTGACCTATCTCAGATAAATCACTGCCTAACTTACAAATACTTAATTTTGTCCCAAAAAAAAAAAAACTTACAAATATACTTAAATAAATTAGACGCAAAATATTTATGCTAGCTAAACATAATTTATTTATTTTCTCTTTTTTATGCAGGCTCTGGTGATTGATGGGCATTTGCAGACAACATTGATGGATGAGTTCATTTACCATGAAATCTTAGCGCATCCCGCTCTCTTAGTTCATGATGAGTACGTATATATTTATGATTTCCCATCTTTTAGTTATTTTATTCATGTTAATAAATATTCACATTTTCCAACCAATGTTTATATATAATGTTAATCCTCTAAATGTATTTTCACCAAGAGCAGACCCAAAACTGTATTTATCATGGGAGGCGGTGGAGGGTCCACTGCAAGAGAGGTGCTAAAGCACAGAGGCATTGAGAAAGTTATCATATGTGATGTTGACTTTGTAAGTTGTTGATACATAAACCATAAGGCATATATTGTTTATATAGATTTGAATGAAAAAAAAAACTATATATATGCCATTGTTGATATGAGTTCGACGTTCTTAATTACAGGAAGTGGTATATTTGTGCTGCGAGCTTATGATGACAAATCAGGAGGCCTTCAATGACCCGAGGCTTCAAATTGTTTACAGTGATGCAAGGTTATTAATTTTCTTAATTTCTTCGATTTTTTTTTTACCCCCTCTACTCTCTCTTTTATTGTTTAGATAGTTGGATTACACAACTGAAGGTTTTCCTCTATTTTCTAAAACTTTCTTTCCTTAATGGAATGAAGGGTTGATCTCAAGTTTTTATATTTAGTAGGGTTACAAGTTCAGTTTGTTGACACCTCAGAGCTCTTTCATGACATTTCCAATTTCTAACTTGTCATTTATCGTTTGTACGAGTTAAAGAAGGATTAATTATGGGTTCATTCTATGGTGCACCACTCAAAATTTACACCACCCATTGCATCACCCATGTGGCAAGTGCTGAACCAATCATTTTGACACCTGGACATTTGACTTTTCAACTAGTCAATGTTTGAAAATTTAACCCACCCATGTGGCTATTTGATTGGTCCACAATTTGCCATATGAGTGGTACAATGGGTGGTATAAATTTTGGGTGGTGCAACTTGGCCCAAGCCTTAATTATGACTTACTTGAGAGTTATTACCATGGTTAGTTCTAATAGGGATTTGAATTCATTGCAATCATTGCATGCATGCATTAATCACATATTTATTGAGATGTACCATTGGATGCATTTGAGTACGTATTAAAAAAAAAGACACATTAATCCAACGGTGCATGACACTAAATACGTAAATGTGTGAGTGCAATTGCTGAAGTGAATCTAAATCCTTCTAACAGAAGCTATTTATTGGATACAGGGATGAACTAGAGCGAGCTCAAGAGATCTTTGATGTGATCCTTGGAGACATTTCTGAACCAGGGCAACATGGGCCTAGCAATCATCTCTATACGAGATCATTTTATGAGCAAGTGGCCAAACCTAAGCTCAAGGAGAATGGCATCTTTGTCACTCTTGTAAGTCTTTTTTTCCCCTATTTTTTCTAACATTAAAAGGTGAAACAATCAATCCAAGCCCTTAGAAAATATTTTGGCCACACACTTACTCGAAACACATTAAACACAAAATGTTAAAATAGTTTTTTCTTATATACAGGCTGGTCCCGCAGGAATTTTCTCACATAAGAATGTCTTCTCAAAGATATACAACACCCTAAAGCAAGTTTTCACTCGCAAGCAAAAGTTTCCCTCAAACCTTATGGTCACTATAGATGCATATTGCTCTCCTTTATATGTGTGCTTTTGATTATAGGTTAATTGGTGAGCAGTTTTATTTTCACTCTTTTGTAGATGTGGGTGCATACACAACTCAGATGCCTTCCTATAGAGATTCATGTGGATGGATTATGGTGAGACTAAGATCAAATATTTGCTTATAAAAAAAAAAGACTTAGATCAAATATTTAGAAAATAAATTTTTTTGGAAATAACATATGCTTCTTTGATCCCTTCCTACCATTTTGCAAGAATAGAAAAAACCTTCAACAGCATACTCGGGGTATAGGTATTGGACGCAAAACATTTTTTTTACTGGACGCAAAACATTAGTTATACACATAGCTACCGAAAACATTAATCTTCGGGCACTAAAACTAATTTGTCCGATGCCTATATTCTCATGTACGAATTTAAGAGTTTATTAAATAGAATAATTGGAATTATAAAGAGTGGAAACCTGAAAAATAATTGATAGATAAATGTTAATAGTTCTTTGATTCATTGTAGATTGATTTATTTTTCGTCACTAACTGTCATTAGCTATAATGTTAAAAGCTAAATAGTACGATATTTTATCGGTTCATTCCATTTTCGTCCAAATTCTTCTAATTGCTTTTCGTACTGAATAGTGAAGCTCTTAGCTAATAGTTGACTAATGTGTACAATATCTTTGGTGTACATTAAATATATCAGGCTTCAGATGAACCCATCAATTTTGATGCTGAGCAACTAAATAACAGGATTAGTGAAAGAATCAGGGGCGAGTTACGCTATCTTGATGGAGATTTCATTGCAGCATCCACCATCTTGAACAAGACCTTGAAAACATCGTAAGTCATAAGATATATATTTATATAAATTTTTTCAGCATTAATTCATCAATATGAATTTAATAGGTTTGAAAATATATTGAGTGGATCACTTATTTTGATGTAGGCTTATGAACGAGGAATTTGTTATTACGGAAGAAAATGTGGGACTGGTTCAAGGACGGGGCGCACACTCACAGTAACGTGTAGCCTCCAAAGCCAATTAGCATGCATAAATGGATTTTTAGACATTGTAATCTATTACCCATTAGGAAGCTCTCTATTAATTAAATATTGTGAAGCTCTCTAGTAGATATTGTGAATCTCCCTGTATCTCTCTCGTACATCTTTTGAGCCAAGCAAATTTTTCCAACAAAAATACCACTTGGCAATTACTGTACTATTTGTTTTAAAGACAAGAAAATTGAACAAAAAAAAAAAACCGGTGGTATTATTTGGACAACCAATTGTATAGACGATGTACTTACATTGTATCTATTTATTTTTATTTTGAACTTTTAATTATTTGGTGGGCCCTCTTCTTTTCTCTCTCTTTATCCTTATCCCTTTCGTTTTCTTTCACAGTCGCTCTTTTCCATCACGTACTAATACACTATCAGAAAACTGGATGCCAATAGCAGCGCAATTACAAGAATTTCCAGCACAAACATCTTAATCTTAATTAGCCTCCTTTCACTGTTACACCAAAAACATCCTGCAAATTTTAAGTTGACTTTTTGGATTAAAACTGGCACTAATATACTCAAGTAAAAATTCTAGAAACTTTACTACTTGAGGTTTAGGATACTATCTCTCAAAAGAAATCATATTCACTTAAATCCGACAACTGTAGATTAAGAAGCACCTTATCAGTGTTACAAATGAATAAGATATATCTGAAGAACATGGTTTTAATATTTTATTTTGTAGTTTTGAAAATGGTTTCTAATATGCAAGAGGTGGCAAATTTGAATTTCTATATCTATAGTAATAATGTTATAACATTTTGGTTCCTGCGATTTTAGCAACAACCAAAATGACTCACAAGAACCGTCAAACACCCATTAGAACTAGCAAATTCACACCCACTCCCATTCTTCAATCGCAAGCTTAACCAGTCCATCAACCCAACTCAAAAACAACATCATGAAACATTTACATTTGCTACAGCCATATTCATCCAAAACATCTATGCATCAAAGTCTAAATTGGTTCTCAAACCAGAAAGTTAGAGAACCCAAATTCTAAAAAATAAAACAATTCCAAACACACTTTCACCTTTGATCCAAGGCATGTTCACAGCTCCACTAAAAAAATCATTAGAGACCCAAATTATCAACCCACAAAGAAGCAGGCTTCGTGAGCCCCGAACCTCTCGCACTATTCCGTGCTCCTAATTGTTGGCGATTGTTATTGTTGCAAGAATTAGAAGATGGAAAAGAGAGGGAAGAAACGAGTGGGAATCAGAGGTGGAAAGAGAGGAAATAAGGACAGAGGACAGAGAATTGGAGGTGGAAAAAAAGAGAAGAACGAGGGCGAAGGAACTGCAGAACGAAATAGAAAACGTATATAATAAGCGTCTATATAAGGTTTCATACAATGTAAAAATTGGTTGTTAAAATAACATTTTCACAAAAAAAAAAAAAAAAACTATCACACTTTCTTCTATCGAATGAAATTCACGTGTTCTACAAAATTTAAGTAGGATCCACATGAGTTAGTGGGATCCATTTTCAAAATAGTGGGATCCACATATATTTCAACGAATTGGAGAGTATATGTTTCAGATAAAGTATTAAGTGTGTTAGTAACACTCTTCAATATCCTCATTTACCATAATCCCAAAGAGTTTGATCTTGCTTTACTCTTGTCTCTCTCACTTGTAAAAAGCAATATGCACTGTTTGCACTGAGAGCTAGAGTCGGGAAGAGATCATGAACTTTGTCGTTATGAGATCATCATTGCGAAGACGGGTGGTCATAGGTCTGGTAGACTTGTGAACCCAACCAACTCGACCCAACCCAACCCAGTTTTTTGGGTAGGTTTCGGAAGCCCATTATTTAAAAACTCTATAGTTAAGTGTGCTTGACTTGGAGCAATTCTGGGATGGGTGACATCCTAGGAAATTTCCTCAAGAAGCGTGTGACTGAGAACAAAGCACCCTTAAAAGACCTGTGTTGGTTTGTGGGAACAGTCATCAATCCATAGAGTAGTCAGGGATATTACACTATGATCCCATGGTTAACCAATGACCTTCTTTCCATGATCACATGTATAACCCATAACTCAGATGCCATGATAACATGGTTAACCAATAACCCCCTCACCATGATCACATGGATAACCCAAGACTATTTTGCCATGACCACATGGTTAACCCATGACCCATATGTCAGGATCACATGGTTAACTCATGACCCTCTTGTCATGATCTCATGGTTAACCCATGACCCTCTTGCCGTAATCACAAAGTTAACCCAAGACCCATATGTCATGATCACATGGTTAATCCATGACCCTCTCGCCATGATCACATGGATAACCTAAGACCCTCTTACCATGATCACATGGTTAACCAATGACCCTCTTTCTATGATCTCATGGTTAACCAATGACCCAGTTGTCATGTGATCCAGATGCCATGATCACATGGTTAACCCATGACTCTCTTGCCATGGTCACATAGATAACCATTATTGTGGGTTATTGCGTAGATTAATGGGGGAAATAATAAGGTTGTCACATATGAGATTGGGGCGAAATCGTAGGTTACAAAATTAGGGTTCTTCAGGTTTGGTTCTCAACTACTAAGACAAGGAATAAGAAGAAGAAGCTGATTTCTCTTTTCACTATGAGCAAACAGTCCCGTTTTGGTTAAACATGGAGGAAAGAAGAAAAAAAATCCACCTAGGCAAAGATAACAGATAGCTGGGACAAGTTAACAGCCAAGTCAACAAACTAAGGAGGCTAGTTAACGGAAGTCAACGTAGGGGCTAACGTATCCCTGGTTAGTAATTGTCAGGGACTAACATACCAGTTTTTTTTGTTAGGGACTAAATTGGGCATCACATTTTTTGTCATGAACCAAAATAAGCCTTTACTTTAAAATAAAAGACTAAGAGTGAGAAATTTCAAATCACAGGCGACTAAATTTTTCATATAAGAAATCTTGATAAAGTCAGTTGTAACAAGAATTCTAAATTATAAAATCAACTTCCATATTGCATATTGAAAGATACAATTTCTTTTAGAGTTTAATTTTGATATGTAATTTTTTTTACACAATCCATCAATCACAAATCATTCTATATATGAATTTTAAGGTAGTCATTACAAAAGTCCAATATTTTTAATAATTTGACAATGTATAATTAGTTAATTAACAATGTAAAATATCTTTACATTGGTAATACATACCAATTAGGATTAGACTTTTCTAAATTGAAAAAAATGTAAAGCTAGAAAGTGAGTGTGAATCCATCCTTAATTAGTTAAAGTGAGTTTAGATTCGAATGCGCTTTAGTTAATCAATAATGAAAAAAATAGAATAAAGGCTCAAATTGGCCCTAAAAAATTTAGGGGACATATTTTGGTCTCTGAAATAAATAATTTAACCACTTACTACCTTAAATTTACAAATAAGAGAAATATTTCAATTTTCAATGTCCGTTTACTTGCCTATATTTCTTATTAACCATCCTGTCTGACCTCATTAGCGGTCCTACGTAACTAATGACAAATTTTCATAGCATCCCACATTTATAAATTTGAGGGACTAAATGATTAATTTATTTATGTTTTTTAGATCAAAAGTGGGTCCAAAAATTTGCGCAGACGAATTTGGGACTTTAGTAAAAATACTCCCTCCGGACCTAAATATAAGCAACAAAGTAGCTACATTATTTGGACTTAAATATAAGCAAAAATCAATTAAGTCAACACTATTAAATATTAGTATTACAAAAATCAAGAAAATTAACCAATCAAACCGATTCTCCATTTACTTTTCCTGGAGCATTGCATATTCTCTAGACAATTAACTCTCTTTTTTACACAAATCAAGATAATCAAACTAACTTAACTAACTTTCTTAATATGTGTGAATTTAATTTTTTTTGCTTATAATTAGGTCCGGAGGTAGTAAAATATATTGATATGATTGTTGATCTCTGATGATAAAGTAAGATGATGGAGCTTACCAACGCGAGTGCTCCACGTGGCTCCATAACAAACAATCCAGCGAGGCCGATTGTTGGAACGAAGGAAACCACCGTCTCTCAGGGGTATAACTGTAATTACAACGAACTATAGGGTCAAGTTTTATGAACTGTTTGTTTTACCCGACCCGGTTTCCTTCTTCCGATTCTCGTTGTTTCTTTCTTCATTTGGGAATCGATAATTCACAATCCTCGTGAGCATGGCGGTGAATCTGACGGCGAACGCGATTCCGGCGATTGTTGCCGGCGACGTGAACTCGAAGCCGCTGGTACAGGTTATGGATATAGCGTTGATCTCAAATAGCAATAACACGCAGCAGCAACAGCAGAGGTACCGTCTTTTGATATCCGACGCCGTTTCGTGTCACCACGCCATGCTCGCTTCTCAACTCAACGACTCGGTCCGAAACGGCCGAGTTAAGAAAGGTTCCGTTGTTCAGCTTCTCGAATATATATGCACTCCTCTCCAAAATCGCAAGTCTCTCTCTCTCTCTCTCTCTCTCTCTCATCTAACCTAATTTCTGCAATTGTTATAGTAAAAATAACACGGTTGAGATTGTGCATTTTGATGTAAATTTTAATTTCTCTTTGATTCGAATTATAGTCCCTGCAATTAAAAGCATTCGTTACATTCGATAAGAACGTCTGAAATTCGATGATGTTCAAAATTGTGGATGTTAATGGCGCGTTGGACTTGATTAATGACACAACTGTACGAGATGGTAATTTGTTAACCGACAACTTAGATAGTGATGTACAAGAAGGCTCAGTATAAATGGTTAACGAGCTACCATCTTGATATACCCATCAACCAAGTCCAACACTAGTTTGTAAATTTAGTTGCTAATTTGTATGCGTAATCAAATTCAAGAACTAAAATGTAAGTAGAGAATAATTAGAGAGGCTAGTTTACGTTATTGTTTACTTCACTTTCTATGCTTAATTGTTTCTTAACATTGGTTGTTAAGAAAACAACCTCATTGAGGATTGGCAATACCTGAAGTTCTTAACATTGGTTGTTAAGGTGTTTGCTTATCGAGATGGATGCTAGAGGGTCAAAGACATGTTGCAGATAGAATGTAGTCATTGTAGTGTCTTCATCTTTATGTTTATCCTTCAAAATTAATACGTCTATGTCTATTTGTCTTGTGCAGGATTATTGTGGTGCTCAACATGGAAACTATAATACCCGATTGCGAGATCATTGGGAATCCGAAGTCGTTGGTGGAATCTGACTTACCAACTCAGAGAGCATTACTTGATGACACTATGGAGAACTCATCCAGGAGGAATAATAGTAATCTGGCTGCTCAAACTGTGAGTCATAATGTGCAGAATTTCCGGCCAACCATTCAACCTCCATACCAACCACCTCCAGTTTACAAAAGCCATGGTGCAATTGTGAAAAATGAGGCACCAGCGCGCATCATTCCCATAGCTGCTTTAAATCCTTATCAAGGTCGGTGGGCCATCAAGGCACGTGTAACCGCAAAAGGGGAACTGCGCCGCTATAATAATGCTCGTGGAGACGGAAAAGTCTTCTCGTTTGATCTCCTTGATTCTGATGGAGGTGAAATACGAGTAACCTGCTTTAATGCTGTTGTTGATCGCTTCTATGATGCAATTGAGGTTGGTAAAGTTTATTTGATATCAAAAGGTAGCTTGAAACCTGCACAGAAGAATTTCAACCATTTGAAGAATGAATGGGAAATTTTTTTGGAGTCAACTTCAACTGTTGAGCTTTGTCCAGATGAAGATGGTTCTATACCTACACAGCAGTTCTCCTTCAGGCCTATCAGTGACATTGAAAATGTTGACAGTAACTCCATCCTTGACGTTATTGGGGTTGTGACATCTGTGAATCCGTCAGTTCCCATCATGAGGAAAAATGGAATGGAGACTCAGAGAAGACTTTTGAATCTAAAGGACTCGTCTGCCAGGAGCGTTGAGGTAACCCTTTGGGGCGAATTCTGCAATAGGGAAGGACAAAAGCTGCAAGAGATGGTAGATGCTGGGTTTTTCCCCATTCTGGCAGTCAAAGCTGGGAAGGTTAACGATTTCAGTGGTAAGTCTATAGGGACTATTTCTGCTACACAGCTTTTCATAAATCCAGATTTCCCTGAGGCTCATAGCTTAAGAGACTGGTTTGATCGAGTGGGAAAAGATTCTGCTTCTCTATCCATTTCCAAGGACACTATGCTTGGAGGACCGAAAAATGAGGTACGTAAAACTGTGTCTCAGATCAAGGATGAAGGCCTGGGGAGGTCAGGTAAGCCAGACTGGATAACGGTGAGGGCAACTATATCTTTCATCAAGACAGATACATTTTGTTACACAGCTTGTCCTTTGATGATTGGAGATCGACAGTGCAATAAGAAAGTGACTAGGTCAGGAAACACAAGATGGCAATGTGATAGATGCAACCAAGAATTTGAGGAATGTGATTACCGATACCTTCTTCAAGCTCAAATTCTGGATCATACTGGAATAACTTGGGTAACTGCTTTCCAGGAAGCAGGAGAGGAGATTATGGAGTACCCAGCAAAGGAGCTGTACTTGTTGAAGTATGAACAGCAGGATGATGAAAGGTTTGGAGAAATAATCAAGAGTAGTCTCTTCAACCAGTTTATGTTTAGGCTGAAAATCAAAGAGGAATTGTATGGCGATGAGCAGAGGGTGAAGATTACAGTAGTCAAGGCAGATAAGGTGAATTATTCTTCAGAGAGTAGATACATGCTGGATTGGATTTCAAATATTTGTAGGCAGTAGTTGTACTTGGTTTCAGCATTTTTTTCATGCGATGATCCATACCTATTAGTTTTAGTGTAAAAGCTAACACAGAATTGGTCATTACTCATTAGTGGCTATGAGTTGCTGTGTAATTTGTATGCTCATTGTAAAACATATATTTAGATCTATAAATTCAAGTTCTGAATTTTCCTTTTCTATTTTGGTGGATGTGCGTATCGCATGCAAACGTCTATAGTATTGCTCTTAGTGGAAGCTCTGATCTGTATGTAATCACACTATTGTCTATTTGTCAACTTTAATTCTTCTTACACTTCGATCCATCCTTTCAGTCAGCTATGTTTATACTTCAAATTCCAGAAGGTTCATGGAGTTAGATTATTTCAAAAATGTAACCTATCAAGTATCAAGGGTCTGCTTGTTAATTTCGTTCCCATGCAGTGGAAACATGTGATTACATTTTTAAGAACTGAAAAGCTTCTGCTCAAGAGTCATATATTAGTACTCACAAGAGGGGTTCATTTCATTACTGAAGAATATTACAGATACGCATAATGATGAGAGGCTAAAATCCCCATGGCACCTCAGAAACATGATCAGCTTCGCTTGACAGGATCGAAATTGGATACACCAACCACGGCACCAACAATGACTCCAAGCACAACTCCACCAGCCGCGATGCTGAGCAAGAAGTTCTTGAGAGAAGGTGAAACAGCAGCTTCAGCCACATCAGGAACAATCATTGAAGCTGTCAATGCAGCTGCTGTGAGCCCTGTCACAACTTTCTCCTTCATGGAGGCACTAACTTGAAACCTTCCATTGGGTTTTGGTTTTGATGCTGCCACAGCCTTTGAAGGCTGTAGAGGCAGTGGCTTGAAGAATGCCTCAGAGCTAGGAACCATCACCCTCTTCTGGTTGGCATAAGTTAGTGGCATATTCATTGAAACTGCTGAAGTAGAAGCCATTCCTTTTCACAACTGCTAGTTGCTTACTTTGCTTGAAGCTTCTATGAAGAGTGAGATAAGGGGTTTAGAGTGATGACTTTTCAAAGACACGGTGGTGAAGGCAGGAGTGGAATGAGAATGAGAGGTGGAAATTTTGGGCATATTTGCATGTGTCTGATGTGGCTGCTTCCCCATTGGAAATTGATGGATAAGGTTATCTAATTGGCTCAAGCATCACCCTTTGTGTTCAAATTTTAGTCTGAGGTCGTCAATTGGGTTCCTCCTGGCTTAAAGTAGTTGGCCTATAATGTAGTATAATGCTCTTTATTTACACGTAAATTTACATATTATTTTGTATTTATATAATTTATTATATTTAGTCTCACTTTATTTATGTGAGGGATGTGATTTAATAGGGATTTTGATTCGACAATTTTCTATATGTTGGGAGTTTAAATAATTCTGTTAGAGTTTGTTACAGTTTGTTAAGGAGTTAAGTTAGTTAGTTAACTCTATAAATAGAGCTTCATGTATCTCATTTCATCATCTTTTGTCAATCATGTTATTTGAGACTTATTTTCTCTACTTTACATAGGCCTATGATGTGTATACATCCTCTAATTTCTCACACCATGTGAACCCAACCGATTGATTATAAAATGGACCAATGCAAGTTTGGCTCCAATTTTTTACTTTTTTTTTAAAAAAGAAATACCACAATGATGTGATCACATTTTACACAGAAAAAATAACTAAAATATTAAATAAAAGATTATTTTTTCTTATTCTTTAACCAATGTTCTAGATCCTAAATAAAATAACACATCCAGTCAAAAAAAAAAAAAAAACATTAAACGTGATATTTTTTTTTTGATGTGATGTGTTGGAATTACGGGGTTCGAATTGGGTCAGGTTTTTCGAAAGCTCGGGCACTTGAGGATGGTCTCATAGTTCCCATCGGAAAGCTGAAAAAAATTTAGGCATAAAGGTATGCACCAGAAGTTTAATTTTCATCACTAAAGAAGCTCATTGATGATGCCCATGACTTGATACTTAACAATTTTTTTTTTTTTGTGTGCAAGATACTTCACATTTATTCTCTATCATTTCTTTTCTATATTAAAAAACACTACCAAATTTTATAATTGGAATATGATTCTCATTTCAACTCATTCAATGTTCGTATTTGTATTATTATTATTCTAGGCAATTCCATTTTTCACACCAACCGTAACATAAGAGTTTTCAATATATTTATGTAGAAATTTTTCTATAAATGATAAGAAAACAAAGTAAGCTGTGTAGCGAACTAGTCCATCAGAATTCTATTTTTTCCCTTTGGATTAATTTTAATTTTCTGCAACGAAACTAAACCTTATACTTTGTTGTTGCTTTTCTCACTATGTTTTGGAAATAAAGCACGTGTTCCCCCTTGTTTTCTTTACCATTTTCAAATCTCGATGTGTCGCTCCCTCTAACGATGGCAAATTCGCGTCGGAAAGGATCTTCTTTTAATAACAATTCAAAAATCAAATTGCATTCCTTGCTAATTCTGATAAAGAAATTCTTATTTATTTCGCAGCTCGTCTCTGTTGGAAAGTGACATTATAATACATGATGTTCCTAACGAGTGTCTTAAGAATATTGATTAAAAAACCCATAAAAGAAAAATTTGTATTAAAAAACTAAGTGTTACATTTTTCGAAATGTTAAATACATCATTTCCTATATAAATTTTCTTCTTTTAATTCCTTAAATAATACTCTAAGGACACTTGTTAGCATTCTCTTATAATATACAAGGATGAAATGAAATCATAGTAAAATCATTGCCCTTTTTACCTGCGAATAGGACCAATTTTGATTAAGGAAAAGAGTACCAAAACCGCGTATAAAAAGACAAGAGACTTATATACAAATGAATCATGCTAATTAATGTCTTAATTAGTTAAAGAAACAAAAATTTATTGAAAAAAATTAAGTTTATCATTTTCCAAAATATAAAATACACCAAATATCAAATTTTTATTTTTATTTTTGAATTCTTAACCAATCCTCTAACCGATTAGCCTTCTCTATCTATAAGGTTGGTTCGTGGTCACTCTCACCCATATTTGTTCGCTACTCTCTAGTACATTTCTTTGTCTTGTCTTCTAAGTTTTCTCTAAAATAGTAAATATTCCATCACATATTTTATTTAACCGGCAGAAGAAAAAAATATTATATTTACTTCTCAAATAACAACGTATCATAACCACCACGGCTTTTAGATTAACTCCTTAATATTAATTTAATATAATAAAAATTAAATATCTTATAATTTAATTCTATCATCTCACTCATGGTCATGGATAGGATTTGCTCTAATGTCTAGTTGTCTACAAAACATTCTTCAACTTGTTCTCCAAATTCCCTCACCCAATTTCACCAAAACCCCACAAAAAGAAATGGGTGATCTTCTAAGCCCCTTCACAATCTCACCCCCTCCACCACCCTCTTCCTCATCAAGCAAAAACAGCATACCCATGTTGTATTATGGCTTAGTTGTGATGGGAACTGCAGCCATAGTGCTAGCCATATACAACCTCATCATCATCAAAGGTTGCAACTTCAGGCGCCACACACAATCTGAAGAGCCAAATAATCATTTGGTTGAAGTAGTGGTCAATGAAAGTAGTAGAAGTTTTAACAACTCACAAAGGAACTTGCTTTCAAGTTTCAAGTACAAGAAAGAAGTGGTGACAACAAAGGAAGGAGAAGAAGTGCAACAACAAGAAGGTGGTGATGATTATGATTATGAATGTCCGGTTTGCTTATCAATTTATGAAGAAGGTGAGGACGTTACAAAGCTACCACGTTGCAAGCATTCTTTCCATGCTCTTTGCATAGACATGTGGCTTTACTCTCACTTTGATTGCCCAATTTGTAGAACACCTGTTGGTCCTTTCTTTCACCCTTTTCCGGCAGAGAATTCCGTGGTGGGTTGATGGATCTGGATTCCTGCTGCAATGGAAGTACGCATTTACACGCAACTCGACCACTGATTTGAGATCGGATGACTCATATTACATTTTTGCTAAACAAACTTAAAAAAATATTTGCTATTAAGTTGTAACAGCAGGGATGGGTTGATGGAATTAATCCGGTGGCATCTTTGTTTGATGAGTGCAAAAATGTGTAGGGCATGTTGCCTCTATTGGATGTGACATTGACAAGTGAACACCAGCTTCAACACCACCACACTTGGTTCTTTACTCCTTGAAGTCCTTTGGACAAATATTATGGGTAAATTTGAATGAGGAATTTTTAGTTACTTACTGTTCATTGTAGGCAGTTAATTTAAATTAAACATGTATAAAGACATTCTTTTTTGGATAAGTATATTCTAATATAATCTATATTTAATATTTATATAACTTTATACATGTTTAATGTTGAATGGTGTCTACTGTCTATAATAACACTTGAGAATTTCTAAGGGTTGAGACTTGAAATTCTGCCTTTTTATATCTGTGGGGGTCGTCCAGCTCGATTTCATTGGTTGGATATGGACCATTCATTTTGGTCCACATGCATTTGTCCACATCGATCTTTGAAGTTTTCTTCCTTCTCTTGTTTTATTGGTTGTTATTATCATTATGGGTTTGGCCACTGATTGAGGTATTATAAGGTGGGCAAATTCTGTGGTTGTGGAGGATGAAACTTTCATATCTTGTTTACATTGATTGATTTATTTTTTAATTAATTAATCAATGATTCAAATTGTTGAAGGATCAATCTTCAACCTATTAATTTGACGACTTTAGCCTTGTCCATCAAGACGTTGGCTGTTTAAATACATTTACATCGTTTGTCCTTTTAAGAAACGAAAGAATCAAATTGAGAAACTATAAAACATGGGTAATAACTAAAATGTGGTGTCTTCAACTTTTAATTTTGGTCTACACAGAAGAGAATTTCGGCATGAGAATAATAATGATGTGATATTATAATTACTCTTTGAATTCTATTCCCGCCCAATTTGGGATAGGCCCAATTTTGGCTAAACAACCCATTAAGGGATAGTGTGTTCGGAAAGGACCCATGGACCTCAGCCCAAGAGAGGGTGGAAGCCCAATCTCCAAAATGAAGCAATAGAATGGCAACCTGAGATGTCGCCTACTCGGTTGCCCAAGTTGGATCAACAAACATAATACATTTTTTTTTTCGTGGAGGCAGATAGACTACATACAAAGTACTCAAAGGGTCCATTTAACATGTCAAAACTGAAAAGGGAATTTTATTTGTAAAATAATAATAATAATAATAATCCAACTTTTTATAATCATAAATTCATCAAATCCTGGCATAACTTATGAATTACACTATATAGTACATATGAGTTTCACTTATCCGGTTATCCCAGTAAAACTGGAGTCCCTATATCATAGAGAGAAGATTACATTTTTCTTAGATTGTCTAACCTTGCCTGTAAATCACTATCTATCCCAGTATCATCATTCCCTGTAGTTTCAACTGGAGGTACCTTAGACTTTGCAGCTGGTGCAGCAACAGCTGATGATGGTGCATTCACAAGCTGTGTATCAAAATAAAACTCATTATGCATTGTTATAGTGACTCAGTCATTTAGTTTTAGCTGAAAAGATATGTTTAATAGGAAACAACTAACATACCTCTTGGTTTACGTCAATTCCAATCTCATCAAGAACCTGGTTCACTAGTTCTTCTGTTTCTTCTTCTTCTTCATCCCCTCCCAAAGCATCATCTATTGCATCTCCCATCACCTCACTAGTCAATTCCATCTTCTCATTCTGTCTCTCAAATTCTTGCATGATTTTCTGCAAAGATGGCAGGTTCATCTGCCTATTCATCTGCCCCATGGCCTTTGTCACGCCTTTCATAGCCTCACCCATTGCTTGTGTTGATTTCAAAGTCTGAATAATTGTATTACCAAAGATGCTAGCTTTTAGCACTCGAATAAGGTAAAGGCATAGGTTTTAATCAAAACATGGCAGATGTTAGTCAGTTAATCATTCCAATAAACACAAAATGCCATGAGCCTTAGGACAGAACTATTAGTCTATTATTATCCTATAATGACCATATATGTTAGTACAAAGTACAAAGCAATAGATACACAATTACCACAAAAACATACCTGAATTCTGAGTGATACACCTTGGAGCTGTGATTTTAGCTTATAAAACTTTTCAATCTGATGCCTTGTTCTAATAAGATCTTTTGCCATAACTCTAACAGCTCCCTAGAAAGAATTACAAGAAATACAGAAGAGGCAATGATGAATCGTATACCACTGACCATGATAGCTAAATCAAGAGTTAACCACAAACACCAGATAAACATATATATAGCATCATTGAACAAATCAGGTTTGGAATGAAAATCAAAGCTAATTCGTCAAAAAAATATTGAAACCAAATTACACTCACAGTGTGTAAGCCATTTCCACTACCTTGCAGAAACCACATTTGTTAAAATTTCACATTTTTATATTATACTACTTTTCAATACTACCAAACAAGATGCAAGTGGAATTCAAATTTAAACAAATGAAAGTCCAATTTATTTATTCATGATGAGTTGCTTAAAAAATGAAAGTTAACCAAAAAAAAAATTATTTGATCTTGCAGTTATTGAGAAGACATCAAACTTGATTCCCCTATCATGTATAATAACAGAAATCTTCCTTAAATCATGTAATGTTGCAAACAACATGATAGGCAAACACTATCATAAATGAAAATGAACTTTAAGTGTCAAACACATTAAAGACACCCTAAATTTAATGAATGAAGGATACAAAAGCAGCAGAAATTTAAAATTTAACACTTTTGATATCTGCAGAAACTAATTCAAGTATCTTGCTTACTTCCCAAGGACATAGGAGGAGTCGGAATGTCATATGTTCTACAATAGTAATTAATAGATCCATCGGGAAACAATCAGTTGATAGTTTTGAGCCTATGGTAACTCTAGGGAAGCAGTTAGAGGCAAGGGTGGCAACAACAAAAGTCTCATTCCCAAAAATTAAAATGAATATACATTTTGGACTTCTGGTTATTACAAATGATAACATAAGTGGAACAATGTCCCCAACCACAAGTATCAAAAGCAACTTCCACAGCAAAGGAAATGGAAATAGTAAGAATAGGGGGGGAATTGACATCATCTGGGAAGCCAACACATTCAGGCCCTCTGCCTTCAAAAAAGGAAAATGAAAACAGATAAGCTGCAAATGCCAACCCCACTCCACTACCAGAGGGGCAGATGTGGGGTGTCATAAATCTGCAATAAAGAGCAGCTAAGCCAACATACTCAACATGCTACAAGCAAAAACTAAAGTAAAAGAGGCAAATAATAGAGTCAAGACACAGTCACCATACCATCTGGCCTTGTTTGGCACTTTTTTTAATCTCCAAAATCAATTTCTTCTCTTGAGACTGTAAACCTTGCCTCTCTCGTTCTATTTCTCTAATTGATTTGTCCAACATTCTCTTGTTTTCTCGCAGAAGTTCTGAAATTCAAAGCTTTACAGTCATGTACTATGAAATCAAATATGCCGTGCTTCAGCTAGCAAAATATATAGTAGCGAATGCTTCAAAATCAACCGAAAGATGTTCACTCTGGAGTCTGAAGGATATGTTAATGCTCTAAGGAAACTAGAGATCATCCTCATAGAGATACCCCGTTTGAATCAAGAAGACAAGTAACCATGTCACTTAGTAGTTCCTTAAAATTTGGGGAAATTACATGGAACTCCCTTGAGGTTTGACTAATTGACTGAATTATACTTGCCACTCCTCTTATTTCAAAAGTTACACTCACCTCCTTTAGAAGAAGTGGGTGTAATTTCAATCATCACCCTTCAGAGGAGGTTAAGGATAGGTGATCATAACATAAACCTCAAGGAAGTTGATGTAATTTCTAAAACAAAAGGGATGTAAGTATAATTAAGTCAAACCTCAAAATTAACATACCTACAAAGTATGATTGAAAATATGAAATTGAGTACTTTTATAGTTGTTGTAATTTCTGCATATTATCATAACAAGGAGACAAAAACTAATAATGAAATCATCATATAATTAACGTAAATCTGCAATACAGCAACCACAAAAAATAAAAGGCACAGAGAGAATAATCATCAAAGGAATTTAATTTTTGGCATGGATGGATGAACAGGTTTCATGGTGCAAGTGATTACGGAGAAGATAAATGAAAATGAAAATTCTAATCATATGATATCTGTATCATCCAAATTGAGCAACCCCAATTCGAAAATAAACATATTCTGTCTTTTTTATTCATTTTCCAGAATCATATATAGTTAACAGAACATAGATAGTTTGATGGGAGAAGATGATGAAGTTGAAGAAATTACCTGCGGGTGTTTTTCTCTTTCCGAAGATGAAACTCATAGCGCTCGAATTAATTAACAACCTTATAAGATATCGAATCTAAAATGTATGATGAGAAAACTTCCGATCCGATGAGATGGTTGAGCGTTTGGGATTTTGGTGGTGGCGATGGTTTTTGAGGTATGATGCAGAGGGAGCAGGTTGCTTACGCGGTAAGCGTTGAAAGAAGGAATCATCAACGAACCCATTCGTTTTCGTTGGCGCAGTCGCGGTATGGGGCCCACCATCTCAAACTCACCTTTTTCTTTTTCTTTTTCTTTTTTCCTTCCTAAATTATATTTTTATCCCTTATCTTTTTTTAAGTTTCAATATGATCCCTCTTTTTTTTTTATAGACAAATATTAGTGTTAATCTTAGTAATTTGTTAGTAATATGGTCCCTCTTTTATTTTATTTTTCCAAAATGGTTCCTTTTTTGTAAAATGGTCCCTCTTTTATTTTATTTTTTCTGAAATGATCCCTTATTTTACAAAAGTTATATCAATTTGGTCCTCTTCGTACCACATTTTAAATGGAAAAGATCATATTGAAACCTAAAATAAAGATAAGGGACCAAAACAAAACAAAAAATAAAAGAAGTTCCAAATTGAAACATAAAATAATGATAATGGACCAAAAGTATAATTTATCCTTTTTTTTATACACATCTCAAACTCACCTTTGGACTCACGGGTTTAATATGTATACATATTTATTTATTTATTGGCTTAATTGAAGTTTTGGTCCCTCTACTATTGGTCATGTGCATTTTTGTACCTAAAGTTTTTTTCGTGCATATTTGGTCTCCCTATTTTTTCAATGTTGCAAATTTGGTCCTTTTGTCAATGTCTACCAATATTTTCAATGATCAACATAGAGGAACCACTCCTCTAAGCAACAGAAGCACTGCTCTAAGCATATTGAACCTCTTGTTGAGCTTTTGTGGTAAAGGATCGTGTAGTGGAACCAAAAAAATATCCCGGAAAGGAGGGCCAAAACCAGTAAATAGCAGAGAGGAACCACTGAATCATGTTGTATCAGAGACATGAAGGAGAGATAACCTCAACCAGAGGTTGTGTGTGCTTAGAGGAGTGATTCCTCTATGTTGATCACTGAAAAAATGGACAAACACTGGATAGAATGACCAAATTTATAATATTAAGAAAACAAGAGGACCAAATATGTATGAAAAAAACTTTAGGGACCAAAATCGCACATGACCAGTAGTAAGGGGACCAAAACTGCAATTAAGTCTTATTTATTTATTTATATGGGAAATTCTAGGGTGAGAGACCCAAATAAATATCTCACCATGAGAGAGCATTATTTACCATTGCTGGAATGGTGGAGTCAATTTCAAGCAATGTCACAGTCACATGTTCCAAGGCAGAAAATCTATTAGAACACTGTATAGTAGGTGCATAATGTAAAATAGGAATGGAAGGTGTTGGTGTAGTGAATGAATCAGTAGGTGTAGAGTTTGCAATAGTTAGAAATTTTGGACTATTATGAAAAGGAAAATGCATTTCATCAAACTTGACATGCCTAGATATGTATGTCTTGCCAAAGGGAGATAAGCACATTTATCCTTTATGCTTAGCACTATAACCAAGAAATAAACATTGTTCTGACCTGAAGTCCATTTTATGCTTATTGTAAGGTCTAGTGAAAGGATAACAAGTACAACCAAATGTTTTTGAGGGCTGATGATCAGGTTTGGTACCAAACAGTGCTTCCATTGGACTTTGATTTTTAAGATTTGGAGCAGGAAGACAATTGATAAGGTGTACAACAGTGAGAAAGGCTTCTCCCCAAAATTTTAATGGCATAGAAGCATGAGCTAAAAGGGTTAGACCCATCTCAGTAATGTGTCAATGTTTTCGTTCAGCTGCTCCATTTTGTTCATGAGTATAAGGGCAGTTAAACCTATGATGTAAACCTGTTAAGTGAGAATTTTTGAGAAGGCAATATACTCTTTTCCATTATCAGTTTGGAGAGTTTTGATTTTATGACCAGTGATATTTTCAACTAGGTTTTTGAAGTGAATAAAGCACTCAAGAGCCTGTGATTTATTTTGCAATAGGTAGAGCCTTGTATACTTGCTGTAGGCATCTATGAAATGGATATAGTACTTACTACCATTAGTTGATGGCAATGGGATGGTCCCCATATATCTGAATATATTAACTATAATGCTCAGTGTAAACATTAGTTGAATCAAGGAAAGGAGGTTTGTGGAATTTTCCAAGACAACATGCTTTACACACAGAAGGAACTTTATTGAAATCAGTGACAATATTACATTTATTGAGTACATTGGATACAACTTTTGGAGAAGGATGCCCTAACCTAGCATGCCAAGTGGTTAAGCTATCAACAAACATTGTATTATTACAAGTATGTGGTAAAGTACAAGTGGAGTTGAACTTGGAAGAAGTGGGGAATTGAATGTTGTCAAAAGCATAAAGTCAATGTCTTAGCATCCCTTCAAGAAGAATGTTCATAGTTTCCTGACATTTGACATAACACACATTAGGATGAAATTCGAAATACACTTCATTATCTTTTACAAACTGTGAGACACTTAACAGGGTTTTAGAAATAGATGAGACATGTATAAGGTTATTCAAGAAAATATGTTTAATGGAATTTGGTGAGTAAAAGTGAGAATTACCAATGTGTTGTATAGGGGCAGAGACACCATCTGCCATCCTGATTCCTGCATCACCGTTGTAAGTGGACTTTCCCATAAGGTTGGTATCTTGGACGGACATGCATCATTGTCTTCTTTCATGGGTGTCCTAAGTTTGATGCAGGTGACATGCTAAGAGTTCTTCATGTTGGGTTGTATATCATGGAAGGAAAATGGAAAGAGTGAATTTATAAGAGGTTATCTTAATTTTTTAAATTCCACGTTAATCAAGTTCTGAACGTAGTTAACTATCAGGGCTTTGCACTCGCGTACTCACATTCGTGAAGGCCTTACCCTCAACTTACTAATTGAGATGACTCAACCTCACATTTCAAACTTGGTCAATGCCGTTCAAATTCACAGTTAATGAGACTCAGTGGGTGGTTAATGTATTATCATGCTACAAAAGTTGTACCCATTAACCACGCCCAACACAATATTAACTATTGTTTTTTCACATGTTAACCAAGTGTGATAAACCTACCCTCGTAAATCCCTGCATCATTTTTCACAAACTATTTCAAATGTGGTTAATTAAGTTCATTGGATGGTTAATGGGTTATCATGCTACTACCAGTGTGCCCATTAATGTGGTTAATGTTGTGCAAACACACGGTTAATAATTCTTTGATGTACCTGAGAATTCTCTTCAGTGCACGCCAATGTGAATCAAGATGATGAGACGTGAACTGGCAAACTTTGTTCACATTGAAAGATATCTCTAGTCGTGTCAATGTAACATATTGAAGAGCTCCCACAATTGACCTATACATGTGGGCATCGGGTAAAGTGTCAGTGTCATGCTTGCTGAGTTTACAATTAGTGGCCATGGGAGATGAAACTCGCTGGGAATCTGTCATATGAGCCATGTGCAGAAGGTCTATAATGTATTTGGATTGGGTGAGAAGCATAGTACCATTAGCCAAGTTCTTCACTTCAATGCCTAGGAGCTAGTCAAGTTTGCCTATTCGCTTGAGTGCAAATTTGAGATTGAGCTTGCCAATTAGATCATGAATGAGGGCAGTAGAGGAGCTAGTAATCAAAATATCGTCCACATACACAAGAACATATAGACATGTGCTCCGTCGAGTGTAAGTAAAAAGGAAGAAGTTACATTTACTTGCAGAAAAACCGAAGTCCAAAAAGGCACTAATGAGCCTCTCATACATGGCACGAGGCTCCTGTTTAAGCCTATACAAAGCCTTATTAAGCTTGCATACTAAGGATTTATTAGAGACTTCAAACCCGGGTGGTTGGACCAGTTAGACCTCCTCATGAAGGATGCCTTTATGAAAGGCATTGTTGATGTCCATCTGCTAAATTTCCCATTCAAAAGTCAGTGCAAGAGTGAGAATGATGCTTATAGTGACAGGTTTAACAACCGGGGAAATGGTCTTACTGAAGTCAAATCCGGGTTGTTGGTGAAACCCTTTGGCCACTAAGCGAGCTTGGAACTTATTAATGCTACCATCAGGATTTTCCTTGGTCTTGAACACCCATCTGCAGCCAATGGGCTTGCGGTGAGGTGGCAAGGGAACTAGAGTCCAAATATTATTTGTCAACAGTGCATTGTACTCAGCACACATAGCCTCCAGCCAATGAGGTTAGGCAAGAGCTTGCTTCACAGTGGATAGTTCAACATGACCAAGAAAAGTTCTGGGTTTTAGTTGTCTAGTCTTGGCCCATGTAGCCATAGGATGCACATTAAGTGTGTTGGTGGAAGAAATAGTGGCAGGAAGACTCACAGTAGGGGAAGGATCAGTGGCTGCAGGCACAACAACACTGTCCAGAGAAGGGGGGGGACTCACTTGAGTCACTAGGAATAGAGGTAGGAAAGGGTGGCAAAGGGTCAACAGAAGGAGGAGCGACAGATACAAGAGGAATATATGAAGAAAATCATGGGGAAATGGAAGGAGTAGCGGATACTGAATTAAAAAGCTTTGGATATGGGGAAAAAATTCATTGAAGAGCACATCCTTGGAGATGTAAATTCTGACGATGATCCAAAAACCATGGATTCACAGCTACGAGCTCGAAGAATTGGAAGAATCGAAGAATGTGTAAACCATAGGTTGAAAATGCAAGAACCCCAGGCCCAAGAAAAAATGCTCTTGATACCAAAATGGAAACAAGAATTAGAGAGAAAGAGAATGTGGACAAAAGTATATTTGACTGAATTTTCATTTCTGATCATATCATTACATAGTAACCATATATATAGGGTCAGTTATAGAGGGTGAAGTTAGTTATTATATAACTAACTCTCAATAGAAATACAACTGAAATACAATTTATATATACCGTATTGTATACACTGACATAATGCACTTTAAAAAAAATACTTACATCATCAAGATTGTCAATTAAATTGGTATAAATTGGTTTGTCTTTTTAATTGTAACCATCTTGTGATGGTTTATCTAGAAGTTTATCTATCTCCACCATCATTGGGAGGTGATACTTTAAGGCTATGCCTCTACGAATTTCTTGTTTCATCAACTCAGCCGCGATCCCAGACGTTCGAATGAAAAAAAACATCTATAACGGTGTTAGTAACAATAATGTAATATGATTTTGAAAAACAAAGAAGGAATTAAATTGAAGGCTTTAATAAAAATTACAATCAAAAGTGGTGTGCACCCATGAATTTGTTTTTTCTTCCCTTACTTGCAAGCACGCATTGTTGACTGCATGTATCCCAACATTGAAGCTCCCCAAGCATACTCATTATTTTTTTGGTTCATTTGATAACAGTTCCAAAAACATCATGGAGACCACAGAAGTGAAGATATCGGAAAACATAAATGCACCTAGTATACATAAGAGAGAAACTCTTACATAATACCAAATATTATTATCCTGCGCATCCATATCATCGGGGACATTTTCAAAATTTCCTCAAGCCATTTCAATTTGAAACTATTTTTTGCTTTTATCCACATTTCACTTTCATCATGTGACCTTCCTAATTTTTCAATAATTAAACTTCTATAATCTACACATTCTTTTCCTATTACAAGTTTTCCATCAATAGGAAGACTTGTTATATACAAAATATCTTCAAGAGTTATTACTAAATTAACCCAATTGTTATTGTTATCAAGACGTAAACGTAAACAAAAAACTATCCTCATTGAACTTCATAAATATAACTGTAAGCAAGATCGATTGATGCTAAAAGCATTTTCTAAGTCCAAAAATACATTAAAAGGTGTTCTACTAACAATTCTCACAATCTTGGGATGAGGTCTCATTCCACAAGATTACAGAAGAACGTTCCTGATTTACTCTACAAGAATAAAAATATTAAAAATTAACAATTAAAAATTGCGACATAATATTTTGGGGAAAATAAAAATACTTACGAAATCTTGCATCCCTCCCTCCATCTCAAAGAAATGTCAATAATCTAATGGTAGTTTTGACTAATTAAAAGTTGAAGTATCACACAATAAGGAATCACAAAATCTCGAAAAGAAAACTGAAACAAGAATAGTGTCCTATATCAATTTTAGAAATTCACTTGCACAAAGAACTCTACCCTATTTAATAACAAAACCTCCCCTGAAATGCACCCCCAAGCAAATAACACAAGTATATTCATCCAATTTACTTACAAGTCGGAGTTTATTCGCATAAAAACAATACAAAAATCATGACCCACACCCCTTATGATTCTGGTTAACGAAACCTCAAATAGCATTTGAGGAACAATGGGAAACGCATTCACTGGTTGACACCACACAAAAAATCCAAAAATCATAACCCACACCCCTTGTTATTCTGGTAAATGAAACCCTAATTAACAATTGGGGAACATACCTGCGAGCAACCGTAGCAAGGAGTGTAACCCAAAGGGAGAGATAGGTGCGAGTAAACATACCCAAACATTAAAGATTGAAATTGTTGGCGAATGGAAGGTGAAAGAAAAAATCTGTTGGCGAGTTTTAATTCAAATTGTTGGCGAAGGGAAAAAATTGAAATGCCATCACGAGTTAGCTAGCTTTATGAGCGGGAAAGCTAGGGCAGTTACAAATTAACTTTATGAATGTTAAAGATTTTGTTAGAAATCCGTCTTAATTGCGGTCTACCGCTAGCCGCCTTAACTATAGCAACTTTGTGCTGCCTTCATTGCAGCCACTAGCACCTTCATTGTACTGGTTATGAGGGGTGTGTTTAATCCCACATCGCCTTGAGATATGGCCAAAGTAGTGCTTATAAAGATTGAGCAATCCTCACCTTACAAGTCGGTTTGTGGGGTTGAGTTAGGCCCAAAATCTAAGAGATTTTGTTTTAATTCAAATTTTTTATTTTTTTTTTGCTTTTACAAAATAACTTTCTGTTTTTGTTTTAAATTCAATCTGTTAAAAGTTATGATTTATTTTTTATGAAATTTCTTGGGCGATATACATTCTAATAAATAACGGTTAAACTATAAAATAAAACTAACATGTGTGAGCTATACATTTAAATAAATGATTGTTAAATTATAATTAAATAATGCCCACACCTATTTTATAATCTAACAATTATTTATTTCAATGTACACCTCCCACGCGTTAGATTTATTTTATAATTTAACCATTATTTACGAGTTAGAGACTTTAAAAAAAAATCATAACTTTTAACAATTTAATTAAAAATAAAAATAGAAAGTTAATTCGTAAAAACAAAATCTGTAACGTTCAGAAAGTTAATTCGTAACTACTGCCCTAGCTTTCCCTCTCATAAAGTTAACCCATGAGGGCATTTCACTTTTTTTTTCCTTCGCCAACAATTTGAATTAAAACTAGCCAACAACTTTTTCCCTTCACCTTCCATTCGCCAACAATTTCAATCCTTAACGTTCAACCCTATCTCTCCTTTTGGGTTACACTCCTTAATATCTTTATACTTGTAGGGTAAATCAGGAACGTTCTTCCGCGGTTTTGTGGAATGGAGACCTCATCCCAAGATTGTGAGAATTTTTAGTAGAACACCTTTTAAAGTATTTTTGGACTTAGAAAATACTTATTAGCGTCAATCGATCATTGCTTACAGCTATATTTATGAAGTTTGATGAGGATAGTTTTTGATTCAGTTTAGGTCCTGATAACAATAGCAATAGGGCTAATTTAGTAATACCTCTTGAAGATATTTTGTATATAATAAGTCTTCCTATAGATGAAAAACCTGTAACACGAAAAGAATGTGTAGATTATTGAGGTATAAATATTGAAAAATTAGGGAGGTCCCCTGATGAAAGTGAAATGGGTATAAAAGTAAAAAACAATTTCATATTGAAATGTCATAAGGAAAATTTTGAAAATGTCCCCGATGATGTGGACGCGGAGGAAAATAATATATGGTATTATGTAAGAGCTTATCTCTTATATAAATTAGGTGTATATATGTTTTCCAATTTCTCCACTTCTCTGGTCCCCATGATGTTTTTGGAACTGTTATCAAATGAACAAAAAAAATTAATGGATATGCTTGGGGAGCTTCAATGTTGGGATACATGTAGTCAACAATGCGTGCTTGCAAGAAAAGGAAGAAAAAACAAATTCATGGGCGCATGTCACTCTTGATTGTAAATTTTCTTAAAGCCTTCAACTTAATTTCTTTTTTGTTTTTCAAAATCATATTACATTATTGTTACTTACAATGTTATAGATTTTTTTTTCTCATTCGAATGCCTGGGATCGCGGCTGAGTTGACGAAACATGAAATTCCTAGAGGCATACTGGTTACAATTCCAAAGACAGACCAATTTATATCAATTTATTGGACAGTGTTGATGATGTAAGTGTTTTTTTTTAATTCATAAATACACTCATACATGTTTTCATAAATAACTAAAGGGAAATACTAACCAGTGTCGTGAGGGGCCTAGTTAAGGGATTGAAATGGAAAGTTTTTATTGGGAAATGGTGAAGTTATCACCTTGGATACTTAACTTTTGAGTTTTCCAATAAATTATTTCCTTTTCTTAATTCCTTAATCAGTGCCTAGCATAACCCATAACTAAAAACATGTAAAACATGTAAAACATGTTTTGTGCATATGTTGGTTGTTTTTAATCAATATGGTGCTCTCTTCCATATGATTTCATCCCTTGCGAATATCGAAGTCATTTACAACTTCCCAATGATAAAGTTTAATAACAGCTACCAAATTAGAATTCTGGTGAGTTAAAATACAGCCTGAAAACATGGTTATCTAACTAATGTAATCCTTTACTAAAGCATTTTTAATTGTGATAAAAACAAAAGCATGATCGAGATGGCAATCATGTAATGAAATCATTGAAAGAACATACCTCAAATCATTAAGAGGGAGGGAGAGGGTGGAGAAAAGGAGAGAGATGGAGGGAGGGAGGGAGGAGAGAGAGAGAGGTGAAGGTATAAGGTGAAGAGAAATAAGGTTGTGTATGTTTGGTTTCACGTTAAAACCCTCCAGAATTGATTCTGACCCTGTCAAACATGATTTCAGTAAAGATTAGATGTTTGATTATTGTCAGGTAAAATAGGTTTTACCTCCAGAAGCGATTCTGACTAAAAGCTACAAAAAACAACTTTTGAGTTGAGTTGAAAATTTTACACTGAGTTTTACATCATACTTGCTTTCAAAATAAAAACATTCAAACATAAATCACTTAACTTCAAACTCAATTCTAACCAAATCAATTTTACAAAATCAATTACATTCAAAATCACTTTTATCAAACGCTCATTCAAACACACACTAAGAATCCTAAGAAATCTCACGTGTTAAGGTGAGACTTTTTGTTACTAAAATGTCATACAAAGTCCCACAAAATCCACCTTAAAAAATAATCCATCATAATTAGAAAGTTTTTTAATGCCACGAGGCTTTTTGGACACCCTCTTTGAAAAATTCTAATAGTCTTGATTGAATACTATCATACTTATCTAGATTACTAAAAAATTTATTGAATACCACTTTTTTATCATAAAAAGTTTTTTAAAATCCTAAAATAACCCATTTGTGAAACTACCTAACCAAAACTGTAATTAAGCTTTTCTTTTCCTATTTTTTTTTTTTTTTTAAGAAAAAGGAAAAAGTGTTTGGCAGTGTCGGGCACCGCCACGGCGGAGAGCCTCAACAATTTCACCAAAGTTCTTTCTTCTCGAGCCTTCCCCGACCGTCCCCGATATCACCGTTTTCCAGCGAGCTTCTACGAAACTTGTTCCCAAAGTTTCGATCAGATTTGGAGTCAATGCCTTCTACTCCATTCTCAGTTTGCGACTTCGATGTGCTCAGAAATGGAACCTCGCCACTCCAATCTCGAAATGACTCTCAGATTCAGCTGATGATTGATTGGTAAAGCAATGACGTTGAAGGAGCACTCTCAGATTCGAGGTACGACTTAACCGTTGTTGTGTATTCAATTTTTTTTCGAGCTTCTATTTGAATTTTTTTTTTTTTTTTTGTGCTTTCCACTTGCTTAATTATGTTTTGATATTGTCTGCTTCAAAAGCCCTAGATTATTGTGATTCAAAAACCTTTAATGGTTAATTGTGCTATTCACTTGCTTCATGAACCTTCGTTTTTTGTTATTCAAAAGAGTCTCTTTAAACGTCACTTATGATTTTAGAGAATTTGCATATCATAACTAAAATGTCAGAAGCAAATGGAGAAAGACGTGTTTGGATTGGTGAAAATGTTTATATAAGTCGTGTTTTTCATCTCTGTATCGTTCTTCTCCTTGCACTGAAAGTATTTTATTTCAACAAAGATAGTGCATGATTTTTATGATGGAATTGCAAGTAAAGGTAACAAATGTTTCTCATGAGCCGTAGCAAAATAATGGATAAAAAAACTATGTTATCGATACCAGGGATCCAGCGCAACTGGTGCATTTATACTGATTACTGAGTATGATCAATGATGATATAGCGTGTGGGGATTTAATGTGTGGTGTAAAGCTCTTTCACATTCTATTTCTGTTATCTGAACGGGGAATACGGTGACATTTAGCCTGTAGCCTGGGAACTTAAATTATTTGAGGTTGACTTCCATTGTTTTAGTGTAATGTAATTTATATAGATCATGGATATACATGATAAGTGATAATATACATTTTTTCTATTCAAATGCCGCTTAAACTCTCAAAAGTGAAAAAAGGTAGCTAATGGGCCTCTTATTATACTGTTTCTTAGGATATGTTTGGTTCTAATTGTAATTTTGAAAACCAAATAACAAGAAACAGTGGGAAATCAAAAAGTTGATTGAGGGAAGTTACCAGTAGCAAGATGGATTTAGGTAAAAATCAAAATATTGTGTTTATTCTGCATTGAAAGCATTCATGTGTCCCAAAAAAAAAAAAACAAATGAGTTTTCTAAGGTGATGAATTCCCTTTTGGTTTTGGATAGATGATGGTTAACATAGGAAAATGCACTTTCTCTTAGATACCAATGAGAAATAAAATAAAATGAATATTTTCGAAGGTGAATATGTTGACTAAGTGGACGTATGGTTTGGTTTTTCATGAAATAGGATAGGATAAATGAAATTATTCAAATGTAAATTGTATTATGATGAGACATTGATGCATATTAAATTAACTGATTGTTATTGTCATTCGGTTTCCATAATGCAGGATTTTGGGATTTAATATAACATGGAAAGGGGTGGACCTGCACCAGAGGGAATTACTAAGAAGATATATGAGTACACAACAATAAAGGAGTACTTGATTGCTGAAGATTTGCCAAATGTACTACTCACAACCTTGCTACAATTGTTCCCTTTTCTTTATAATTACTAGAACCCTCTTAAATTCTTTTGAAGGGTTAAGATTCCTCAAACTCCTAACACCTTGTTGTGAGTGAGGCTATCTAAAAGCAAGAAAAAACTGGATAGCAAAATTACTATTACCTTTTCTTTATAAGAGGGTTCTAGACTTCTAGTTACTATAGGGAAATTTTCTGTTTTGTCTTAATAGTGTATGACATCTATTATTGACTCTCCAATTAGTCATGATAGCCAGTTGTCAAATCCTTTCCTTGACCTACCCCTTGAATTTGACATATGTGGATCGTGTGGTACTTCTGATTCTGAAGCACAAAAATGTCAATGTATATATTTGCTCATTTTATGAACTGTCATTTTGATGAAAAAACGATTTAATATTGTTTGAACATTACTTTTCAGGTCAATTTGGATATATTAAGTTGCTAGTGCTAAAATACCATCCAAGTCATGTTAGCGAATTGGAGAGGATGCTGAGCCTATTCTTCTTAAACTGCTTGAAAATGAAGAAACCAAGGTATTACCCGGCTAGATTTAATTAGGGAATAAACAAAATATTCGCTAGATTTATGAGCCAATGCTTGAGTTTGTGTGTTTATTATCTTTCTTTGGTAATTGGGCTTTGGATTGGATTCTTGCCTTTGGTTACTTAGCATGGGGCCTCTCTGTATTTTGTTTAGTGTTCCTAATTGATGAATGTTAAGGATTGACATTATTCAGCCCCCTTGGACTTCATTTGAAGCATGATAAGTACATCTTGCACATCATGAAACTGATTTTTTTTTTAATAATTTCTTTATGAGGTCTGTGGACTGAATTCACCCATGTATGCTACTCTTCGTTGTGAGAATGACCTACGGCATAAATGCAATTTTTTTTTAATAAAATGCCTTGGAATTATGATGTAAGTTGCTTTGAGTTCTAAGTGTTTGTATCATGTCTGCATCTCTTATGTATTAACAGAAACTCACTCTAAAACTGATGTGTTAATTACTTTGAACTCTAAATATTTGTATCAGGATTTTTTAATAAAATAAAGGCATTTAGTTGTGGCAAACTGTAGCTAGACGCCTAATTTTTATTTTTATATTTTTAAAATATTAGAGACTGAAAAATCTTTCTCTAGTTTAGAGACGAAAATATAGAAGAAATATTTTTATAAAGAAGATGGGGTGAATTTTAATCTCAGATATTAATGAAAAAATATCAATAATTAGAGAGAAAAAGTTTCCATCTCTAACTGGAGATGGAAAAAGTGTCTTCAGTTTAACCAACCACAATTGTCCATCTCTAATTCTGTTCCTAATCACTTTAGAGATGAAGAATTGCTGATTTATAGATGGAAATGTCTTTCTCTAAATCAGATTTTTTTTAGTGGCGGTGATTTCCCTGTTAGATTATATAATAATGTAAATTATTATGAGTTTTGAGAATCCAACATGTCTATTATTTATTATTTATCGGCCTTGAGCCCAATGGTGAGTGTGCTGGATTATGATGGATTATAGTATAAGACTTTGCGGACCTAATGTTTATGATGGATGAATTTTAGATTAATGAGGTTTTATTAAGAGGGTATAATCAATACCACTGTTTACTATTCCATTGAAGTAACAATTGTTATTGAGAAAGAGTAAAAAATGTTTATTGTTTACTGCCCTTGAAACCAATGGTGATTGTGCTGGATTATAATGCAGGACCTGGTGGACCTAATGTTTATGATGGATGGACAATAGATTATTGACGCGTTATTAAGAGGGCAGAATCTTCACTTTACTCAAGACCCTTATTCTGTGCACTGTTCCATCGAAGTAACAATTGTTATTCAAAAGGAGTTTAATTGAAAGGCTTTGTTCATGAGGTACGCATTTCCACTTAAAGAATTGGTGAGATCACTTGTCAATAATATATATTCATAAGGTACATGATTTAAATTAATAGTTTTGTATGCTAAATGCTAGTATAAAGTCAATTTTAATACAAAACAGACACTCATGACATGCCTTTTTCTTCACTAGGCTGACAATAAAAAACAAAAATCATAAGCAATTTACCAAAATGCAGAATGACAACGTTACAGGCCCTATGACAAAATATGATAAATTGGATGAAACTTATAATTATTTAAGCCCTCTCGACTCTGTATAAACAAACAATAAACAACCAAACAAAAACACTTTGAAGTGTAAACACATTGTTAGATAGAAACACTTCCAAATTCTCAACACGTGCTCACTGCTTTTGACAAACTTCAGTTTTATAAGCTGAGCTAGTGGGCTCAACTGCCAAACCTAAATTGAACCCGAAGGCAGCAAATAGGTAAAAAAAACCAACCCAAATCAATGATAAAAACCCATACAAGGGAAGGATGATCTCTAGAAAAAACACAATTCCAAATCATGGTGGTATTGGAGAAATTGCAAGCTAGTGTAATATATCTGTTTTACTTCATGTTTGCTGGGAGTGGCAGATCTGAACAGTAATTAAATTATTGAAGAATCCTTGTCATATTAAACAATGAATTATGTTATTTAAATAACACTTTTACACCACTTTTACATTTTTTTTGGGTAATAAAATAAGATATATTTTTCCAAACAAAAGGTGTAAGAAATGTAGTTAATAAAATGGTGCATAAGAATCATTTTTCTTTAACAATAATATTCATCATGCATGAGTAAACGAAGCATATATAATAACCTCGAGGAAGAGGTGTGTGCTTCAACAGTGGCGGGCTTACTTAAAGCTAAAGGCCTATAGCAGAGAGAATATTTTCTTTCTCCTTTGCTTCCATATTTTCGATTTCCTCTTCCTCTGTAACCAACCAATTATACGGAAGCTGGATTTTAAGCCAAGAGCTCCTCCACCTTTGGGTTTCACGTACATAATCAAAGTGAAGATGATCTCCTTGATTGCCCTCACCAGTTATCAACAACTTACTCACTATGTCTTGCTTGAATATCATGCGTATCCCCCATTGCCTGATCTCCAAACAAGGGCTAGCTTTAAATGTGATATGCGCTCCTGTTTTCACAAAGTGGCAATGTGGCCTAGAGATATAAATTAGCCAAATATGTTTTGAGCCAACATTCTTTTCCATGTCAAAACCAAGTGGCATTCCAAAGATTTCGTCCGCATGTTCACTTTCAAAAGAAAGATACAAGGGATGTGGCGGTGGCGAGGAAAACGAATCGTGTGAAGAATAAAAAATTCCTTGACGATAGTTTACCTCAAATGCTACACAAAAGGCAAAGCCAATCCAGTTATCATAAACATCAGAGTGTACTATCCTTATTACAGAACCTCCTACAAATTGATGCTTGAACCACTTTGGAATTACACTGCCTTGAATAACAATGTCAAAGCCACACCGGAAGTGACGGGGTTCCTGTTACCAAAGAGGGGAAAAAGCACACAAATATATCAGAGAGAGGGAGAAGAAGGGGGAGGGGGAGAGAGAGAATACACACCTCAACTAGTCTTGTTAGCCATGCAAGTGCCAACTCTGAGCCACGTATTCGATTAAGTTCACTTTCAACTAACTTGGGGCAGTCGAAAACATATAATCCAGACCTATGATTACGAGCTCCAGATACTGTTCCAAAATACCTTCCCACTAATGAAGCATTTGTCGGTGGGACCAAAGGCAAATATTGAAGCGCATGACAATGCGATAAGTTTAAATATGCTAGACTAAAAAGCCCATTGATGGTATCAGGTACTGAACCAAAGTGGTTTCCTTGTAGGTTTAGTCTTTCTAAACACCTTAGCTCTGCAATAGCATCAGGGACTTCACAAAGATTGCAGTAGCCTACATCAAGAAAAATCAAAGATCCCAGACAAGAAGAAGGAATGTATCTAGAAATGGCAAGGTATATAGAATCTTCAAGTTCTGATTTCTGTTCCAGGGGCAAATTTATTAGTTTTAAGCAGTTGCTTAAATCTAAAGTTATAAGAGATCTCATAGTGTTAACACTGCTAGGTATTCTGACAAGATTAGTGCAGTGTCTCAAACTCAAGAATTTAAGCCTCAGAAGAGCCCCAATAGATTCATGAATCGTTGATAAACTTATACATTGTTCAAGATCAAGGTACTCAAGATTTGAGAGCCCTATAAAATCTGGCGTGTGTTCAAGTTTTGTGCAGCCAGAGAGGTATAGAACTCTCAATGAACTTAAATTAGATACAGTGCCAAGATAGAGACTGACCAGACTTCTACAGTTTCGCAAGCTCAAGAAAGCAAGTTTTTTAAGAAGTCCAATTGATGGATGGACCTTTGTTAGGTTTTTGCATCCTGTAAGATCTAGTCGCTCAAGACTTGGGATCCCTTCAAAATTTGGCGTCTCCATAAGATATTTGGAGTTGTTCAAATCCACCCTTTTTAAAGACGGGAGATCCTGTGAAGAGAGAATTAGATACCAACTAATCAGGAACAGTATTAAATCTTGAATTTCATTAATTCACTGCTTCCATAATCGGAGCAAACTTAAAATCTTTTGTATGTAATTTTCATATAAAACTAACTCCTAAAAATTGTATAAAAATAGTGTTTACATCTGTATAACTAGTGCTACTTCTTTTCTTTTGAAAAATAATTGAGAACACAATTTATTTTGAGTTACACAAAAAAAAAAAAAAATCTTTCCACACATATTTAAGGAGCTTCTTTAAGTTTTTTAATGACAACTTTTAATTTAATTTTTCAAAATATTATGCCACCATAGAATACAAAAATAATTTTGTTTTTACATCTTAGCCTTACTTTTTTTTTTTTTTTTTTGAAAATTGAGATGGTTGTTCTTCTCAATTGGTTCTTTGAAAATAAAAAATAAAAACACACTAAAAGTACCTTGCTGCCTTCCCATAGTTGTTTGATGCTGCTACTAGACATGTTCAATTCAACTAGTTTATTCGGCTGAAAATTCAATGGCAAAGAAGTGAAAGGGTAACCATGCCATAAAAGACAACGTAGGCTGTTAGAAAGATAATTGAGGCTGCCTGAAAAACTCATATGATAAAGTATGAGTAGTTCAAGGCCCCTCATTTTGGATAGTTCTTCAACCAGTAACCGACCGTATTTGAAGACATCCTTTTTTTGATGTAGAACTATGGCTTTAATTTTGTTTGTTCCCTGAAAAACTAAGAATGAACATATTATAAAAGGAAAAAATTGAAATTACATGAAATAAATAGACTTTTTTTGTTAAAAATATAAAACTATCATTAATCTTTATTAATAATTTTAGGATTTAATTTTAATGGATTAATAGTGTAAAAGTATTTCATATTATCATTTAATCATAAATTATTATGTTATTAAAAATATTTGATTTTCAAACAAATACCTTAAAAGTCAAGTATCAAATGATAAATGATTAGTTGATGATGTACAAATGATCAAAGCCAAAATTTAATTCTTAAAATATTCTAGGCCAAATGTTGACTAGTTGAATTAAAAGATAATTTATCGAAATCTAAAACATTTAATTTTCTTGAGTATTAAATATATCACTTTTCAATAATGGCATCTTTGTAACTTGTTACCATTTCTGATGTCAAGACATGGTGGAAATCCTGGTAAAGCCACATTCTACTCCGCGATCCTAGGTCTCCAAGAGATTCATCACGAACAATTTTCTTGCCCAATTCTTGTAGCATTTCATGCATATGAATTTCCTGGTTTCTAATGGTTATGAGTGATTTCTCAATGATAACTGGAATTCCAATGTGAGGGTGCAATCCACAACCATCTAGAATTCGCTTTACATAATCCTCCCTCTCCCCTTTAAAGAAACAAGCAATGTGCAAGAATATTTCTTTCTCTTCTGGTTGTAGTTCCTCAAAACTTATCCGAAGCACATCCATGATTTGGTTGTCTGGATTATTCCCTAGTCTATCCAAGGCGTCTCTCCACTGGATGGCATCTCGGGTACACAAGAAAGAACCCACTACTCTAATTGCTAATGGAAGACCTTGAGTATATTTTAATACCTCATAAGTTAGCTCCACAAACCTACTTCCTGGATCATCACTCTTGAAGGCTATTCTACAAAAAAATTTATGAGCATCATAATTATTCAATAAGGGAACCTTGTGAACTGCATCCACTCCATACACTTTTAGAATATGCTCATCCCTAGTGGTTATGATTATTCTACTTCCTGCACAAAGCAATTTAGGAATTATAGCCAATTTTTTCAATTGCTCCAATTGATCAACATTGTTAAGAACTACAAGGATTTTTATGCTATGTAGCCTATTTCTTACAATCCCGGATATTTCAGAAGGACTATATGTTTCTAGATTTTTTTCATCAAGAGTTTGACGAAGAATTTGTTTTTGTACAGCAATAGCACCACCATCTTTGTAAATTTGGCTTACGTTTTCAATAAAACAGCAAGCATCAAACTGATAAGAGATTCTGTCATACAAGACAGTTGCATGAACTGTCTTTCCTATTCCACCCATCCCCCAAACCCCTAAAACTCTAAAACTATCATCCTCTGACCTTAACTTTAAAAGGTTTTCTAATTCATGCACACGAGGTTGTATCCCAATTAGGTCATCAGCAAGCCCTGAGAATTTATGACCTAATGTTTTTATCACCGCTTGAACAATTTTTTCAATCTCTCTAAACTCTGGCCTGAAAGAGAGAGGAGAATTAAGATCACTAAATTATCGCAAGAAAAAAGGTAAAAACAAGCATAAGTTTATGTCAAAATAATATAACAACCACAGATCCATGTAAAAAATGTATAAACTAAGAATAGTGCTTGCGAGCAATGCTGCCAACACATTCTTTTCAATTCCCTTTCCAACACACTCTTTGTTAATAGATGAATTTCACATGAGGTCATGAATTTTATGTGGGATCCACTCTGTGAAATCCATCCAATAATTAAGAGTGTGTTGAAAAGCGTATAAAAGAGTATGTTGCTAAGACTTCTCAATGCTTTATATTACTTACTTATCCCTTACATCCCAGCCAACAGAATTTGCTAAACCCGTCATAGCTATCTTCCATCGATCAACCTTGCTTAGATCGTTAAAGAATTTCAATTGATGTAGAAAAAAGGCAGTCTGGTACACCCCATTTTGATTTCGTACAACAGATGGATCCACATCATAGAAAACTGGAAAAACAGTTTGTTTCAAATCTTTCTGGCAATCAGCTATAGTAGCCACTTCCTCCAAACACCAAGTTGAGGCAGCATAATCTTTTGAAAAGATAATGATAGAAACCCGTGAGTCTTTAATTGCTTGTAAGAGCTGTGGTGAAATGGGTTGTCCTATCTCGAGCACCTTATCATCTTTGAAGGTGAAAATACCTTTTCTAATGAGATGATTGTAAAGATGATCAGTAAAATTGTTACGGGTATCAGTACCTCTGAAACTGATAAACACATCGTATTTACATATCCTTTGGATGTTGTTGGAACCATTCAAATCTGTATCTCCGTGGCCCAACGTGCTCTGAGAGAGTAACTCACCTAATATGAAAATTATCATGAGGGACATGCTTTAAAAAGTTAAAATAAAACGTGTGTAAGATAATAAAACACTCGAGATATTAATAAAAGATATAGACCTGAATATTTTGAGTCCATTTTTGTCTCAAAATCCTTTGAGGGGTGCCCTCACCTCGAGAAGTCACGTACAGCTACTCGAAGAACAAATTAAAGAACAAAAGCTTACTTGCTATTTGCTTAAAGATAAGAGATAAGACCTGTAGTCATGACTCATTAGACTTTCATCTGAATTACTTGATGATGAGAGAGCCGTAGCCAGGGGTTGAGTCAATCAAACAAACTACTGTTCAAAAGAATTTAGATAATTATTTTTCCAACAAGAAAAAAGTAACTGGAAAATGTTAAAAATAAAAGTACAAGAAAATAACACTTTGAAATAACGTATTGTGTTAATCATTATATTTCTTTTGGCTAGTAAAATTTCATATTGCTAAACAAAGCAAATATCAATGAACAGATGGACTAAGACAGAGAAACAAACCTCCAGTGGTGGATCAAGCTGTGAATAGTCCTTGCTTGACTACCACGAAGGTAACAAACAAACAACCAGAAGCTCTGATGATCTGATGAATACAAAAGAATAAAGCTTTAGAAGAGAAGTGGAAAAGGAAAAGGCCACATAATCCTTCCTGCAATCACTTAAAAGCATTAAGATGCTTTGCAAATGAAGTTGCAGAAAAAATTGAGATTTGTAGCAGAAAGCCAGAGATCGTAAGAATTGGAATTTAATTAGCATTTACTTGGAACTAATAATAAAGTTAGACATTTAATTATGGGTCACTGGGTAAGGAGTAACCATTTTCTAATAAAAAAAAATATTTTAGTTATTTCATTATAATTAGTTTTCCTCTGTTAACGTTCACATGCAACCACTGCTACTAGGCAATAGAAGTCAAATGCGATGAAGTCTACTTTATTATTATTTTTTAATTTTTAACACGTTAAATCATGATCTATTAATATATTAAAAATGGAATACATTGCGATTATTTAAATTTCAAAGTCTCCTTCATTATACACAGGTTTCATGCGTGGGTGGGAGGGAGGGGAAGTTCATCTGATTAAGATCGATGGAAATGTATCTTTAATTCTTTATTATTTATTTTCAACTGAACCCACTAAGAATTGGACGTGCTTCAAAAATCAAAAGTCGGAGGACAGTTTGGCATATAGTGGAACAAACTGCGATTATATAAATAAAGTTTGATCTACCTGGAATTCTTTTGGTTCTTTATTTTTGTTATAGGCAAATGTTAGTAATTAATGTGTTATGTTAGTGGGGGTGTTGAACCCATGACCTTCTTTCTCTCCCCCAAACCATCTTGACCACCTTATAACTCCGGAATTCTTTTGGTTCTTTAATTCTTCTGTGCATGAATTGCTCAAACGACTTCCAAAGTCCTCTAAAAAAATAAATTTTTAATAGGGTCAACCAAGATCATATAGTTGTCTAATAGAAATAAGATTGAAGTTTAATTTGGCAACAAGATAAGCATAAGGCAAATCAAGAGTTGGTAGAGATATAGAGCCCTTGGGACTTACGTTCGTAATATATCCATCATCTGTATGTTTAAAAGGCGCAATATTAGTAATAGAAAAGGAAGGAAATGGTTGAGACGTAGGCATCATGTAGTTGTAGCAGGTAGAATCAAAGTAATATTTGTGATTCCTCGGTGTGGTGGATAAGGTAGGAAAGGTATTATCATATTTAGGAAGTAGATGTTTAAGAATGGACACGAGAACAGTAGCAGAAGAGTTAGGAGATTCATTGACAATAGTAACAGCGAGCATGTGCTTAGAGGAATTGTGATGATATTGAAACTCATCCTAAATTCCTGATCAGCAGTTTGCATTTAACATCACTCAAATATACGACGTCTTCATCGTAGAGGCGTCAGTATATTTTTCAAAGCGTTGGACACCAACGGAAATGGGTAGGAAATGATGGAGAACCCATAGAGAGGACCTCAAAATCAACAGGAACAACTGAGAGCTAATAAGAACAAGGATTGAGATTGAGCTCTTGATACCAGAACTAATTAATTGGCATTTAGTGGAGCTGCCTAATAGATATATAAACCACACTCCATGAATCGAGACAGATGTAGGAGTTCCAACATGTTAGATTTCATTTTGAAATCAATTGATATTAAGTGAAGTTTCTCAACATGTATATAAATCGCATCCTAGGAATTGAGATGTAGGACTTCCAACACCCCCTCCACCAAGACAGGCGATAAACGATGAAAACAATGATGGACATTGCCAGAACAGGCTATAAATGATAGAAATGACGACAAACAAAGATGAGCTATGTCTCTCATATCATGTTAGAACGGAGACACAACAGAGTAAAATATATCTAAATGTATTTCTGTTTTCTGATGTGTCCAAATGTACAAAGGCTGCTCCTATTTATAAGAATGAGATATTTACAAACTGAGTTCTGTATTAATTACCCTTAATTACATAAATGATCTTATCATCAAGTCAAATATTGTACAAATCAAAACCAATTTAAGTCAAACCAAATCATAACCTAATTTAATCAAATTAATTCATATATCATAACATACATAATGTAAGATTGATGCAGAATTTAGCAATGATAGCATATATAAGGACTCAAATCAAATGCCACACACTGGTCCCTCTAATATATCAGGCTCCCCTTTCATTGTTGGCGGTAATAAAATTATGAGCTTGATTTGTTGTTTTTTATTCTTTTACTTTAGGATCATTGGGGTAGGGGTGGTTTTTATGTCAACCAAGGTGGCTCTGATGTCTCATATTATCATCTGTGGAAAATAGGTTTGATCACTGCCTTTTATTTTTCTCCTTTGGTGTAAAAAAGTTAGTTTCATAGTTTGGATCTGAGCAATCATGCCTGATCCTACCATTTGTTGACTTCTCCAATAATCAGAGGCCCTACTTTGTCTTATATGCATCCAATATTTCCCTTTCTTTCTTATAGATAGAGAAATCCTAACATAATTCTCTTCTTTCTAGAGAATTTTAACCACGTGAGCCTCCATAAAACCTCACATAAATTTAGTGAATGAAATTCTTCTGGAGAAAGAACATTTCATCCTGCTTATTATAGTTTCTAGATATATATGTTTGATTTTGATCTCATCAATTAGCTATTGCTTCAATTTTGGCTTTACAATCAAGAACATCAGTTCAGATTCCCACTGTGGTTGCGATTTTCAAACCGGCAAAAAAGTTGCGAGTTGTAATCATTTAATTAAACCTTCTATGACGTTAAAGTGGGGCAAATTTTTACTATGTCTCACCAAGGCCATGTGCTAAGCCAGTGGAAAAGCTTTAGCTTTTTTAACTTTTCATTTCTCATCGGTTAAGAGAGAGAGAGATTGATTCTCCTTTTCCTTTATCTCTTTATATCTTTTCCGTTTGTCTTGGTTTGATTTGACAAATTGTGCAAGAGAACGTGCGGCTCCAATATAAAAATCCTCACATTTTCATACTATGAGAACATAAAACAATGTAAGCATAATTATAATTAACGGTAAAGATTATGTAAACCTGAGATAACATGTGTGAATATTAGGTGTTGCTAATTCACCATCCTAGTTGCTTCTAGCTTTGCTTTTTTTTTTTTTTTTTTTTTTTTTTTTTTTTTTTTTTTTAAGAAAATCCTTCAATCCGATAGCTAAGCTAAGAGATTAATCTCTCAAAACACTGAGGTGCCTAAAAGGGAATCCCTCCCAATAATATTTTTTTTATACACATGAATCTAGAAATCGAACACAATACCATATTTTAAAGAACCTAGGTTCCTTCTAGTGAACCAACACCATTGATACCAAATATTCAACTTAAAATTTTGAAGCATTAACCTAGGTAGCATGCATAGGCCTATATCTGCACACCAACCATGGGATTAAAAGAAAATTGAAAGAAGTAAGGTTAGCCTAGCTTAAAGTAAATATCCGTGAAGAAAGAATTATGAATTATTTTTATTTGAGCTCCAGCAACCATGGAATTAATCAATGAATTTTTTTTTTCATTTGAAGAGAGTACTAGATTACAAGCGAAGACCATTAGCAATGGCCATATTTGTTTCTAAATTTGTAGTTTCATACACAGGAAGCTCTTCTTGGTACCTTCCAGCAGCTCCAATAAGATGATCCAGTTCAAACAGATCCGAACTTGAATAACTAAGAGCATCTTCATCATCTTCTTCTTCATTACACTCATCTTCACCATTACCATGATAACCTCTAAAACCAAATTTACCACCCTTGTCAGAATTTTGGTAACCCTTTATAAAACCACGTGCTGCTGCTTCAGCACCGTTGTTCTTCTTTACCTCCTTTATTGAAGAACTTCTTGTCATCTTTCTAACACTACTAGACAATGGCAACAAACTTGGATGAGAATCTTCCTCACCAAGGATCACACTAACTGGGTAAAATCTCACAGACCTTTTGACTCCATTGTTTGAACACTTCCCTGGCGTTTTGCTCATGCATGACCTCCTTGAAAACGAAGAAGCTGAGGAAGAGAAACATGGGGATGATGATGACTTTGAATATTTGTTATCAAAACTCACATCTTCAACAGCACCAACATAACACATTTTCTTGGCCTTCTTCACGTTCCCTGCAGAGTTGAAGATAGAGCTTAGGAAGCTAGCTATGCGACTCCCTGGTGAAATGGGTTGTTTCACTTTCTGATTCAATTCACCATAGATTTTCAAAGCCCTCAACTTGGTTCTTGCAAAACCACCCTCCCTCTGTGGCTTCTGCTTCTGCTGGTTCTTCTCTGAGTTCCTCTTCTGGTGTCTTGGTTTGTGGGTTGTGTCTGTTTCTGAAGATGAAAACACTGCTCCATAGCTAGACTCCGAGGAGCTTGAAGTTGTTGAGTTTATGAACTGAGAGCTTTTTGAACTTTGCTTCTCCATCCAATCTTCTATCATAACGGCTCTGTGATGATTCATCTTTTCCTTGTTGACATAGACACCATGGTTGTAGTTAAACTTGTAGCACAAATTGTTGTGTTTGGAATTGTGGGTGGTTTGGTTGAAGAAACCCAGTTGTGGATCCTTATCAATATTGGTTTTTGATTCGTCAATGGAATGGTAAATGGCGTCTAGGAGACTTGAGGAGAAAGATGGGGTTCTTCTTCTTTGTGGGTATGGTTTGTCTTGCATCTTTCTCTCCATCACGTGCATGATTGTTTAGGGTTAATGCATTAGTACAGTTTCTGCTATATAGAGGATATGAATTTATAGGGAAAATGAGAATAAAGGAGGTGTTGTTGGAGAGGTGTGTGGGTGATGAGAGGAGAAAGGACAGTGAGGTTTAGTTTAAGGGTGGTGAAAAGCTGTGATGTTGGGGCAGAGAATGTCAAAAGCTGCAAGAGACATTTAATAGGATGCAACTAGATGTGAGAAACGGAGAAAGATTGGCATATGATCTGAGGTGTGGGGTGTTTGAGAGTGAGAAAGAGAAAGAAATAGAGACAGAGAGTGGAGAATGAGGAATTTTTGTGACAGGTGACAACTTGGGTTGGGATGAGAAATTTTAATCGTACAATACAATTTTAATATTTTTATTTTTATTTATTATTTATACATATAATAATTATCTGAATAACAATAAAAAATACTGAAATGAGCATTCGAAAAAATTATTTTATGGAAGTATTGTTATTTGGGTGTTTTTATAATGTGCAACTTTGCACAGGTTAAGAAACCCAAAAAAAGCAACTATTTATTGAAAAATTAAGCATTTCAGTTTTGGAAATATAAAATACACATGTTCCTATACAAATTTACTCTTTTGATATGCTTAACCTCAAAATTGCACAGGATAGAAAAACCCTTGTTATTTTCACTGCATTTGGTTTAATATAAAAAAAGAAAAGAAAAGAAAAAAAAGAGAAAGACTAATGAGATGTTGGTTAAGTGGAAGCAACTTGCCCCCATAAGGAGGAGAACCCGGGGAACCTGGGTTCGAATTCTTGTGAGTTACCCTCATTGGGAGGCTGAGAACCAATGGGTAAAATCTTGCTCAACCAGTCGAACCAGAGATTGGTCTTATAGCGGGTCTGAAGGGTTTAAGTCGTGGGATATTCTGGTGGACCCATTCGGCCCAAAGCGCTAATTTGGATGGGTTTCAAACCAAACAAAAAAAAAAAAAGAGGAAAAGAGAGAAGAATGAAGCATTTTTAGAGTAATTTCATCTCGATGCTTATTCATGTCTTATTGATTATTATTATAATGATTTTGCATATATATATATATTGATCTGATATTTAATGAAGCATTTGTTATTTATCTGGATTCAATTCACCATAGATTTTGCATATATATTGATCTGTTATATAATGAAGCATCTGTTATTTATCCGGATACATGTTATTTATTTTATTGAGGTAATATACGGTAACGTCTAAAATAAAACATTTGGTCATATGGTATATTGATGAAACATATGATTCCACCGTTGGATTTATTATTATGATAATCGACGGTCGGGAATTTAGCTTCCAAAAAAAAAACGTAGACCTGATACTCTTTGATTCGGTTGGTTATCTTTTTTTTGCAGAATGGTCCCTTCTCCTTCGCGATAGGTAGGAACCCTCTGTCATCCTTGAAGGGTCGCCGCCCTTTTCCTTCCCTTCTCCTTGTTCTTGGTTTCGGATCCAGAAGACGTTGGGGCTTATTGAAGCCTGTATGATACCGGTTGCACTATGCCTTTTATTTGCCAAGCTTGTTGCCCACCCCTTTCTCTACTGGTTACCATTTTATTTGAGTCAGACAAAATTTCAAATTAATTCATAATTTTCAATTTCATTTAATAGTTAATTAAAATGTTATTTAATAGTTAAAAAAATCACATCTTTGCCGGAAAACCACCGAATCAACCACATTGCATCTGGTTCATATTGGAAAATGTCATGGAGGAAAGAAAGAATCACACAACAAAATCCGATGACCACGACGTGAAGGCAACGACAAAAAGAACATAATTGGACTGCGATCTCTCCCTACAACCGCACATGACTGCCGTTCAACGCAACACGGGCCCCTTCCTGCAAATATTTTTCATTCAAGTAATCTACAATTTCCGCACAAACCGGGTACGGGGGTAAATCAAATGCTTTACCGATATATTACATGTTTAAATTCTTCACCCTAGCCTTCGCCGATATATACACATTACTTCATTAAGTAGGTGAATCTAACTTTTTTAAATTGGTTAGGATCGTGTTTTTGTGTGTCTGGACACACAGCATTTTTTGGTGTTTGTAGCGGCAGTGTACTGTACAGCTTTAGGTGAACATACAAATTTGAGCATGTCAGAGATATTAAGTATCATTTCCCAGATCTACTTTGATTAAGACGAAAGATAAAGAATAATGTTTGATGCATACGTGCACCACAAGGAATAAAGTACTACCACAATTCAATTCTCTGTACACCAACTAAAAATTAGAAAATAATAAGATAGTTAAATTTCTTAAAATATAAATAAATATAGAATAATGTGAGTAAGTGTATAAACGAATTATTCTAACATGAATGAGTATTACACGGTTTGATTTTAAAAATAACTAGAGCTAGGAAAAATAAAAGTTAAAATAAACATATCATAAAATCATATATAGTTGAATGAAAATTTTTCATAGCTACAAATCAATGTAAATTTTTTACATTGTCATGTCATCCAATTAAAAATTATATGTAATTTTTAAGATAATTTTGATAAAAATAAAATATTTAAAATAATTTGGTAATTCATTACTAATTGATAATATAAAATATAAATTTACTCTTTAAATAAGACGCACTCGGACGGGACAGGAGGCATGAGAGCAATGTGCGTGCGTAAAAAGTTGAAAGTGACTCCCGCGCGTGCGGGTGATCTTTTCAGTCACCAAGCTTGGCTTGCTGCTTTTATCAATTCGTGCCCTTTTCACTTATTTTTAAATTCAGTTTGTAACTTGGTATCATTTGCCAACATGATTCCAGAAAGGCTACTAGTACACTTTTGATGTTTGCCCAAAATGCATCGTATAGTGTTTTATGATTAATTCCTCAAATTAATAGTGGTTTGTTAGCTATTAATGTATTTTTTAGTATAATTTAGTTTTCTTAGATTTATTAACAAAATTAATAATAAATAGAGTTTTCTCCTTGTCTTTTTTATTGTTGTCCTAATAAAGAGATACAAAACGATCAAGACAGAGGTAAGGATGTTTGGGAAAATTGAAACTTGTATGAAGAGCGCTCACTGTTTAATAGCTCAAGTTCAAAAGAAATAAGTTTGTTGGGTTCGCTGACTCTTGCATATGAAGAAAAATTTGTTGGGAGATGTCAGCCCTTTAATGTCATTGAATATATCGAGGGATTAGATTCCGTAGTTACATGCAGAGAATAACCTAAAAACCAAAAAAATACATGGATCTAGTCATCGTCGAGACAAAGATAATTGAGGTACTCCCTTCGGTCTACCGTATAAGCAAAAATTTCAAAATTTTTTGGTCCAAAATATGAGTAAATCTCAACTACTTTCATCCTATTTAATGAAGTTATTCTCAAAATATCCTTCATTTAATACAAATTTTGTTTTCTAATTACTCCTTTTATTCTCAACAACACAAGTTTAATAAATTAGAGGAAGGATAATTTACATAACAAATTTAATTTTTTATTTTCAATGACTCTTTTAAACGAAATCAACTAATCACCTTAATATATGTGTTTTATTCAATTTTTGCTTATAACAGGAACCGGAGGGAGTACATCATTTTGAAGGTTGGGTTTCTAGGCACGTAGGGCCTAAAACGTGCACCACTTAAGTTTAGTGAAACACGCTCTGAATGTTGAGTGCCTAGACACCCAATATGGGATCTCTAGCCATTGATGACAAAACATGTGAATTTTTTTATGCACTATAAATAGGGCTTTTCTACGAAAACTAGAGAGCCCAACTGTAGACAAGAAAAAATCGGCCACTGATAAGTGTAAATTTTCACCACATATTTAATTAATTTTGGGCTATGTTTTAATCAAATTTAAATACTTTTTTTGTTGTTTTTCTACAAGAATGAGAATGAGAAACATCAAACATGAGTTGCAAGCAATGGATGGTGTCGCTGCCCAGGAAATGAAAGCAATTTGCGACGCAAGTCAATAAAGGGAACTGTGAGTTTTGAGCTTGGTATGCAAGAGGACGGAAAATTCAAAATTGAAACTGAAGATGAAAGGTTGCAGAATGTGAGAGAAAACCAAAAGACCCACCATTGATGCCCATGACTCCCAGTAGTGTGCAACCAGTGGTTTCTTGTACAACTGAAGAACTAAATGCCAATTTACATTTTAGATGAGAAGAAGAGCCTTGGAAATCCTATATTTAAGTAAGCTGCATCAAGTGCCAAAGGGGTGGGAACAAAATCCAAAAAATAGAGAAATAGGTCCAGGTTATAGGAATAGTTTCTTTTCTACATTCTTGATCATTTTCTTCAAATTAGTCATGTGTTAATTTTCTTCTTGCTAAGGCCATGGTATAGTCACTCTCTTTTGTAGAATTATTTTCTGATTAATATACAATTTCGGTTTGAATATTTTATTTCATGTGTAAATGTGCCTTTGTGCTTATTTCAATTAAAGGTTTAGCTATCTTTTAGTTGCTCTACTTTGCACAGATGAGGTCGAAGGTCAATTCTACATTCTTGAATTTTTAGCATGTTTTGTGAATTGAATGAAATGCGAAGGACAACAAACATGCTTTATACAATATTATAAGGATAGTTTTTAGAGTTCAATGCATCTGTAATTGTTTAAATCTTTCTAGAGATAAAGCAGACTAATAATTTGAGATTGGTTTGACATAGCTGGAGGAAGTACGTTGGGCATTTAATCCCTGTTATCATATGAATGAATTTTCTGCCTAAAATTATATTGATTAGTTTTCTTTGTAAAATTGAGTTGGTGAATCGAAAGCCAATACTGATTAATGCAATTTGAATGGTTAGCTGCCATTTTTCGTGTTTTGAAGGTATGGAAAAACAATAAAACAAAGAGTACTAAATAAAAATGCAACCTTTAACTCAATTAAAGTATTATCCAAAAATCTTTTTTTTATTTATTTATAGAATTATCCAAAAATCTTTCAAATCCCATTTATAAAACATTACAAATATTAATAATATCGTATTAGTGTATTACAGGTTAAAACAATAATAAAAAACACTAATTAATTACACAAGTATCGGGCTGGGTGAATAGTATAGTACCCATTTTCACATCCATCTTCATAGATTTTTGCGAATAACTACCCAGACTCATTCACATCCTTACCCATTGAATTTGCGGGTATCCATTGAATCTCGACCATTACCATTCCTAGACTAGTAAAAGAAATGAAGTTTCATATTAATTTTTATTTTAAGTAATAAATTTTGGTTCATAATCAAATTAGATGCAAATCAATCTCCATAAAATAAAAGATGGGATAATTTGTTTAATTAATTTTTATCTCAAAATCATTTTAATCCAATCTCCATAATACGAAAGGTGTAAGGCAAAAGTCGTTTTGATATTATTGATAATGGACCCATCACCCATTTTAATATCGATTTATCTAACCTGTGCAACTTTGCACATGTTAAGGAATCAAAAATAGAAATGTTATATTGAAAATTGTGTATTCAATTTCTTGAAAGTCTGAAAGTTACACTTTCCAATACAATATTTCTATTTTTTTATTCCTTAACATATACAAAATTACACAGATTAGAAAAATCCTTTTAATATAACTTCATTTTTTTTGGTTCTTTAATATAACTTCATTTTCTCTACAAAAAAAATAAATAACTTCATTTTATTATTATTACCAATAATATCAGTGTCCATTTGAAGTCTGTAATTGATCATGAAATTGGGATTTGAAATTAGAATTGGACTTGTGATAATGAGCTAAGCTTGGGTCTCCTTTTAAATTCATTATCCCACGAAGCCCAAACGCGAAGAAGAATCTGAAAAAGTAGTGCTAAGTTGATTGACCATTTTGCCAATGATTGAGAATTATAAAAAACATAGAAAAAAAAATGAAAAACTGTGGCTGCTGGGATTCGAGCCCAGGTCTCCACGGCCACAACGTGGAATTCTTACCACTAAACTACAGCCACTGATGTTATACAGTTCCTTTCTATAAAAATTTAACATTGCAATCACACCAACAGCCAGGCAGCCAGTGCTTAAAGTTTCACTAATGCACGAGATTATAATTATTTCAATTTTATTTTATCAACGTGATAAGCAGTTATAATATGATATATATAGTTTTTAAAAAGCTATTGAAACTTAATTTGTTAGATTATATACAAAATAATGGAGGTTCTAAGGGTGCGTTTGATAAGCATTAAGTCACGGGACAAGCAAGATAGCACAGTACAACTCCTTGAGTCATATGACAACTTTTTGTCATGTACATTGTTTAATAGATAATGGACAGCACAAGTAAAATAATATTCATTTTACTATTATATTCTTTGTAATTTATATTATTATATATTAATATATAATATTATTAATATATATTATTAATATATGTAAGTATTAGGCAATATATAATATATTTTTATAATATATAGTATATATGATAATATATTATTGCTATCATAATATTATTATATATATTATTAATATGTATTATATATAACGTTAACGTTTGAAAAAAATTAAATAACGTTAACGAGGGGGGGATGTAAGGATAATTTTATCTTTTTTTGGCAGTCTGTTAATTAGACAAAAAGTTGTCCTATGATTTGGTGGGGGACAAAATTTTGGGTTTCTATCATGTTCCTCGCCACTTTTTTGTTTTGTCATCTGACCACTTTTCAAATCAAACAGAGGACAAAAATCTTTATGCTGTCCAGTCCTTTAAATTTTTGCAAATCAAACGCTACCTAAATATATATAACCCGGAAAAGCATCTTTAAAAGATTGATGAAATAACTCACTATCAACTAATCTCGTCTATATGAAAAATGCTTAAGGGGCTTCCAATAAAATATTAGTGACTTCTAAATAAATAACCAATCATGTTTTCTTATTTTTGACGTATTTGGAGAGCTTTATGGTTGAAACTGAAAACTGACTAAAATAGAATATTAGAAAGGTTTATGATGTTAAACACTCGTTCCTTAGTTTGTTATATATATATATATATATATATATATATATATATATATATATATATATATATATATATATATATATATATATATATCTAAAGGTGTGCAAAGCATTGCAGCACACCTTATTTTATTCAAAAATGGGAAAAAATAACAAAAACAAAGACATGGGGACCAAACCAAAACTCATGTAAAAGAATCAAGTTATACAAACCTATAAATGGGTAACCAATACCTATTACAGTTGAATGCCTCCCTTAAAAAATAGGGATTGCATCCCACCAACTAAAACAAAGATATGTTAAGCCAAATTAGCAAGCCTAAACTGCATTTTTAGCTTGACCCTTCTTCAATTTTTGCTGGAGTTTCTTCTTCTGTGCTTTGGTCATAACAACAGAAAAATCTTGGTCTGTGACTAAATCAACCTTAACGAGAACCAAAACTTTCTCATTCAAATCAAATTTTGTGGGATCACCTTCCCAGAATTTCGATAAAACTTTGGTTATCTATTTTAGATAAATCATCTCTAGTGAAAAGTAGGGGTTGGGATATAAAATTGATAATCATATGGGGGAAGTTTTAAATTCTTCAGATTTTCTATCATAATTTTAAATATAATACAAACCGGGTCGAATACTTATTTCAAATGAAAATGAAGCACCCATGTACCACTTTAACAATGATGCACCAAAGAAGTAGTTATGCAACTTGGAAGTTTCGTGCTCTACCTAATGTTGACACGAGTGAAGCATTTCTCTCTACATTGCAAAAGATTTAGGGTCCGTTTGGTTTAGATTTTGATAGAATTGATTTTGAAAGAATTGATTTTGGAAGAATTGATTTTAAAAAATGGAGTTTAAAAAAATTGATTTGTGTTTCGTAATAATATTTTAAAAGTGAGTTTAGAAGAATTAATTTTGTTTGGATGATAAAAGTAAAATCACTTTTGAAGTGTAAATATGTAGAATTTTGTGGGTCCTATATCTAGAATCAATTATTTTCAACGGAAAAGCTAAAAAATTTTGCTTCCACAAAACTCTGTTTTGACTATCAGGAATCAATTATTTTGATCGGAATTTGGTAACCAAACACCTCCGATTACTGTTTCAACTGGATTTCTCTCTCAAACGCTGGTTTGCGTTCCAAACCAAACAAGCACTTAGGCTTCCTCAACTTAGAACTTAGAAGCAGAATCCGATTCTCTGCATGTAGTTCAAGCTTTGAAGAATGGTCTCCATCCTCGTTCTTATTTTGGATCAGCTATTTCTGATTGCTAACATTTGTCTTATTTGTTTTCCAATTTTAAAGTATTATATGTTAAGAGAGGTGCAAATCACCTAGCTCATAAATTTGCTAAACATGCTTTAATTACTCAAGCCACTATATGGGTTGAGGACATTCTTGATTTTATTGTTTTTGATCTATCCTCTGATTTTGGAGGTGTTTATTGGATATCTTTTCTGCAAAAAAAATAAAAATTATTCTTTAAGTCTATTGGGAAAAAAAATTCACTTCTCAAGGTTAGTTGTCATAATTTCTGTTCATTTATGATTTAATAACATGAGTTTAATTTCTATGCATTGTCAGTGTAAAGATTTTTACACTGACAACCAATTAGAAAGCATGAAATTGATTACTTTTAAGGTGGTTGGGATAAGAATCAAAGATTTGTAATGATGTATCCATTTCTGATTGGTTGACAGTGTAAAAAAACTTTACACTGTCAGTGTATACCAATTAAATCCTAATAACATTTAAAGACTACTTACTACATTGATTAATGCTAGAAGAAATATCCCACTATAAGACTACCCTTGGAAGTAACTAAAATAATGTTTTTTAATTGATAATGATATTTATACAAAGTTATACTCTCATACTCTTGATGTATTTCCCCAATTTTTTGGTAAAAGAAGTTTAGGATTGATGATATCTATCACACATCTCAAGGTTACAACAGACCTCTAGATTCAATAGTACTTACAAAAATATTTACAAATAACTAAAAATATTTACAAATAACTCACTAACAACAAATCCCTAGCAAAAATAAAAATCTAACTTCAGACAATTTCATTGATGCGAGTCACACTTACTAATCGTGTCAATTTTATTGACTCCCTTCGTTATATTCCCATACAAGTTATTAACATTATAGTCTCACTATAACTTTTGCTTCATGATATAAATTCTGCACATATATTATACAATTTGAAAATTTATATATATTTTTTAAAAATGGATAAATTTATGAATTATGATAATGGGATAAACTAGGACAAAACACAGAAAAGTAATCAATGGCACGGACGGAAAAGTTTCAAAGCATTTTGGGTGTTGGCAAAAGTATAGGAAAAGATTTAGAGTCTGGGTAGGGTACTATAGTACCCGTCCCTATACCTGTGTTTGAAAAAATTATCTGTATTCGGACTCATACCTGCATGGGTAACAACTTTAATATCTTTACCCGAACCCTTTGGGTACCTAAATACACACACCCGTACTCGTTACCCGCACTTTAACTAAGAAAGCAATAAAAAACATTATAACTCAATTAAAAACCATCCAAAGATCTTTCAAGTCTATTGATGGAACATTACAAACCAAAGTATTAAACTAAATAAAAACATCTAAAACATTAAAAACGAGTAAATATCAAAATAAACATTCAAAGCAATAAATTCAATAACTTGTAAGTCCGAAAAGGAAAAACACTAATGAGCCTTAGGTTTAGAACTTTTAGATTAATTTTATTCTTAAAATTGATATATATATATATATATATATATATATACGCAGGTGCGGGGGCCCATACCCTCTCTTGTTTGCGGGTAATTACCCATACCCATAAAACGGATAATTACCCTATCTGTTGTATGTATTTTTCGGGTACCCATCGGATAGGGTCCAAATTGTCATCCCTACAAATATTGAATCTACTGTGAGAAGAGGGTGGGTTTTCTTTTAGGCTTGAACTTGAAAGGGTTTATGATATGATTTGGGTCTTGGGCCTGTACAGTAGGAATGTTAGATGGCAAAGGGGAGCCTTTGGTCCGGCGGATGAGGGTAGGGAGCTGCTGAACCGAGAAGAAAGAAGGCCTTAAGTGTCCTAGAAGATGAGTGCATGCATGAGATTAGAGTCAAAATACCATTAAAAACTTACAAGGGCTACACACACACACACACACACACACAAAAAAAAAAAAATGATCCTAAGAGACAAGCTTTATATTAGGTCAATTATCATCTTAGAACAGCTCCAATAATTGCTTAATTGTTTTTAAAAATAAGAATCAGATATTTCTAGTTGCACTAGTGGGGCAAAATGATTAGACTTCCACAAGTAAAGACAATTACTTCTATAAGCAACCAGTTTTTATCTATGAACCTAATAAAAGGGAGGAAAAAAATGTAAAATAAAGACGTAGGGTAATTTATGACATTCATTTGATAAACTTTTTAAAATTGCATAATCAGAATAAAAAGTTGATTAAAGGATTATAAAATAAAATGGGGTGAGGTAAGATGATAGAGTCCATAAAAAGACAATTTTTTTTTTTGACATAAAAAGATAAGTTAAATAACTCCAATGAATTGTGTTTAAAAAATTGATCCTTCGAGTCAGGTCACCTCTCTAAAATAATGACTAATCATATCTGAATACTTACGAAAATCATAAACTTTCGATGTATTTAATAATTACTTTTTTTTTTAATAATATATTGAATAAGATGACTTTGATTGTTAAATCACCAAAAAGATGAATGTGACTTTTAAAAACAAATTCCTATCTACTGTTGATTTCCTCCTTCCAACAATAAACAATAGTTATCAACACTTTCTATAGACTGTGGTTCTCAGTTCCTTAATTTTCTTTTCTTTTCCTTATCCCCATTCTCTCAGTCCTCCACTCACGATTCGTGATGGAAACTATATTTTGTTCACCCTTTTCCATTTTGTAGAGGGAAGAGTAAACAAATACACCTCTAAGAGTAGTTAAGATTGCTGTTATGTAATTATGAATGGCCTTGTGTGTTTCACCTCCTGTTGACACATGCAAGTTCACTTGTCTGCCCATGGTAGCAGATATGCCTAGGAGTTGGATATGCAGAAACATAATGAGTTTTAATGAACATACATATAAAAGTAAACTTGATTTTGTGTCTTCTCTAATTCTCTTTCTAACATGAGAGGAAAAAGAAGAAAAAAAGAAGAGGGTCCTAATCCCTATATAATTACTTACACCCACCAGACTCACAAGTTTCTAAGAAAACAATTGCTGCTCTCGATCCACCAGTTATCTTTAGCTAATATAATAGGCTAAGTTTACCACCCACGTCCAAGAGCATAACCAGAACTGACTCACCAAGATGAGAAGCGAGCTTGGTAGGGAGGCCTGGGGATATCATACAGCCCAAAAAGGCAGAGGTGCAAGTAGCATCCGTTCTGTTACCTGTATTAACTATAACGAGACTTCATATGGTAAAACAGAGATGAAACAGTTTAATAAGCGCCACCTCCATATTTCATGAAAGCATCAGCAGCCACCCCTTTGACAAATCTCACATGTATTGTTCATGTATTCTGGCACGATTCTCTTCCCACCATAGTCTAGCATGCATCTCTCCAAATTTTTCTCGGCTGCACAATCATTGAGGAAACACCCAGAAATAAATTTCATTGATTCGACATCATAATGCAACTAAAAAAGTAAAATCCCTAGATTTACACCATCCTTATGAAACTGAGACTATGATTAGTGGAGCAGAATGAATGATAGTAAAAGACAAATCAGACCACATACAAAAGTCAAAAGCATCAGTGTAGCAATTTGAAATTTGAAGTCATTTTTTACTTTAAATTGAAGGGTATACAGTCAGCAAGTTCTGGCAACATATCAGATTAAATTATAACGTGATTTTCATTTCAAATTATTGACCTGCTCAAACAACCATAGCCTAATGTCTTATGATTCGTGAACCACTATGACTGCTAATATCGAAGGCCAGCTCCCTTAGAAACTTAAGCTAAAGCATGAACCATTAAGGCATATAAACCATGAACGATGCTCAATTGCTCATTTTGTCTTAAATTTTAATTCACTTGTGGAAAATGGGGGACCGTTTGATAATAAACTTATGTCAGTCAAGTATCAATTCTAACAAAAACATGATGTTCTGTGCAGGGGCTTAGAAATGATGATCTTATATCTCTACCATGGATGACTAATATCTATATCAAGTCCCAGGATTGATGTCAAGCACTTCAGGCTTCTTAATCTGTGGTGAGTTAAACCATATTATTTTCGACATGAGAAGTGTTTTTTGAACATCTAATTATGGGATACCATACGATGTCTTTTCTTTTGATTTTTTTTTATGTATTTTTGAAATACGTATATATAAAAAAAATAAAAAATAAATAAGAGATAAAGATAAACATGATATTCAAATAATAGAACTCTTGAGACATAGAGATGAACCACGTAATGAAATTGTCTAGTCTATAGCCATGAAGTTGGTGGCAAGCGTACCTGAACCTGACTCGTCTGAGCTCCCTCTTGCCACCTGGCATTGCTTTGATGGTAAGGTAAACCCCAGGTTCATCCTGCTCAACCCATTCAGTCTCCATGTCACTAGCATTGCTGATTGATAGATCCTCTGAGCGATCAGCTTCTCTAGATGAGCTACTTCTCATAGAAGCATCCATTGATGATATCTCTGTCTTGGCAGCACTGATGGAAGACACCTTTGGGGTTGAGCTCATACCAGTTGAGTCATTGTAATGCCTGGATTGCATTGACTGATGATCAAAGGAATCTGAGGATGAGTACCCCATTCCCATCCCTGTTGGGCGGTATAAATTTCGAGTTAGCCTTTCCTTGGTTAATGGAGGTGTGACAGGGATGTCTTCTACCGATTCACGCTTTGAACTCTGTTTTCAACCCAGAAAAATTCACAACTCAAAATCAGTAAAATAAGTTAAATCCTTCACTACAGCAAATTTATAAAAGGTATAACTTAGTTGCAGTTCTCTAAACTGTCTTCGTTGAGTAGAAGGCGTGATAACAACTCATCAATAAAAATAATACGTGTTTACAAATGTTACATGTGACCTATTCTCGTTGAAAAACAACTCTACAATTACTTAAGTCTTAAGGTTATGTTTGGAAGTTTTAAAGGAAATAAAGTAGAGTTAGAGTATGTTGAGGAAAGATTATTTTCCCTTGTTTCAGCTGTTTTTTTTAGCTTAAAAGCTGTTTCATAGATAATCTAATATGTTTAGCATTTTGCTTAAATTAATAAAAAAGCTTTTTTTAGGGGAAAAAAGCAGTTTTATGCCATGTAGTTTTTTCTAACTAAAGATTATTGTGATTTGATTATTTTTCATTCTCAAAACACTCTTCCATGTTTACCCCTACAAAACTTATTTCTAAACAAATATTATTAAACTATACAAATAACTTCATACCCTTTTTCGTAATTTATTATATAAAAGTGATTTTTTTTTCACCACCCAAACGAAATAGATTATCTTAAAATTGTTTTTCAGCAAACAGACCAAAAAAAAAACAGATTTTGATTATAATCGATTATCACAATAATCGATTATACAAAAATTGATTATCAACATAATCTTTTTTTTTTCCAGCTTTCCCAAACACACTCTTATTAGTAATAGAGTCATAGAAAAGTAAAATTATATTACTCCATTGTCCATCATTATTTGAAAGTTTAGTAAGGGAATGGAGGGAGATCCCAAATTCCAAATTGAAGGATATTAAAATTGGAAGATTTAGGTGGGATGAAGTGGTTTGAGTTATCATCCCACTTTGTTACTTAAAAAAGCCTCAGACTATATGTTAATGCATTTTTACCATTGCACATAGCCTAAAGAATAACACCCAAGTTTTCTCCTTTATGAAAAATGAAGACAGGAATAACAAAAGCAAAACTCTTTGTAGCTCGGGCCCAATGGGCATATGTTCTTGACCAAAGGCTCGGCCCGGAACCAAACAAACAGGCCCATGCTACCAAGGAGAATTTGAGGCGAGGTCAGAGGCCACCCAGGTATATCTCAGATCTGGGCTTATACGGTTAGACCAGTATATATTAAGAATTAAGAAATAACTAATATTTGTAAGAAAAATAAAAGAAATAACTAATACTTTTATACAATAAATACATAAGTTTTGTAAATTAAATATTTTAAAATATTTAGAAGTATATTTTCATGGGTAAATGTCAATTTTCACAATGAGAAACTATTGGACTGTAGTGAGCATAGTTATGGTGAACTACAACCACTTTAGAAGAAATACTGTTCTGCATCTGCATACCTACTGTCTACAGATATGAGCAGTGATAATTCTGAGTTTTAACCCAAGTGAGTGAAAATGTAAATACCTGACATAAATTAAAATTGTAATAATAACTTCTTGATAAAATTTAAAGTAAGATTGCCAGAAATAAACATTGGTTTAGGTATCACGTAGCTGCCAATGTGCAAGACATGTGTCCAGTCTATGATCTACCTAAATTCAAAATTTACCTCGTCTTCAGACCTTGGTGGAGTTGGAAGAGGGAAAGCTTGGCGGTTCAACCTTTGAACATTGTAAAGTTCCATGACCTTATCATAGTTCTCTGCCCACCATCTTTGAGCTTGCCATTTGTTAAATATATCCCGACTATACATTAAAAAAAAATTAAGAAGTTTCAAATGAACTATACATGTGAAAAGTATTTACCCCCGGCCCCCAGGGAAAAAAAACAGTGATTAAAGCTTGAAACATCCAACTAAATCCATTTTGTAGCTATTATGATTATGTTATTTTGTTAACCAAAAATAGTGAACTGTTAAATTTAGTGGTGTATGACACTGTAGTCAATTATGCTAGGTCACCAATTAGATACTTTTTGACAAAGATTTCTCAGATGAATAATTAATAGCAAAACCAGTCACTGTGCGTGAAATAAAGTAACTCTAAGGCCAACATTCACCTTACAAGGGAGTTATCTAAGCAATCAAAACTTCAAAAGCAGGTGGGTCCAAATGTTAGTTTCAACTTTCAACTACATTACTAAACCCACTAAGAAAATGAAATGATTTAGATGGTTCAGTAGGTTTTAATATTAGCTTAAGGCATCCCTCTGTCTTAAATTTTTTTAGTTGAAATTCATAAAATTTTAAAAGAAAAATAAAAAAGGAGAAAGAGATCAAAATCATTTATACATTGCCCCACCTACCAGCACCATATTGGCTAGGATTTGCACCACCTAGTCACCGAGGAGGAGTAGGACCAATATATAGGCAAATTGACCAAACTGGTGTCATTTTAGAAACTATTTACCAGTTTAGGGTCATTTTGAAACTATTTATCAAGGGGGGTCGTTTTTGCCACATGACAAAAAATATATATTTTTTTTTCTGACATAAGGAAGGCGCCACTTGGACTGGCGCCTCCCACTTAAAAAAAAAAAAAAAAAGAAAAGTCAAAGGCGCCACTGTCAGTGACGCCTCGTTTTTTTTATAAAAAAAAAAAGTGTAAGGCGCCACTTGCAGTGGCACCTCCCCCTCCCCCCAATTTCGTTTGAGTCGTGTGGGTACTGTAGCGCTACAGTACGTACTGTAGCGCTACAGTAGAGTTTTTTTTTTTTTTATACAAATTTTGACTTTTTTTATAAAAAAAAATTGTTTTTTTAAATACTAACATTTTTTGTTAACCCATTAACCATGTAATGAACTAAATTAACCAAATATTTACACGTGATTAACCATATAACAGAATACACTGAATTAACCAACCATTTTCAAAGGATTAACCACGTGTTTCGGTTTTAAAAAAAAGTCGAAATTTGTCCCAAAAAAACCCATTAACCATATAATAAACCGACTTTTTATGGTTATATGATTAATGGGTTTTTTTTTTGACAAATTTCGACTTTTTTTAAAAACCGAAACACGTGGTTAATCCTTTGAAAATGGTTGGTTAATTCAGTGTATTCTATTATATGGTTAATCACGTGCAAATATTTGATTAATTTAGTTCATTATATGGTTAATGGATTAACAAAAAATGTTAGTATTTAAAAAAACAAATTTTTTTAAAAGTCAAAATTTGTATAAAAAAAAAAACTCTACTGTAGCGCTACAGTACCCACACGACTCAAACGAAATTGGGGGGAGGGGGAGGTGCCTTACACTTTTTTTTTAAACGAGGCGCCACTGGGAGTGACGTCCTTGACTTTTCTTCTTTTTTTTTTTTAAGTGGGAGGCGCCAGTCCAAGTGGCGCCTTCCCTATGTCAGAAAAAAAAAATTTATTTTTTGCCATGTGGCAAAAACGACCCCCCCTTAGTAAATAGTTTCAAAAGGACCCTAAACTGGTAAATAGTTTCTAAAATGATACCAGAGTGGTCAATTTGCCCCAATATATACTCATGCCAATGGTGCTTTTATCCTACGATAAGATAAAAGAAAGACAAAAGAATCTGGAAAAAGAGTACAAGACTATAACCTAATATCTATCTTCAACTTTATTTTGGTGCCCACCTAGCAGTAGAGGACTAGGAACTAGGAAGTTCATTTCATATTTTGTCTTGTAAGATGATGGGAGCATTCCCCAGCGAATTGCATGTTAAAAGACAAAAACTTGTATCAAACAAAGACAAAGTCATGATCATGAAGAATCAGGCATGAAGAAATTTGTAAAGAAAGCTGAAGTTTCCTCCGACCAAACGACAAGTCTCGGTTTAAAGGCTCCCAACACAATTAACCCTGACCCACCACCACTTACAAGCCACAATAGTTTTCCTTTTGGACCCACTTTTTGGTTTGCTTTAGGCAAGGGCGTGAAATTGGAGGGGAATGTGGGCCCCTGCCTAAACCCTTTCTACATACAGATAACTGAGATTAGTGATCGTGCTTCACCGATGGCATGGGGAAATTGGACTTTGGATGCTTCAACGATAGGGCATAGTGACAAGTGAGTGAGTATAATTGATAACAGTGATCAGAGAGATGGGAAAAGCATAAACCTGTTACCTCTTTTAAAATCCAAGTTCTATTCTGACCAAACCAAATTAGAAAAGGCTGTGTGAATGGCCTGAAGTTCTAAATTAGGATTATTTTCCATAAACGAAAATTTTCACTTGTTTGTTGGAGGATCATCACTCACTAGTCACTACATTCAAAATCAGGTTCATTCTATTATGCATGCTCCCTAGCTAAGTTGTTTTTATTGTAACACTAAAAATAATACTTCTCAAAATTTTAAATATATCATTTCTAATTAAAACTTTCTTTATTTGATTCATTAATCAATTTCTTAAGAGCATTGGTTACTACTATCCTTATGATTATCCTGACGGTTGGATTGCCAGATTGGGTATCAACTGGTTACCATTTGATCAAGTTTTGTAAAAAATATGGTGGCTATTTACAGAAGAGGTCTCTCCCTCTCATCCTCCTTCTACCACTAAACTCTCCATTGTCGGCTACCCTCACCACCGCTACGTCTTCCCCACACCCTCAACCACCAAAAACAACCACCTGCGATTTGTGATTCATACACAAGTTCAGATTTGCACGATGCCTATTTCATCTAACCTATACAGAAGTTACAACTGCTGCATTATTCAACAACCATGCCCAGACTAGAATGTTCATGATGAGCCAATTTACTACAATATTTTCCAACATAAATCAATTCAATTTTTCAACATAATAATGCTACATCAACTACACAACCCAAAAAATGAGGTTTTCAGAATTTCTCAAAACAAACACCATAAGCCTAAGAACTAGGAAGAAATGATAGTCCACACTAGAAAAAAGGTAAAAACAAAGAGTAGCCATTGTCATCATCACTAGGGGACACTAGTCACTCTCACTAGCCATGCCCAAATAGGGTCCAATCTTGACCAACACTGTGCCGGTACATAAATTTTAGTTAAAATTTGTTGATTGTCTATAATGCTGTAAAAACATAACTTTATGTTACATTCATTGATTATAACTTAAAAATTAATCAAATATTATATTTTTATTAAATAATAACACTACTAGGCACCACACTACAGTGTACACCCTAATCACAACTCAAAGAAAAATATTTTTTTTATACTAATTATAATGTTTAGTATGGATATTATATATTAAGAAATTTTTTTTTTGAACACTAAAATAAAGATACTATATTGTGCTGGTTTACTTTTTTGATATTATATATATATATATGTAAAATTACTAAAGTGATCATATATATGTAGAAATACCGTGGAATAGAAGAATGAAGATGATTCAGTTTAGTGTAGTTTATGCTGTATATTGTGTATTCAAATACTGAGATTGGAGAGAGGCGTACGTACCTGAACCGTATCCGCTTGAGATGGTTCCCGCCACGCGGAAGCGACACGACAGTGATCAAAACCCCGGGCTCCACCTGCGCCACCCATTCCGTTGGCTCATCCTCTTCCACCACCAGCGCCACCCTCCTTCCGCTGCCGCCACCGGCGGAGCTCGGCGGCGTCCCCTCACCGCTCGATATCCCTTTCAGCCTCGCCTCCATCTCCTTCCCCCACGTCCTCCCCGACGAGCTCTTGTACGACCAACGAAACCGCTCCGATTCCGCCTCTGACGACTCAGCTTTACCTACCCCGAGTCGACTCGGCCCCGTACACGTGCCGCAATGCTTGTACGCCCCCGAAGCCTTCAACGCCATCTCTTTTATCTTAAAAACACAGTCACTCTCAATGTATAAATAAATAAATTAAAATAAAATCAAAGCAGTTCGCTGATGCTATTCCAGAATGAAAGTAGTGGGGTGGTTAGCAACGAAATCAAGTGATAAAAAGACGTTAATTCATATAGAAAGTAATAAAAATGAATAATTAGGGATAACAATTCACACCACTAAAAAAATCATACTCTCCAATTTGGAGTTAGGATCTTCTTTGATTTCGTTAAACTTTCAAACAAACTAAGTACTCTATTTTATCAATACTCTCAAACATGTCTGAGTCAGTTTCAGTTCAGTTGGTTACTTGGTTAAGCTGAAAGATATGAATATGAATTACGAGTGCAAGGATTTAAATCTCGCAAATGCAATGTGATCCGTGTTTCTTATATAAGGCCTACTATTATTTTTGGAAAAATAAATAAATAAATAAAAAATCAGAGTACCCTAACGGGATGAAGAGGTTTCGGGTTTGTAGTTTGTAGTACCTGAGAAGTGAGGGACTTAATGGCTTGGTTGTTGTTTGGATCGGAATCGTTCGTGTGACTCAGCGAGTCGTCTCCGAGTTTCTTCGGGCGAGCTATGCATGTAAGCATGATGGAGTCTGTAAAATGAAGCGGATAACTAACACCTGAGATGAGATGTTTCGTTTCGTGTATATATGATTGGATTAGAATTTAGGAATCGCGAAAACCGAGAACAAAGTACGAGTTGGCCAGCGCCATGCGTAGCAGTGAGCAGCAACTTCAGTTACAATATCAGAGATTCTCTGGAGGACGAAACAGGAATTCGATATTTAAATGGGAGGTGGAGCAGAGTACGTAGTTTCTGAAAATAAAATAATTAATTTAAAAATATTGGAGGAAAATTAAAATAAGCTAATTTGAGAGAGACAGAGGAAAGAGCATGTGCTCGGAGACGTTAAAGGAGCAGATTCTGATAGCAGTGAAGGAGGGGCCAAGAGAGGTGTGTTTTTCTTTTTTTTCTTACCTTTATCTTTTTGGTTTTAGTTTGGTTTGATTAGTTTTGTGGGGGAATGGCTATAATGGGAGAGAGTAGTGTTATTTTGACACTAAAATTGGATACTGACAGGGACTTCCTATTTTTTAGTAGGTTATGAATCACTTTACTTTTTTTCTTTTTATTTGATTGGTTCATATCATACTAAATAGTAGCATGTCTTCCACAATTTTAATATCAAAATAACATTGGAGAAGAGAGGACCTGATTTTGTTGTTGGTAGTGGGCAGCGTGGAATCTGCTTTTTGTCTTGGGGTCAGGGTCTTACCTGTTAAAGTGTTAACCGGAAACGGATGTTGGGTTTCGACTTTTGCAGTTGCCTTTGCCTTGTTTGTTTCCAAGTTTTGGGTCCTTGGACTCAGCCCATATATGCCTGGAGAATGGAGAGATAAGAAAGCCCATCTTATTTTATTTTATTTTTTAAAAAAGTGATTAATTGAAGAAGACTTGATGACATTTCGTCCTGGCCTGTGTATTCTCTTTTACACCAAATCAGGTATCCTAAACGAGGAAGTCTCTTGTGGCCATAAGCAATGTAGTATGGTTTGTCGAGCAATGGTTAGCAAAAGAATCCATGGACCAATTATTTATCTGATCCATCCATAAGAAAATTCATCCAACCCATCCAATAAAAAATAATACTAAATAGATTGAATTGTTCTTATTAATGAATGGTTAATGATCTATCCAATAAATTTTTTAAACCATTGGATAAAAAAAAAAGAAGTGGATCATTTATTATCCATTCCAAAATTAAAAAAAATGATCATTTCTTATCCATTCACAGATACATGGAACCTTATGCTTTCACACATTCCCTCAAGTGTGAGTAGTGATGTGGGAGACTCACACTTAAAGGGAGATTATTGGAAATTCAAGTTTGAGTGGTTAGCTCCACATTGTATAGGAATGGGCAAAATGAAGGATATATAAGAGAGTGACCTATATACCCAATGCCTTAAGGTTTTGGGTAGAGATATGGTGTCTTGGTCTCTTAGTGATCATAGCCATTAGCTCATTGTTGCTCCCGGTGTTCCCCAGACTCTCCAACAATTGGTATTAAAGCCATAGTTCGGCATGATGGGGGAGTGAGAGTGGATCCAGGTGTATTGGATCTTGTATCGAAAGTCTTCTTGTGCGGTAGAGCTGCAGGTATAGTGATGTGAGAGACTCATACTTTCGGGGGAGATTTTTGGAAATTCAAGTGTAAGTGTTTAGTCCCACATTGGATATGAATGGATAAAATGGAGGATATATAAGATAGGTGACCCATATACCCAATGCCTCAAGGTTTTTTGTGGAGATGTGGTGTCTTGGTCTCTTGGTGGTACCGGTCATGCCTATTGTAGCTCTGAAATACAAACATTAAATTGTTTAACCCTTTAAAAACAATGTGAGACTTAGTTTGATACACATTGATACTCTCGTACTCCTCTTCTTAATTAATTGGTACCAACTTTGCAAGAGAAAATAGAAAGACAGCTCCAACGATCACAATGAGCTTATACTAAATAGTATGTTCAAGGCATAGAAACTATTGGCCAATATGGCCACTCAATCATGTTCCATAAAGGCATAGAAATTTTACAACTTTTCCAGATCTTTCCACTTTGTTTTAGAGTGTTACCATTTTTCTATCTAACTAGTTGAAGTTCTATGTCCAAATAGCGAAAATATTTTGTAGTGGAATCCAATGCATTCAATCTTACAACACATATGGTAAAAGGAATGGATAATTCAATATTGGATTGGGCTAAATTAGAATAGTAATTCCCAATCTAAAGCTTGGTGGCTTTCAGGTATGGATGTCATTAGATTGTTCGATACATGGAATGAATTTGGAATAGAATCAATTAGATCCCCTTATCTTTAATACTAGAGTAAATACCCTTTTTGGTCCCTGAATTTTTTTTCGGATCCCATTTTAGTCCCTGAAAATAAAAAACTCATCATTTAGTCCTTCAAATTTCATTCCGTGAGCCCTTTTAGTCCCTTCGTCAGTCAATGCTCGTTGACCTCCGTTAAGTGGCTTACGTGTCATGCTATTTATCTAGGTGTACCGTTAATATTTTCCAGCATGGCATTGTTTAAGAAAAGGAAACAAATATGAGTCATTTTGGTCCTCAACAAATTTTAAGTAAGCCATTTTGGTCCTTAAAATTTTAATCGTGACCCATTATGGTCCCTGATAATACAACAGACCTGAATTTTTAAGTAAGCCATTTTGATTTCGGGATTCAATGATGACATGGATATATCTCTTATCATGGAAGAACCAACTCTCTTGCCATCCATAGTTAATGATAGCTTCCATAATGAAAATGCCGTTAAGTGTAAGATATGTTCTGCAGAATTTCCAGTTGGTAACCATTGGATGGACAGCCACAAAAAGGAAGCACAGTGGCTTTTTAGAGGTTATGCATTTGTTATTTGTGTTTTTTAGATGTGTATCTGTGTTGCTTTTTGATTACATGATATAGGTCTGTTGTGTTATCAGGGACCATAATGGGTCACGATTAAAATTTTAAGGACCAAAATGGCTTACTTAAAATTTGTTGAGGACCAAAATGGCTCATATTTGTTTCCTTTTTTTAAACAATGCCATGTTGGAAAATATTAACAGTATATCTAGATAGATAACATGACACGTCAGCCACTTAACGGAGGTCAACGAGCATTGACTGACGGAGGGACTAAAAGGGCTCACGGAATGAAATTTGGGGGACTAAATGATGAGTTTTTTATTTTCAGGGACTAAAATGAGATTCGAAAAAAATTTCAGGGACCAAAAAGGGTATTCACTCTTAATACTAAAAGGAAGGTGGTGGGAGGGGTATATATGTAAAGGGAATTTCTATGGTACCTTGAAAGATTTAGCTGTTTTGGAAAAGTTGTTTTTAAACCAATAGATGGGTGGTCATATATTTAATGCAGTCAAGTTAATCATTGAGTTTTTTAACCTGGAAACTTTTAATTTTTTGCAGATTAGTCCCTTATAATTAAATAAGTTTTTTTATCATTTAAATTTTAAATTATGATTATTTAAAATTTAAGACAACTGATAATTTTAAAAAAAATATGTTTATTGTCATTTTGCAGAAATTAGTTCCCTATCAACCGTGACCCACATGTGGCATTCAAATGAATCAATGGCTCAATTTTTTTTATTTAATTAAAATAATTTTAAATTAAAAAAAAAACAGAAAATGGAAATGGCCTCCTTCTATTCGATGCTGAATTGGCCGAGCCTTTTCCGCTTCACTCCTTCTCCATTGTGCATTTACGCCGACGTGCCGCCTAACCAATTACAAAGCTGCTTCCACTTTTTTCTGTTTTTCTGGACATATATATGAATTGATTTCGAACACTTTTGCTACTCAAACTAAACGTGGCGGCACACAACTCACAAAAGGGGTGACGCACGGCACAGAACGGGGCGGCGCGAGACAGAGTAACTGGGTGGCGCACGGCGGCAGAGAAACGTGGCGGAGCGTGTCACATGAACTGAATGGGGCACGACACAGGAACTGGGTAGCGGGCGACACAGAACGGGGCGGCGCACAACGTCACAAATGGTTTTGAATGTTTATTGCTTTTCAATTCAAGCAGTGAAGTTTCCAAGTATGAGAAATTTGTTTATGTTACAGGGAGATTCTCCATTTTTGTTACAGCTACTCCAAACACAAACGTTTGGGTTCAGAGGCTTTTAATTTTAATTTCATAAAATAAAATAATATACTTTAAATTTTAAATGATTCTTTATTTTTCACATTCAATTTTAAATAATTGTTATTTTAAATTAACTGGGGTAAAAATAAAATTTACTAAGGGACTAGAATGCAAAATAAAAAAGTAAATATACTAAATAATAAATGAGATGAGAATAACCTCATTAAATACAACTAAGTCATCTATTGGTCGAAAAAACAACTGTTCCAAAACAGTTGAATCTTTCGGTGTACCCTAGCAGTCCCCATTTGTAAAAACACTTGGATTAAAAAGTTTTTTTTTTTGTTCTTCCTTTATTCGAAGCAGTGGTTTATTATCAAATAGTGGAAGAATGTGGGAATTTGTATTCAGCGGTAATTACTGATTAATTCATAACCATCCCTCCACCACTCTAATTCTTTATTGTTCTCACATTCCTTAGGGTTGTCTCTTATTGCAACTGCACGAATCTTTGAGAGAGGTTACTGCTTCAAATGGTGTCCTAGAAGTTCCATATAATTGTCAAAAGGTATCAAACAGTCTTTCGTGTTTGGTTATTCAATAGTTTTATATATTATGGAATTTATTTACATTTATCTAAGTTTGAAATATTGGCTTTACCTATACTAATTACAATGTGATTTCTATTTGAATTTCTTGGCACTATTATGGATCATGTTGCAGAACTTCTTGGCTTGAGATCCAACCAAGAGATGGTGTCCTATTAGCATGTCTAATTATTTATCTCTATTGATATCCTTACCTTTTCTTTTGATTAGCTTGACCAAAAAAGTTGTTAGTATGTTAGATATATTTCCAAGAACTTCGTTTGAAAGAGCAATGATATCCTAATACCTTGGTTAATCACGTGTAAATTGTTGATTAATTCAGTTCATTATATGATTAATGAGTCATCTGAAGCTTATTTTCCATAACCATGTAAATATTTGTTTAATCACATGTAAATATCTGGTTGATTCAGTTCTTTATATGATTAATGGGTCATCATGAATTAACTAAATATTTGCACATAATTAACCATATTATGAACTGAATTAACCAAATATTTGTACCGATTAACCAAGGTGTCAAAAGTTAGTGTCAGCCATTTGGTGTTAGAATATCATTTCTCGTTTGAAAGGGTCCATCCTTACCTTTGCTTAGTTAGTGACGATGGCACGATCACCTTTCTGTTTGATGCGTGAAAAGGTTTTCCCCAAGTATTCCATGTCAATGATGCCTGCATCCTTGAACTAACAACATTTCGAGGATGGCATGGAATTTTTTCTGGAACCGGTTTTCACAACATTGATTCTTCATTTTAGTGAGTATAGTGCAGGGAAATTATCTCCTCTCATCTCCCCTGCTGCCACTTTTGTTTGGTTGGAAGTCATATAATACTTTCTATATGATATTTTTATATGACGATTTTTATTTTGTTCTGTTTTTACATTTTTAATATTTAACTATAGGCAAAAACTAAAGTGAAAAACTGAAGCCTACGTTGAAGAGTCTTGAGGTGTGTTTGACACCCTTTTAGAGTGTGTCCATCCTATTACGGAGGAGAGGGATAAGAAGTAACACAAAAGTCAGAAATGTGATAAAAAAGAGAAAAGAAATATAAAAAAGTTTATGTAGAAACCTGTAAGAATATTGTTATTATGTGACTGGTTAGTACTTAATTTCCATCACAAAGCTGCTAAATTATAAAGATTTGTTTTGTTCGTATGTGGAAAATGCGTATGAACATGTTTGGGAAAGATAGATTATTTGTATTGTTTCAGCTATTTTTCTCCTAAAACGCTCTTTTGTAAATAATCTATATGTTTGATAACTAGATTAATTTTTTTAAAGCTTTTTTTTTTTTTAAGAAAAAGTTGTTTAGCATCTTGTGGGTTGGGCTGTTTTCCTAAATAATCTAAATGTTTTTGAAGAAAAAGTTGTTTTTGTACAATCTTGTGAAGAATAAGATACTTTTTGCACTATCTAAACGAAATATATTATCTTATAATCGTTTTTTCAGTAAACATACCCAAACAAAAACAGATTTTGATTATAATCGATTGTTAACATAATCTATTTTTTCAGTTTTTCCAAACACATTCTAAATAGAATCATGATTTGGCTTATCATATAATACGCTTCATTGAAAATTGCTATGTGAGATTTCATTATACTATTTTCTCTATTTTAGATATTTAAACTTCGTTCACTTTTAGTTATTCAAACAAAGTATAACTGATAGTTCAAATATTTTATAGTAGACGATCAACATACACCAAACTGAAGGTTACATAAATCTTGGTTTATCAACATAGCAAAATCAGTGTTATTTGTCTTCCTGGCTTTGTCTTTTGTTTGTCTTATTTGGCACTGAACAACTAGAATATATTGTTCTATTTCAAAAGGACTAGAGACCCAAAGTAATCTGCGCCTTTTTAACTACAGTTCATGTTATGTTTTTTTAAGGGGGCGGAAACATGTTTCATTTTTTTTCCCTTTATGTGTTTAAATGTACTTAAATTTATGCTTGGTTGTCTGTAATTTTGCCACTAGCCTTCTTTGTACTTGCTTAGAGTTTACTATATTTAAGCACATAGCAAAGGGCACCAGATAATTGCTCATGTCCGGTTATTTGTGTATCACATGTGGAGGCTAATGGTATTGCTAAGGTTATTTATTTGGTAAATATGAACAATGAAGAATCCTGCTTTTTGGTAAAATGTTTTTTTTTTTTGTTAAAACTCTGATAAAGTTTTTTTCTTTATTATTGCAAATTTGGTAACCTTCTGTCTCTTTCTTTTCTTCATTTTTCTTTATTATTGCAAATTTGGTAACCTTTTGTCTCTTTCTTTCTTCAGTTAGGGGTTATTTTATGACACCAGAAGACGTGAAGGAGTTTGGGATTATTTGAGGTTATTGATCAGGGACCAATGGCTTTGGTTGTTGCTGTTCAGGTCTCCACCGATGCAGTGCAGCTGAACACTGAGCCATTGGCAGGATCCATGCCTGACTATCCACAAGGTCTCCGTGGCCCCCACACAGTCCCCTAATCGCCTATAAATAGGTGTCTATACTTTCGGAATGACAACGACTATGATTAGGCTGGAATGTTATCCGAAGACAAACAAAGCAGGAACTAAAAGATCTAAAACGCCGGTATCAATTTAAAAAGAGTTGTTGTTAAGAATTGGGTTCGAATAAACCATTAAGCAAAATCATTCTTTTCACACAAATTCATTTGAACACTTAAAATTAATTAAAGCATACTTAGGCTAAATTTAATTAAATGGTAATAGTTATACAAACCATAGATTTAAAATTGTCATAAGACTAAGATTTGAAAGTCTTTAACTTTCTAATATTTTGGTCTACTCGTTTCATTTCAAAATTCCACAATACTATGTTACATCAATTTCAAGCCCATGACTTAGAAAAATATAAATAAGGTTGAACCTTGTAATTGAATTCATAAATTCAATAAATAAGAAATTGATACAGACTAATAATAACATTCTAACACCTCCCGAATCTAAGTTCGAAAACAAATGCACTTTACAAAAGTCCCTAAATGACTTACGATTGTACCAATAGGCTTATACTTAGAGCTCAATTACACCGAAATCGAATTGACGCTTAACATCCGAAAATTCAAGAATATATATAAGGTTCTAATATTGAACCTTTCCCAAGAATTCACAAGGGATACCATATTATAGTTAAGTCAAGATATTACTTGCTTACAAGGAATACACATTAAGCTCATAGCATGCATTTTACCATCAAACATAACTAATAAAACCACATCTCCTCATATCTTTCACTTAATCATAATACTTATTTTGTAACCTTAAAGCATTATACACATATATAATCTCATTCTAATTACACGCTTCCATAAACATGCCCCTCATCATAATCAACATAAAACAATATCCACCTTCTTCATTGTAACACACTTCATTGCCTCTATTTGCTATCCATCTTAAGTCATATCACTATCCATCATAATCTAACTACCATAGAATATCTCCTTCTATCAAGATCTATACCTCCATTGAGCTCTTATTTATCCTTTTATTTCACATATTATCCATACATCCTATTTCATTTCATCCACCCTAACTTATACTTTTAATATCTGTCTCCTTGACGACTCTTATCCAATGCTTTAACCTCACTTTCATCATCCTCCGTTACTAGCATAAATCATGTACAATTATATGACTCACATTCCTTTGATCCTATTGCCAAAGTACATCATCCTATTTCCTTACAAATAGTCAATCAAGAATCCTTCCTCTTATTTATAATACACTACTATACATGTACCCACCATGCATAACATTATCCTTTTAATTCCTCAAATTCATAATTTACTAAGACTCATTCCAAAACGTCACATACCCTCCATTATTCGTATTAACCTCTACTACTAATTTCATCAACTTAATTTGTAAACTAATTTTCTTAATACCCATCCAAATCATAATGTCCTTTTACACAATTCCTAGTTCTAGGATTCCACTTAAATGTGTCCGCAGATAACCTAACTCCACACGAAAATCAAGATGCCATGCCAAACAGTTTTACAACAAAATAAATGATCAATAAAATAAACCTACCTCACACTCCTTTGCTATTTCTTCCTTAAGCTTATTTCCGATTCAAGAATAAACCAAAGAACATCAACCTTGAGACAGAAGAACTCACTAACCCAATCAATTCAATCCCAACAATGCTAAATCTAGGTGATAATCACCAACTAAATAAAATAGATAGTTTTCATGAACAATCCACGCAATAATCATTCATACAATCAGTTCAGGAACTCATAAGAATTCCTCACATAACATTAGACAAAGTCCTAATTACACAAGTCACATAATTCACACAGATAATCAACACAGTTATAATCAAGCAATATATATAACAATAATCCCTATGAAATTTCCTAGACAGATATACTAAAACCCGCATTAGAACCCAAACTACACCTAGTGTATTATCTTCCCCCACCTGACATTGATGCCCTGGGTTCCTCTGGCGTTTCCCAGCAATGCGCAGACAACTCCTGTCAGCTCCCGAAAATACAATTCCTACTCCTCCAAGCATGACAGTCACAGTCATATAGATGAAAGTCGTCGATAAACACAACAAAAAACAAGCAGGACCAAAATCAGTACAATGATCACCAAGTAATTAATTTAAATTACTAATTTTCGATTTTAAAATAAAACAAGTTTAAAATTGAATTTAGAGCATAAATCAGGAACTTCGGGTTCAAGTAGTTTGAAGGATATGTACACTGAAAGGTGACGAAAGGTGGAATCAACTCACCACTGAAAGAGGAAGAGAATGGTGGTAGTGGTAGCAGCTCCGGCGCGGCGGCGGCGGCGTCAGACAACCGCAATTCACGGCGGAGCGGTGGTCACAAACCAATGTTCACTCATCTCGAAATTTCTTGAGGGGTTTTGTAGAGGAGGATGAGAGGAACAAAGTTATGGTGTTTGTTCGGTGAATGGATGCCGGACGGTGGCCGGAAACACCTGAACAGTGGCGGTGTTGGCGGAGCAACGGTGGCCAAATGAAAAACTGAATGGTGGAGAATAAAGAGGATGGCAAGGAAGAGAATGGTGGTGGTGGCAGCAGCTCCGGCGCGGTGGCGGCGTCAGACGGCGGCGGTTCATGGAGGAGCGGTTGTCAAAAATCAATGTTCTCCGATCTCAAAATTTCTTGAGGGATTTTGTAGAGGAGGATGAGATGAACAAAGTTATGGTGTTTGTTTGGTGAATGGATGCTGGACGGTGGCCGGAAACGCCCGAACAGTGGCGGTGTTGGTGGAGCAACGGTGGCCAAATGAAAAACTGAATGGTGGAGAAGAAAGAGGACTGTGAGGAAGAGAATGGTGGTGGTAGTAGCAGCTCCGGCGGAGCTCCGGCGCGGCGGTGGCACCAGACGGCGGCTGTTCACAGTGGCACGGTGGTCAAAAACCAATGTTCTCCGATCTTGAAATTTCTTGAGGGGTTTTGTAGAGGAGGATGAGAGGAATAAAGTTATGGTGTTTGTTTGGTGAATGGATGCCGGACGGTGGCCGGAAATGCCCGAACAGTGGCGGTGTTAGCGTAGCAACGATGGCCAAATGAAAAACTGAATGGTGGAGAAGAAAGAGGATGGCGAGGGGAGTCCGCATGTAGTCTTCTTTTCGCCAACAGTGGCCGAACGATGGCCAGAAGTGAAGAGAGAAGGTGGCGTGTGGTGGAGAGAGAAGAGAGTAAAATGAGTGCCGAGTGTTAATGCGAAAGTGAAAAAAGAAAGAAGAAGGAGATGGAGAACGGAGAAAAGAAAAGAAAGAAAAGAAAAAGAAAAATGAAAAAAATGAGGGGAAGGGAGGAGGTACACATACATACCAGGGGAAATAAGGAGAAATTTATTTTTCTTTTGATTGGTAGGTAAATTGGATGGTTGAGAATGGGTTTAGAAAAGAGATAGCTTTTTGACATCTTTATATATAAAAGTAGGAGAGAAACTTCTATATTTTTCCCCCAAAAACTGTGGGAAATTTAGTAAAATCACAACTTATTAAAGGATATTAAATATTAAAAGAAAATAAGAAATGCATTTAATTATAATAGTCTCTTTAAATAAAATAGTAAATAATTATTGGATTTGGGAATCTTTACACATAAAAGTAGAAGTGAAACTTCTATATTTTCCCCCTAAAACTGTTCGCTCTACTTCTTTATAATCTTTATATATAAAAGTATAAGAGAAACTTTCTATATTTTTATGATATATATTTAAAATCATTTGAGTTATATTAGTACTTTGGTGATATTTCATGTCCATGTTTATATTGTTGTCAGTCTAACATTAGATACTTAATTGTAAATTATTTGATTAATTTATGCTCTCTAAGTAAGAAAAACCCATTAAAAAAAAAAAGTAAGGAAAACCCATCAACCAGTTTTTTTAATAGAATAATAATGGACAAAATATCATTTACTAAGAGTTTTTTTTAATTGGTCATCAACTCGGTTGAATCCTTATTATTAGTTCAATCCTTTGATCAATTTAGCGATAAATTTTGGTATTTATTGGTTATATTATTAGCATAATATAATTATGATATTATTTTTTTGTGTATTTTTATTTCAATCAATAAAATTTAATAAAATTTTATAAAAATATATAATATATATAATATAATTAGTTATTGTATCGCAATATGTCTTTTAGATGAAGCCCTTGGAAACTTTAAGATGCCCAGAGTATAGATGACAAGTAAATGGACATTGGAACTAAATTTAGGGACTAATGTATCTAGCTTTAAAAATTTGAGGCACTAAATGATTAATTTTTTTTTTCAGGGACTAAAAGTGGGTCCTCGAAATTTTTCAAAGACCAATTTTGGTATTCACTCTTTAAAAAATTTCCTTTGTATGTGAAAAGAACAACTTATGTCATATACTAAACACATCATTTTTGTGTATAAGTATATAGAGCCAAATTTTATACAATACTTATTTATATTGAAACAACAATAAATTTATTCATTTTTTTATTTACCTATTTATCCTTCATCCACTACACAAATACTTATTTGTTACAATTTTAATTTATTATTTTCCATATTTAAGTATCAATATTCAGTCAAAATAAACTGAAATATATCTCTTTAAATATAATTTTTTCATGCATCGCACGGGTAAAATATCTAGTTTTGATCTAAAAGTAAAAAGGAAAAAATATATAATTTCAAAATTCAAAATAGAGTAAAGTGATGGTTGAATTGATCAACCAAGAAAATCAATGATCCAAAATTGATCTTCGATTAAATCTAAATCAATTTAGTTTTAAAATTAAAATTACATAGAGTAAAATATGAAAATAAATTTCTTTCAATCATATTACTTAAAATATTTTTCTAAAAAAATAATAATAATGACAATAACGTAATATTATTGCCTCGCAAGCGTGCATACATTGTAGTAACGCTGTGCTAACGCACCCAGTAAAAATAGTTTAGTAAGAAAATAAAATCAGATATGTCAAAACACATAAAAATAAATATTTAACTAATTAACAAATCCAGTTAATAAATAAACACATATATATAATTTTCGGGATGTTAAACATAGTCAATTAATCATAAATCGTCATATCATAAAAAATATTTGACTCTTACTGTAACTATTTTAAAAGTTGCATATAAAATGACACGTGATTGATTGACAATATAAAAAACTTTACATTTATAGTGTCTCAAAATTATACTCTTCTTCAAATCGCTCTCGGAAATATTCAGTTCTACCATTTTATTTCTAATGCATTACAAATAAATAATAATATTATTATAATAGAGCTAATGATAGGTTTTGAATTAAGGATATAATTAGTATATGCATGTGCGTATGCGTTTGGATAATGGAATCTCTGCATTCAATTACTGATACATTCGTGAATAACCTATTAATAGATTGTTGGATCAATCACTATAAATATTTGAAAAAGCTTAAAATTTATCCAACACTGCATTAGCATGTGAATGCGTTAATGCATCGAAAACTAATTGCAGGGAATCTGAATCCATGTGTGTAACATTTTTAAAATTTTGAATTTGTTTTAGTTTTAGTTTTTCTTTTATAAAATGTGGGAGTTTTGAATTTGCATGAATAATTCTTCATCGGAATGGTCCAAATAAAGAATATATGGGGATACGAGAAGTGAGAATAGTAACTTTTTAAATTTTATGCTTATCTCAGTTAATTGTATATTTATGGAAATTGTTTTTTGAAATATTAAAAATAAAATAAAGAAAAAGAACACACCTGAAACTCGTCGCCATTCATCACCTCATCTCGCCGTCATCGGTTTCACCTCGTCGCTCGTTGCCTCCTTGCCAATGACTCTTCCTTCTCGCCGCTGTTCGGGGTAGAGGTAAGAAAATTTAACCAGAGGAAGAGAGGGAAAGGAGGTAGGTAAGAAATCAGGGTTTACATTGGTGAAGTAGTTGAGTAGGGATAAATCGGTAAAGCATAAAATAAAATTGATAAAAGAGAGGTGGGAATATTAAAGTGGCAGGTGGGAATATCAAAACCCTATTTAATATCTTTATTGCTATGTAAGGCTATGATGATTTTTTATTTTTTTATTTTTTTTGCTATGATGATAGACTTGATCAAACTAACGTGACATTCGATAGTCGTTCATGATAAGTTTATCCAATGTAGATTAATTAATTAATAAGTTACGAAGTGGCATCCAATGTACACCTCTTTTGGTCATTGGCAAAAAGGAAAAAAACAAAAATAGAAAAGGAGAAAAGGACCACTCGTCCACTCTAGGACATCGTCACGCACGATCCCAAAGCAAGAAAATAAATGATAATAATAATAATAATAATAATAATATATTGAATAAAACTCCTTTAAAATGAATTCAGTTCTAAAATAAATAAATAAAAAGTATTAACATTTAACACTTAATTTAATAAAATATATGAAAATTTGAATTAGTTACATATATTGTTAATGTTACAGGTTTTATATCAACCATCGTTGATATTTTAACATGTATGTTTTTATTTTAATAATTGAGAAAAAAAAATAGCAATAATATTGATTTGTTAAAATATTATTAAATATTAGTGTAAAATTTTTTACACTAACCACATATGGAAATCAAACTCTAAAAATTTTAAATCACTCTATCAAATTAATTATAAGGTTAAAGTAATATTTTGATATCTATATTTGACACCAATTCTCGACTTGGTTACTATAGCTAAAAAATTATTAAAATAATCCCTATACGATAAAAAGTACCCATTTGGTCCCTGTCATATATCATGTTAAGAACGGATTTAATAATTTTTTATTTCGTATAAGAATTAAAAGGGTAATATATAGGGATGAAACAGGTACTTTAAGCATGTATAAGAATTATTTTAATAATATTTTTATATATGTATCAAATCGAGAATTCATATTAAATATATTATGAAAATATTACTTTAGCTGAAAAATTTTGTTAATAAGCAACGTCCAAACTCCAGAGCTTCCAAGGAGTTCTCAGATTAAAAATAACGAAAAAGAATAAACCAACAGATAAAACAAAATAAAATGGCGAAAAGGGAGAAGTAAATTGCACATTGAGACAGCTCTGCCACATGTCACCCAACAAGAGATTTTGGAAGGTGGAGGGACATTTGCAAGAGACTTTAGGTTTTTTATTTTATTTTATTTTATTTTATTTATAAGAATCAATTGAGTGCGACGCGCGTAGAGGTGTTGCGTTACTGCTTTTGTCATCACATTTATTTTTAATTAATCTACCTAGGAAGCGCTAATAAAAGGAGATTCAACCCACGATGGCCAAAATATCAGCACTTTGGGTGGGTTGGAATTCTGATTATAGAAATAGAGTTATATTTATGAGTAGAGAAATTGTTTCTTAACTAATATTTCACATCCGCAGGAGATTAGTCCTACGGCCCATCGACTATCGATTGTGGAGATACTATGGGTTCCATCCAGGACCAAAAAAAAGGAGATTCAAATATACTAGTGGAGCATGACAGGGTTTTATATATGACATGTTGCAGGTTTAAGCCCCACGAGTCTCCTTGAGGTGAGATAAATGTAAATCCTTTTGTAAGTACTTATAAACTCCAAAGGTTTTCCCTATCTTGGACTGGGGCACCATCCCCTCACTCTAAATTTTTAACACAAAAAAAAAAAAGAGAGATTTAAATATGACATGATATTAACATGTGGATTGAAAAAATTTAAAAATATAGATTATAGAATACATTATACAGAAATGAAATATTATATACAATTCATATAAACAAATAAATAAATAATTTAATAAAGACGTTAATACTTCAGAATTTAGCTTTACTTACTATAAATATAATTAAATATTAATATTATTTAAGGATTTAATTATTATAATTTCTCACTTGTTTTGGTTTAAAAATTTAAAGAAAATTGCTAGAGGCAAAAGGAAAAAAAAATGTTAGCATCCTTCTTACATGATTTTGTTCAAGATTGATTTTTTTTTTTTTTTAAAGAAAAAGATGATAATTGGATTTTGCCGTAGTTTAGAGGAAGTCCATATCAGTTTAATATTTTAGAAGATTGATCCTTTTAATAGGATTGCGAAAATAGTTTTAAAATCTCAAATGCTTCTCGTTTTGATATACATTGTACAAAAGGATAATACTAAATTACAATTTTATAGGTACATTACGTGTTGTTTTTTCTAACGACAATAAAACATCTGTAACAGTTCATTAATAAAAATATAACATGTATAACAGTTATACACATGTCCTATTGCCATTGAAAAACAACACCTACTGTGCCTGTGGAATTGTACCTAAATTTTGTCTTATATGCAAGGATTAGGATAAAAGATTTCCTATCTCACTTTGATGTTCCACATCCTATCCCTGAAACACTCCATATTTGTTTGGGTCAATAATGCAATGAGGTAGGTTCCCCACCATTGTCAATGAAAATGAACCAAAACGTGAAGGGTTTGGGTGAGAATAGGATCCGGACGGTGGAGGGTTTGGGGTGGCAAGATGGATTGTGCTAGACAGGGTCAATTCGCTTAATCTATTATTTTTGCAGATTGGGTTGGGGTCTCTAACCCACCAATCCATTTTGATTCACACCATGTAACACTAAGAAAGCGGTCAGAGTCAGGCCGGTGAGGGTTTGATCCTTCCGTTTTCTTTAAAAAAAAATTGATTTGTTTATTTTTATTTACTTTTTGCATCATGCAAATGGTTAAAGAAGAAGGCATTGAACCTAATTTGTGATTGTAAAATTGTAGATTATTGAATTTGTGATGTTTTACATTGATATTGGTACATTAGTATTTTTAATTTTTTTACAATTTTATAAATTTTATCATTTTTTGGCGAATCAACCCATAACATGTCAACCCACTTTCTACCATTTTTGTTTTTTGGCGGGTTGGCCGCTAACCCGTTGCCAAACATGCTTGTCAGGTTTGGAGGTTTGACTTACTTTACTAAAATGGATAAACGTGTCCTATCTCATTTTCGGCGGATAGGGATGAGTTGACTCATTTGCCACCTCTAAGAGTAGCAGAAGGTTTTGGCTGTTTGGGATTGAGATTTGAGAATTGGGTTCTAAAGTGTTTTAAAAGTTAAGGGTAAGATGGATAATGCACCCTTAATAAAATCATTGAAATTAGTCTTAATATATTATTTTATTATTATGGTTTAGCTAGCCTGTCAAATATTAAACAAAAACACTTATAAAAATATTAAACAAAAATTAAAAATGATATTTAAATATAAAAAATATTTAAGACGATACATATCCATATATTTATAAGTTAATTATTTTGAGGAGAATGTTAACAAGTGTCATTAGGGCACTGTTTAACGAATCAAGAAAGAAAAATTTGTATAAAAAACGATGTATTCAGATTTTGAAAAGTGTTATACTTAATTAATCGATAGTACAAATTTTATTTTTATGGGTTTCTTAACTAATGCGCGCCTCTGGAATACTCGTTAACAATACTCTTATTTTAATTCCTTAGAAATATACTCCCTCTGGACTCAATTATAAGCAAAAAAATACCTATATTTTTTTGACTCAAATATAAGCAAAATCCAACTAACTCAACTCTATTTAATGTCAGTATTCTAAAAATCAAGAAAATTAACCAATCCAATCAATCATCCTTTTATTTTTTCAAGAGCATTGCACACTCCCGAGATAATTAAAGAGTAATTTAATAATAACTACCTCTGGACTCAATTATAAGCAAAAAGATACCTGTATTTTGTAGACTTAAATATAAACAAAAACCAACCAAGTCAACCTTATTTAATGCCAGTGTTCCAAAAGTCAAGACAATCAACCAATCTAATCAATTCTCTTTTTACTTTTCCAAGAGCATTGTATACTCCCGAGACAATTGAAGGGTAATTTAGTAATTATAACTTATTTTTACATAAATCAAAACAATTAAACTAAATTAACCAACTTCCTTAATAAGTACTCTCTCCGGTCTCAATTATAAGCAAAAATTGAATAAAACACACATATTAAGGTGGCTAGGTGATCTCGTTTAAAAGAGTTATTGGAATAAAAAATTAAGTTTGTTACCTAAATTATCCCTCCTCTTATTTATTAAGCTTGTGTTGTTGAGAATAAAAGGAGTCATTGGAAAATAAAATTTATATTAAATGAATGGTATTTTGAGAATAACTTCATTAAATAGGATAGAAGTAATTGAAATTTGTTTATATTTTGGACCAAAAAATTTGGAAACTTTTGTTTATATTGTAAACTGGAGGGAGTATAACATTAGTTAATTTTGGTTATATACTCCCTCCGGTCCATAATGTAAGCAAAAATTTCCAAATTTCTTGGTCCAAAGTATAAGCAAATTTCAACTGCTTTCTTCATGAAGTTATTCTCAAAATACCCTTCATTTAATACAAATTTTGTTTTTCAATGACTCCTTTTATTCTCAATAACACAAGCTTAATAAATAAGATGAAGGATAATTTAGGTAACAAACTTAATTATTTTTTTTAAATGACTTTTTTAAATGAGATCAATTAATTATCTTAATATATGCGTCTTATTTAGTTTTTGTTTACAATAGAGACCGGAGGGAGTACGAGTTTGGAGGGAGTAATGCTTTCTCGGCGACTTCACCGAATGATGGATGGTGCGTGCAAAGGAGTGAGCAATATGCGCGTGGGAATGGGTGAACAGTCAAGGGCGGCTGGGATCAGAATGATGAAAACGAAGGCCCAAGGCCCAAGGGTTGAGGACCTGTGTGCGTGGCCCACTCAGAAAACGACGCTAAATGGAAGAAGAATACAAACAAACACAGTACATGAGAGAGACGTTGTGAATTGTGATGGTGGACCTGTTGTTAGCTTAGCTGGTAGGTACTACTATTAATGAGAGTATTTATGAAGTTGAGTGTGTTTGTTTCTTCAGCAAACCCAAACAACAAGTGAAGATAGAAAGAGAGAGAGAGAGAGAGAGACACAAGGATCATTCTAGAGTGAGAGACAGAGTGAAAGCTTTCAGTGAGTGGTTGAGTTAATAAACTAAAGGGAGTCTCAACAGAGGAGACATGCCTAACTTGAACCCAACAGTTTTACTTCTTGTTCCTTCTTCATGCCTTGCCACATCCCAAAGGTACTCTCTCTCTCTCTCTCTCTTCCTTGTTTAATTATTCTCCCTTATCCTTTCTATATCCACTACCCACCTTTTCCATTCTTTCACAATATATCTTTTTTTTTTCTTTTGTAGTTTCTTTTTATCATGGTTTGTGATTATTTTTATGTATGTGGGATCCAACTGGTGAGGTTTAAGTTTGATGTTTACCAATTGCATGTGGAGTTTGAGGTTGTTCACTGCTGACTTAAGATTTGGAAAGGGGTTCTGTGATAAAGCTCTTGTTATGTCTTCTAGTATTCATGTTCTCCTTCTTCCTTTTTAGTAAGGGGCATTGCCCATGAGGAAATTAAGGTTTGTAGTTTTGGGTTTTTTATATTTTCTTTTTTCTTTAACAAACTCAGGCTTGATTTAGTTCTTGGTTTTAGCATGTCTGATTATCTTGCATGTGTATTATTTTGTAAAAAAAAAAAAAATTATCATTTACATGAATGCTCTGAATGGTCATATAGTTCATCTATGTTGGATTTTCCTCACAAAGATGGAACTTGAGGGGTTGTATGTCTCATAGATTGTTTTGATGAGATGCTACCATAACGGAAAAATAGTTTTTTTTATGAAGGGCATTTGCGGGATTGATGATGTTTTATTGTGTTTTTTTATTTATTTGCTGATTTATATCTTTTCAGCAAGGTTTGTGACTTTTATATATTAAGTGAAAGGGAAATCACAAATATCTATAATTGGGGCTTGATGTCATGAACAACTTATATCTGTTCCAAATCCAATTCCATTTTTAATTTTTTTCCCTCATTTCTTTAATCCAGACAGAAAATTTTGAATTCAAGTTCTGAGGTAGAGATTTAAGGTTGTTGATACTTGTACGGTTGTACCCAATTCGTTATCTGGCACCATTTATATGCCGCCACAAAAGAGGAATGCCCTTTGAGTAGATTTTCAGTGCTTGTGTAATTTTAGGATGATCGTTTTGTAGGATGTTACTGAAGATTTTGAGAACTAAGGCTACAGTATAATTTGCATTTTACTCAAGGAATGATAAGCCATACTTCATTATATATCTTTTTTTTTTTTTTTTTTCAATATCACCCTTTAACATTTGCTGCTTTTTCCTTAAAAATAGACATTTTTTCCCCCTTAATACAATGTTATAAACATTGTAAAATACATATACTAATTTGTCTTCATGGTGATTTTCCATCCAAATCATTTTATTAAATAGTGATGTGTCACCTTAAAGTTTTTCCATCTAGACCACCACAATAGATGGCCATTTGACACATCAGTATGTAACAAAATATCAATGTGACACATCATAATTTAACAAAATAATTTGGATGAAGTAACTATAAGGACATTTGTATATAATCCGTAAATTGAGGGACTAAAATGAAAAAAATTGAAAGGGCTAATCTGAACACAGAATTGAGGGACAGCATTCCCCATCTTGCTGCTAGGAGCAGGCTATACTTGAGATTGACGCATTCTGTAATGATTTATCTTTCATGTTTAAATTCTTCATTATGTCACGGTAGTGCAGATGACCTTAAGATTAAGGCTACCTTCTAGTTCTCTGATGGGGAAGAAAAGGAATAGCACATTTTATTTTCTAAAATTATCTAAGAAAAGATATTATGTGTACTAGGAGCAGCTTATTAACTTCCTGGTCATTCAAATTTGAGTATGTATGCCCTTTGGATTTTAAAACAAGTAAATATAAGTTGGAATCTATAGTTTAAGGGATTGTTTTGGTGACTAGCTTGGTGTTGTAGAATTTCTGAAGTTTCTCTCATTCATGTCTGTTCCACATAAGTCTTGTTCTACATGGCATGGGTGTAGCTTCCATGCCTTAACTTATGTTGTGTCAGGTACTTCTAGTTGTGATTGCAGCTAAGCTAATTGACAGTTTTGTTATAATTTCCAGGTTCTATTGCTTGGTTTCTTCTTGCGTTATGTAGAATTTATTTTCGTTTACTTTCTTTTCACCTCTTATATTCGCTTTCTAATGCAGTACCTTCTTTTACCCTTCCTACCCCCACCAAAAAAACATTAAAAAAAATAATAATAAAAAAATGTTAATGAATTTATACATTTGAAGCTGCTGGGAGTGGCTTCATTAACACACCAAGGAATGCAAATGAAGCCACTCCCAGAACTAATCCCCTCACATTTGTATAACCAAAAAAAGCAAATGGCTTAACCAAAAAATAATTGATAGGGGATTAGTTCTGGGAGTGGCTTCATTTGCATTCCTTGGTGTTAATAAACTATGAAAATATGGTAATCACATAACTCATTTCTTTTGTGTCTATCATCTTGGGTGACTTGTTAATTTGAGTATATGTTCTATTGTTCTTAATTTTGATGACTATCTTTGATTTATTCTGTACGGTATCTTATTTTAAGAACATGCATTTTTTAACATCACTTTCCCCTCTTCACATCCTTTCAGAATATATGCTGTGTTGCTGTTCCTGAGAAGAATAAATATGTACCTGTATTTTAGTGTTCCTCTTATACATCGTGTATTACATAACTTTCTTTATATATGTGTTTCTAGCCTCACTTCACGTCTGGGCCTGTCTAACATAACTATCTTTGATTTATTCTGTACGGTATCTTATTTTAAGAACATGCATTTTTTAACATCACTTTCCCCTCTTCACATCCTTTCAGAATATATGCTGTGTTGCTGTTCCTGAGAAGAATAAATATGTACCTGTATTTTAGTGTTCCTCTTATACATCGTGTATTACATAACTTTCTTTATATATGTGTTTCTAGCCTCACTTCACGTCTGGGCCTGTCTAACATGAAACCATTTTCTCAGGTCAAATTCTAAATTTTAAGTAATGGTCGTGTTGAAGGTTTCATGAAGCCATTTCTCTTGTTGAATCATCCTGATACCGTGTTTAATTGTGAACAAGTTGATTCTAACCACTCAATGGTATGTGAAGCTGCTGTTGTGCATTTGTTTCTTGCACTTTTTAGTGACTTACTAGTTTTGTCCTCCAATTTCAGGCTCATGCTCCTTATCCTTATGGTGATCCATTTTTTGGTGGTTCATTAGTTGCTTACGGCCCACAGGATATTGTAAGTTATGTTCAGTACAGCTTTTTATGTATGCTCTTAACATTTAGATGCACTTTAAAATTTTGGTGACACAATTTTTGTTACATTTTTTGAAGGAAATTTTTGTCCATTTTGATTTCCTAGTATAATGTTTTAAAATGATGTCATTGCTTGTTAAAATATTTTAGAATCAACCCCAAATATTGCCCCAGATGCTGGGATTAGCTTCGACCAGAGTCACGTTACCACTTGATCTTGCAGAAGATGGACCCATTTATGTCAATGCGAAACAGTATCATGGTATACTGAGAAGGCGACAATCACGAGCAAAGCTTGAGGCTCAAAACAAACTCATCAAAAGTCGCAAGGTATTGTCCATAGAATGGGATGCTTGGAACTCTGCTTCTCTGATAGCACATGAAAATGCTGCAACTTTATTTATTTTAGGAGCAGAAAAATATTCCTATACACTTTCTTTTCATAATGTGGCATGCAGGGGCGGAACTACGATATAATCCTTTTTCATTAGGGGGTGGCTGAATACAGAATCTAAAGGGTTAAATTTTTATTTTGTGATGAAAATTAACTATAACCGGAGGCTAGATTTTGCAATTTTCAAAATCCCGGTCCCCCCCCCCCCCCCCCCCCCCCCCCCCACCCACCCACCCCCCCCCCCCCCCCCCCACCCACCCCCCACAACAAAAAAACACATGCACCCACCCACACAAGGGTGAACGTGGTTCCGCCCCTGGTGGCGAGGGTAGAATTAAAAAGCCTGTGCTACAGAATACAAAAGGATTGATTTTGTTGAAGCATATATTGCATTATTTTGTAACATACTAACATGTTAATATTCCATTATATTGAATGTTGACGCATATATCAAACTTCAAAGGTGTTGTCTGATTTTCTGAATCTGGGTTGGGCTTAAAGAAATAACAAATTTCTGAATCTTGGTTTCCTCCTCTTCTAATTGTTTGCAGCCATATCTTCACGAGTCTCGACACCGGCATGCCTTGAATAGGGTAAGGGGATCTGGGGGACGCTTTCTCAGTACCAAACAGCTTCAACAGTCTAATGCAGAACATGTCACTGGTGCACATTCTGGCTCAGACCCTGTTGTCAACATATATCAAAAGAAAGATGCATCAGAAGTGGAAAGTCATCCCACAAGAACTGGAGAAAATGCATCTTCCATCACTACCTGCTCGGATCGGACATGTTTATCGAATAACAGCGTCAGTTTTAGGCAGCCCGAGCGCATGTTGTTCCTGGGAAACTCTACAAACATGGGGGAGCATTACAGTGGCAGCGGACTCACCTTTGGTGGAACACACAATCATGCACCGGTTGTCCGGTGAGAGGTGAATCATCGGTTTGGCAAATCATCCTTGGCTTAGTCAATTTACTTTCTGTGTTTTCACGTGTCCTTACAGAGAAGTTGTTTTTTGAGAGGCTGTGCATTAGTGTACCGAGACCTTTTCTAGTGCTTTCTTGATCTGGATCAGAAAAGTTCCTGCATGAAATTTTAAGTTTGTGATATATAATTTCTGTGGAATACGGGAATGTCCTTGCTTTAAATATGTAACGGCTTGCAGTGGATTAAATCACGTGTAATAGGTTTTGGTCATGTTTGAGACATGTTTACATGTAAGACTGTTCAAATGGTACCAAGTCTGTTTTTGTTTTGAGACTACTAGATTTTCTGATGATGCTATTAACATTTTGAGGTGTCTATTTACATTCTCTTTATTAGTTTTGAAAAACTTCTTTATGCCGAAGCAACGCTTATGGGAATCGTTAACATTATTCTATAAGCGATATATGCATTTGGAAAAGAATCAAGCCTTATTATATAATTAGTATGTCAATTGGTGTATCATTTTCCACTTGTATAATTTCTCTTAAAAATTTTAGTTATGTAAATAAATCCAATCCATCAATATCAGAGTTGTCATTATGTTTTAATGAACGTTCAAGGTTAAGACAATTTTCTTTTAAATTTTCATCATCCAATGACCTTAATTTCTCAATACTAAATAGAAAACCAAAAATATCTTGATACATTTTAAATTGTTCAAATCTACTTTGAAATGAGGTGATTGCTTTATCTATTATGTACAAGGAGTAATCAACTTTAAATGATTTTTTGAGAGATTTTACAACTTCACTGTCAATAATCTCATCAAATTGTTTCTTTCTACGAATAATATGTTTTTCACGGAATTTTGGTTCTATATTCATTTCTATAGCAATTTCTTTGGCAGAAATTAAAGCATTTTCAAATCAGTCTTCCCTATATTTTTCAAAAAATGAAATAAGACCTTTCAATTGTTGTATAGCAACATCGATACACATATCATTTGATTGCATATTTTTACTAACTGAGTTTACCGTAAACAATATCTCATACCAAGTAGTCATGCCTAATAAAAACTCAAAATTTTCAAGCTCATAAGTTGCTAAACAATCAACTTCCCTTTTTATTTTAGATTCGTTATTAACTTCACCTAATTTCAATAAAACATCTCTTATTTGTGAAGTTTGAAATCTTAAAGCTTTTACACTTTCAATACAACTTTCCCAACGTGTTTGTGACAATGATTTAAGAGTTAGGCTAGGGATATAATCTTGTAAAATGTTCCATCTTTTAGTAGATGAAGAAAATATGGTATATATATGTTGAAAAAAAATATTATTAAAATAGGTAGTAAAAAAAAATTTTTGGAGGCCTAAAGCCCTAGCTTCACCAGCTTCACCCTTGGGCCGGCCCTGCTCTTGATGCTTTATTGGCTCAAAACAAGATAGAACTTAACAACTTGCCAATCTCACAAAGAAGTTGGAGAAGTTGAATATAAGTGTTGCAAAAAATTCACCTTTGGCTTGTGATAGTTGTGGAGAAGTTGAATGTAAGGAAAGCCAAGCAACTTTCTTACCTTCAAGAAATCCAAAAGCTGCAAAGGAGATTTATATGGGGAGATGATGAAATTAAACCATCGTAGGTCACTTGGTTAATTGGGATTTCATGACGGAACCAAAGAAGCAAGGTGCAAGAGGAATTAAGATGGATGCCATTATGGAGGACCAATGCTATGGGCTTAGTGCAGGTTACTACTCTGCGTAGAGAGCAACCACACCCGAGGCATATTCATGTTGTAGATCCTATTACAGATTCAAATTGTCACGACCCAAAACCTAAGCCGTGACCGGCGCACAGGCTTACAATCCTAGCCTGGCAAGCCTATTAATTTAGAACATATTTGATAGAGATCTAGAAAATTTTACAAAATTTTGACAGAGTCTCCTCTGTAATTCCAACATCCCAAAACAAAAACACCTGCTGAAATATTCATATTTTCATTTCAGAAGTTCAGTCATACAAAATACATCAAGTTTGGTATCTCAGACCATTAATACAGCTCAAAAGAATGTAGTACTAGTTCCCTATAGCTGCAGAGTGTAAATAGTGTCAAATACATCAAGGGCCTCCAACAAAAAGAAAGGTGGCCTACCAAAAAAATGACATTGTCTGGATGTTCTGAAGCTGTCAACAGCCTCTACTTAGCTACCTACGAATCTGTATGGAAAAATAAGAAGGGTGAGTCACACAGACGCAGTGAGGGCATAACAACCACCATGAACTAGAAGAGAAACATACTAACGCACGAATAATTATTCTTTCAAACTTAGTAGCGTACTCGGATATGCATAATAAAATCAATTTACTTCAATGAAGCATTTATATAAAAATCATCAAACTTGCAAATTTAGCATGTTCCAATAATAACATTTCTTAACACCCAAAACTGGTTGAAGAGTTAAAAAAATATAAATGAATAAGTAAAGTAATAAAACACAAGTTTAAAGAAAATTTTAAATCACAGTGGGGTCACACATGAGAGAACCAAAAATCAGAGGCGGCTCCATCTCGCTGATAGCCCTCTCCTCTTAAGGGTGGCCTCTCCCCTAGGGGCGGCTCCATCTAACGGATAGCCCTCTCCTCATTCAAGTCACATCAATCATATTTCATCGGGGGCGGCTCCATCTCGTTGATAGCCCTTTCCGTGCACTGGCGGCTCCATCTAACGGATAGCCCTCTCCTCCCGGAATATATATAATTAGGTGCACCTAGACCGTTACCCCCGCTAACCGTTACGGGATTCTAACATGGATTCCCCAAATTAAAATTCTCAAATCATTTCCTTTATCCAGCTCTTCAAAAAAAAAAAAAAATCACATTATCATATTTCAAGTTTGACTGCTATCAAATAATTGCTCTTTACAACTCTCAGGTATCATCAAAATCATTTAATGAGAAACCACAACCTTAACAATATTTAGGAATGATTAAAATGAACACCAAAGGTATGTTTCCCCAAATATAGTAGTAAAAGTAATTTTAACATAACAAGTTAGCTAAAAATAATGAGTATAAAATATCTAAAATATGTCAGTGATTATCATCCACTCACAGATATGGGAAGACAACAAATCTACTCCCAACAACTCCAAGGGAAGCAGACAGGTGCTAACTAACAGATCTTTGAGAGCCTAAATGTACAACTTCATGGGGTGGGTACCTTGGTTTCTCCAGAGAGCTCCACCCCTAACCCAAAAAAATCACCACAACTTAGTTCCAAAAAATCAAAGAGGTAAAGCTTAAAGATTTATACAATAAACTTACAATGTTGCTTGAGATTGGAAGGAAAATGAAGCAAAAAGGAAGAAGAAAAAGAGCCAAGGGAGAGGGAGAGACGTCAGAGAGGAAGAAGGAAAAAAAAATGGGGGTGGGGGAAGCTTCTCGATGACCCCCCCCCCCCCCCCCCCCCCCCCCCCCCCTATTTGATCCCCCCCCCTTTTTTTTTTTTAATGAAACGGTGCGTTTCACAAATCAATTTCAAGACAAGACACACACCGAGGCATCACCACAGGAAGACAAGATTCATGAAGTGATAAGCAAGCACACTAATTATTGATGGCATGTCCTTATCTTAACAGGAATAAAAACAATAGAACAAAATCAGTACCAATTTGTCAAAATGCAGAATACAACATTACATGCCCCATGACTAAATATGATAAGTCAGATAAAACTTATAATTATTAAATCCTTCAAGGGTCTTAAATTAAAAATAACAACAAGTCAACAAAAACACTCGGAAGTCTAATAACACATTGTCAAACTGAAACATTTTGAGAAGTTCTCAACCGGTTGCACTCCACCGCTTTTGGCATACTTTAGTTTTTATAACCTGAACTTCTGGGGCTCAGTTACCAAAAAAGAATTCTCGATCACAAGGCAGAATATGCAAGCTAGCCAAATCTGCAATGTAATTTATCAGTTTTAATTCTTTATGTTTGCAAGGAGCTAACAAAGCAGTAATTAAATTATTGAAGTGGCCTCATCATATTAAACAATGAACTATGCTATTTTAACACCAATATTTTACACCTATTTAATAATAAAATTATAAAAAAAACATTTTGGTACATTCTATCCCATTTTTCCAAACAAAAAGGTGTAAGAAATGGAGTGAATGAAACCGTTTCTACGAAACATTTTGTTCAACAGTAATAATCATCATGAATGGATGAAAGAAGAATAATTACCTTGATGAAGATGGTAAGGGCTCTAATAGTGTCTCGCCAAGGCCAATCATAGAGATATTGTTTTCTTTCTCCTTTGCTCCCATATTCTCCTTTTCCTCTTCATCGGTAACCAACCAATTATATGGAAGCTGTATTTTAAGCCAAGAGCTTCTCCATCTTTGGGTTTCCTGTTTTGACAAAGTGGCAGTGTGGCCGAGAGATATAGATTAACCAAAGATGTTTTGAGCCAACACTCTTTTCCAAGTCAAAACCAAGTGGCACTCCGAAGCTTTCTTCCGTGTTTTCACTTTCAAAAGAAAGATACAAAGGATGTGGTGGTGGCGGTGATAAGGAAGGACTAGAAGATTGTGCCAGCCGAGAGGAAGATGAATCATGTGAAGAATCAAAATTTGCTTGATCATAGTTGACCTCAAATGCTACACAAAAGGCGAAGCCAGTCCAGTCATCATCCATGCTAGCATGTGCTATCCTTATTACTGAACCTCCTTTAAATTGATCATAGAACCACTTTGGAATTACACTGCCAGGAATAACAACGTCAAAGCCACACCGGAAGTGACTGGGATGCTGTCACCAAAGGGGGGAAAGCACACAAATATATCAGAGAGAGGGAGGGAGGGGGAAAGCACACAAATATATCAGAGAGAGAGAGAGAGAGAGCATACACACCATAACTAGTCTTGTTAGCCATTGAAGTTCCAACGTCAAACCACATGTTGGATCAACTTCATTTTCAACAAACTTGGGGCAGTCAAATATATATAATCCTGACCGGTGAATCCGAGATCCGGATACTTTTTTAAAATACCTTCCCCCGGTTAAGGCATATGTTGATGGGAGCAAAGGCAAATCTAGAAGCTTATGACAATGCGACAAGTTTAAATATGCTAGACTCAAAAGTTTCCAGATTGTATCAGGTAGTGAACAAAAGTTGTTTCCTTGTAGATTCAGTCTTTCCAAATACCTTAACTCTCTAATAGCATCAGGGACTTCACATAGATTGCAGAACCCTAAGTCTAGAAAAATCAGAGACTTCAGACCAGACACATTTCTGATACGGCCAATGTAATCAATAGCTTCAAGTTTTGATCTTCGTGCCAGGGGCAAATTCATTAGTTTTAAGCAGTTGTTTAAATCTAAAGTTATAAGAGAAGGCAAAGTACCAACATTGATAGGTATCTTGACAAGATTAGGGCAGTGTCTCAAACTCAAGAATTTAAGATTCACAAGTGCCCCAATAGATTCATGAATCGTTGATAAACTTATACATCGTTCAAGATCAAGGTACTCAAGTCTTGACATCCTTGTAAAATCTGGCGTGTTTTCAAGCTTTGTGCAGCCAGAAAGATACAGAACTCTCAGAGAACATAAATTAGATATACTGCCTATATAGAGACTGGTCAAATTGCTACAGTTTCTCAAGCACAAGAAAGCAAGTTCTTTAAGAAGTACAATTGATGGATGGATCTTCCACAGGTTTGTGCATCCTGTAAGATCTAGCCGCTCGAGATTTCGGGTCCCTTCAAAGTTTGGCGTCTCCATAAGATTTATGGAATTGCTCATATCCAACCTTTTTAAACAGGGGAAATTCTGTGAAGAAAGAATTAGATACCAACATGTTATTTTGTAATAAAACTTGAATTTCATTGATTTTCACTGCCTTCATAATTGCATTGCAAACTTTAAATCTTTTTCTTGTTCTTTGACTAGGTATCTTGAGCATGTGAAACTATCCCTCAATTGGGGGCAGTACTTAGATAAAACTCTCTCCAAAGTAATGATTCTAGGATTCGAAATCCCGACCTTGCATGTAATGTTGGTTTTATCCATTTCCATGAAGACAAACCACTACCCAAACTTTAATTCTTTTATATGTAATTTTTATATAAAATTTATTCTTAAATTTTTCACCCATTATGTAAAAGAGAGTGTACAATGAATAAAAATTAAACAATTGTAAGAATTTAATTTTGATACACCGCCAGTCTAAATTTTTTTACACAATCAACGAATCAAAAATCAACCTACACATGACTTTCAATATAGTTATTATAAAAGTCAATCATCTTTAATGATGTGTTAATTAATGATTGGTTGATTGTTAAACCATATAACAATTAAATCCAATTGTAACAACGTGAAAAGTAAATTAGTCTTTTCTCACCGGTATTTTGTGTTTATTAATCATACCTCCATTCTAACATAAAAATAAACAAAAACTTCTTTCAGCCTACAAAAAGTATTACAGCTGAATTTAAAATTTTGTTAATAAAACTCTAATGTCACCTTTTTTTTTTTTTTTTACTAATGTCATTATGTCATTATTCATCACTCTATGTTAAAAAAATTGAAAAGATGCAATATGGGGGAGAATCTCCCCTTAACCTAAACTTTTTTTAAAAAAAAGAAAAAGATAAACATTTCAAGTTAAACCTAATAAATATATCAGTTTAATTTTTATATCATTGATCAATCACAAATCATGGTATAAGTGACTTTTAAAAAAGTTATGATAAGAGTCAAATATTTTTGTTGACGTGACACTTATGATTGGTTGACAATGTAAAACTTTTTTACACTAACAGTATTTATCAATTAAATCCTAAATATATTATTCAGAACAAACGAGGCTATCCAATTATATAAATGGAATTTGACCACAAAAACAAAGGTAAAGGTTTAGAGAATGAATTAATCAAGCATAACAATAGTTTAAAGTTAATTTTAGAATCTTAGAAATAGCAAAATATTTTGCAAAAATTTTCATAACTGGGTGTGGCAAACCAAATATAAAGGAGGGACAAGTAATTTACTTTAATAAGTTAGAGACAAGAATTCGTTTAATATTAAAGAATATATATACATATATATATATATATATATATATATATATATATATATATATATATATATATATATATATATATATATATATATATATATATATATAAAATGAGAGGACTTGTGGTGGACCTGTGCTCCTTAACCAACCAAGTGACTGGGGTTCTTGGAGCGAATTCTGCTGGGAGGAGGTTTCCTGCCTTCAGGTGCCATTCATTCCCCCGCAGGAGATTATTCCCCGCTTCCGGCAGGGTATACTCCTGGTCAAGGACTCAAAAAAAAATGAGATGACCTTTTTATAAGAGAGTGAGAAGAATAGATCATAACCATTGACCCAACTTTAAGTGGTTAAGATTAAATCATAAAGTCATATGACTTTTTTAAGTAATCATGTGACATTTTAGAATTAAGGCTAAAATGCAGTTTTGGTCCCCCAACTTTCTCACTTTGGCGAAAATAGTCCCTCTATTTTATTTTTGACAATTTTAGTCCCTATAAAATTTTGAAGTTGCATAAATGGTCCCTCCGTCAAGTCATCGTTCAGAAACTAACGGCACCTGCTAATATGTCCAGACCTTATAACAAAAATCAGAAGAAATTAGAAACAAATGATAAATCGTGAGTTAGGGTTCATGATTACACTACACAATCAGAAAGAGGGTGAGGTTAGGGTTCTTGCAAGCGGGATTTGGGGTTGCGATTCTGGGGACGAGTTTCGTGCTTAGAAGACTCAGGTTCTTGCAAGATTTGGCCGATGCTTGTTTGTTTTTTCCTATCCCTGTTTGTTTTAGGTTTGTTTTTTTCACATGATTTATCCATTGCCTCATAGACGTGGTCCCTGCTCCTTTATGCGTTCCTTTATGCTTTCTAACACTTCTAGTAATGGTTTTTGATTTTTTAACATTATTTAATAAATAAATGGTGTTGATTTATTGACATTGTTTAATAATGGTGAGGTGGGATGTGTTTGTACCCTGTTACTTTATTTGGCTTCTTGTGTATTGGTTTATGAAACACTGATATGTACTGGTTACTAAGTTGTGTAAATGAAATTTGCAGAAAAACAAAAATGCTCAGCACTACTTTCAATATTTTTGTAAGCTCTGTTGAGCAGTTGTTTTACAGTTATCATTTTGGCAGCTCTGTTGAGCCACCACCGGTACAGTTCTATTTTTGCAAACACTGAACACATTGGTATTATCAATGTTAAATTACCAGGATGTTATATTCATCATGTTGGAGCTTCACTTGATGATATTGACGAAGGGATGGAGTCTGAAAGAGGTATGAAGGAGAGAGGAAGGGTATCGACAGAGGAAGAGGATGAAGTCTGATTCTTTTAATAAAATAATGGTAAATTTAATAATTTATCATTTATTTTGTTATTATTAATTTATAAGTTAAATTGATTTATTTAGAAATATGGTTATACGTGGATGTAATCCCTGAAGGACATGTGTCATTAACTAGACACAACTATAGGTGCCGTTAGTTTTTTAACTGTGACTTGACAGAGGGACAATTTGTGCAACTTCAAAATTTTATAGGGACTAAAATCACCAAAAATAAAATAGGGGGACTATTTTAGCTAAAGTGAGAAAGCTGGGGGATCAAAATTGCCTTTTAGCCTAGAATTAAATATGTTTTTAATCCCTCATTTTTTTATAAAAATTCTGTTTTAGTCCCTCGTTTGGAAAACGTACTTTTTTAGTCCCCCGTTTTTTAAAATGTGTCGGAAGTGGTCCCGCACCAATATTTTTAGTCCTCAATTTTGACAACCACACATTTTTAGTCCTCATTTTTTACAAAAGTTCGGTTTTAGTCCCCTATTTTTAAAAAACGAGGACAAAAAAAATACATTTTCCAAATGAGGGACTAAACCCGAACTTTTGTAAAAAACGAGGGACTAAAAACATATTTAACCAGACATTTTTAAACTATTAAATAACTTTCGATACTAACCATTCATGTATGGTTGTATGGCTAAGATCTATCCCTCCCACTCTCATATAAGAAAAGCCCTCTCTCTCTCTCTCTATATATATATATATATATATATATATATATATATATATATATATATATATATAAGGCCACAAGGGCAGGATAAAGAATAGAATCCCTTCAACTAGTTAATCAACGTTAACATAAAAAAATAATTATCAAATTAAATTTTGTATTAATACAAGAGTTTGATTATGGAAATAATTACCTAAAAGTCAAACTCTTTCAGTGATTTGTCATTGATAATAATAGTGTAAAAAGTTTACTGTATCAAGATTAATCTATAAGAAAATTCTATTTCTAACTGACTAACTATTACGATTTGCTGTAATAATGAAAATATTATATCAAGATTAATATGATTGTTCCTTTAAAAAAAAATAAAAAGACCACTAAAGTACCTTGATGCCTTCCCAGAGTCGTTTAATGTTGCTATTAGGCATATTCAATTCAACCAGTTTGTTCGGTTGAAAATCCGATATTGGTAAATATGTGAAAGGGTAACCATGCCACAGAAGAAAACGTAGGTTGTTTGAAAGATAATTGAGCCTCCCTAAACAATTAATCTCATGAAGTATGAGCAGTTGAAGGCCCCTCATTTTGGACAATTCTTCGACCTGCAACCCACCATATTTGAAGGCATTTGTTTGATTTAAAACTATGGCTTCAATTTTGTTTATTCCCTGAAAAAATAAGAACAAACATATTATAAAAGGAAAAAATTGAAATTAGTTGAATTAAATGAACTTGTTTTTGTTAGAAATATAAAACTATCTGTGTATCTTTATTCAATAGTTTAAGGATATAATTTTAATTCATTTATAGTGCGGAAATCTTTTACACTATCATCTATTACTATACAATAATCACAATAATATCAACCATAAAAGTAACATGTGTTAATTCATTATCATCTTCTCTCAACATCAATCATAGGTCAAACTATGGGTCACAAAGAAATTAATAGAACGTTCTGGAAGTTTCAATTTTGTAACCAATATCTATATAGTATATAAAATAAATCCCAAAATTGACAGTGTTCCACCGATTTCACTCAATTTTTTTTTTCCTTTTTGTTTTATCTCTATTTCATCCCACCTCACGTTACACAAGTTTTAATTTCTCTATATCATTAGTATAAAAGATTTTTATATAAACATCCAATAATATCTTGACAAATTAAAATTATTATTATTTGAATTAAAGTAGTATACACTGTTAGCCACTAACATTTTGACATGTATGCTTTTATTTTATTAACTAAGAGAGAGAAATAAAACTAATGCTTTAAGATATTATTGGATGTCCGTGTAAAATTCTTTTTACATTGACAGTGCACAGAAATTAAACTCTTATTATTATTTCTCTCTATTAATTATTGAAATAAAAGCACACACATGTCAAAATATTAATGGTTGACAGTATAAATTTTTTTAGACTAATAGTATATACTAATTTTTTTATAACAACAATACATATTACTTTTTTTGTTTGAACAATACATATTACTTTAATCCTTATAATAATAAGCTTTGAAATAAAATCTCATGTATATTGAGTTGAGATCCTCTCCGGTACTAGACACTTCCAATATGAGAAGGATAGATAAAAGAAAAAGATTGATGTGTTAATTTTATTTATCATTTAAAAAGTTTTATAAACATATTTAAATTTTTTGTATCTATCTCTTTCCTACTGTCGTGTCCATTACTGGAGAGGATCTAAACTCATGTAAATTATCTGAATTTCTTATCATTGACTCAATCTTAATAACTTAATATCATTCAACATACTTATTGTCGTTCTTTGAAGTTGTTGCAAGCACGTCAAAAAAAAATTGTAGCAAACTATTTATTTAAATTTTAAATTTTTGTTACATTTTTATTTAAAGTATAATTGAATAATATTTGATTTCACATTTATAGTATTAAATTTTATAAGATGAATAATTTTTTGTTTTTATATGACTAATTAGTATGCATAATTTTTTTAAAAAATAAATATGCATGTATACATAATAAACTAATATATAATTATATTTATTTTATATGAATTAATTAAAGCGAAGTAAGAAAAAAGGACCGTGCGTAACACGGGTACCTTTCTAGTTAAATCATAAATTATTACATCATAAAAAATATTTAACTTTCAAAACAAATACAAAACAATTACTTTAAAAGTGATATATGCTTGTGTGTCAAAATTAAGCTCATTAGTTTGAATTTTCTATTTTTATTAATAATTATAAAAATATTTTTATTTATAATTATAAAAATGACATTTTATTTTCATTTCATTTCATTTTCTACTTCAAAAAATTTGTACAAGAAATATAAAAAAAATCAGTATTTCCTAACAAATTTTTGAAATAAGGAAACTAAATGGAAATAATGCTACCTTTTTATAATTATTTTTCAATTTGAAACTAGAAATTAACAAACATGCCCTGGAACTTTCCAGTGAAAATACCAAAATAATAGCATCTAAATTTAGAAAGGTAGCTTGTTACCATTCCCGACGTCAAGACATCATGGAAATCCTGGTAAAGCCACAATCTACTCCATGTTGTTGGGTCTCTGGGAGATTCTCCTCGAACAATTTTCTTCCCCAATTCTTGCATCATATCATGCATATGAATTTCCTGGTTTCTAATGGTTATGAGTGATTTCTCAATGATAACTGGAATTCCAATGTGAGGGTACAATCCACAACCATCTAGAATTCGCTTTACATAATCCTCCCTTTCCCCTATAAAGAAACAAGCAATATGTAGAAATATTTCTTTCTCATGTATTTCTAGTCCATCAAAACTTATTCGAAGCACATCCATAATTTGGTTGTTTGGATTATTCCCAAGTCTATCCAAGGCATCTCTCCACTGGATGGCATCTCGGCCATACAAGAAAGAACCCATTACTTTGATTGCTAATGGAAGACCTTGAGTATATTCTATTACTTCATTAACCATAGGATCCTGTTTCGGAATAAATGTCTTTCTTCTTGGATCCTTACCTTTGAGGGCTTTTGAACAAAAGAGTTCATGAGCATCATCATTATTCATTAATGGAACCTTGTAAACTGCACCCGCTCGATACACTTTTAGAATATGCTCATCCCTAGTGGTTATGATTATTCTACTTCCTGCACAAAGCAACTAGGACTTTTATGCTAGGTAGCCTATTTCTTAGGATGCCGGATATTTCAGAAGGACTGTATCTCTCCAGTTTTTTTTCATCTAGAGTTTGACGAAGAATTTGTTTTTCCACGGTAATAGCACCCCCATGTTTGTAATCTTGGCTTACGTTCTCAATAAAACAGAAAGCATCAAATTGATAGGAGATTCTATGATACAAGACAGTAGCAAGAGTTGTCTTACCTATTCCACCCATCCCCCAAATCCCTAAAACTCGAAAACCATCATCCTCAGAGCTTAACTTTAAAAGGCTTTCTAATTCACAAACACGGGGTTGTATCCCAATTAGGTCACCAGCATGCCTTGAGAATTTGTGATCTAATGAAATTATCACCGCCTGAACAATTTTTTCAATCTCACTAACCTGTGGCCTGAAAGAGAAAGGAAAATTAAGATCAATAAATTATGACTGAAGAAAGAAGGGGAAAAGACAAAATAATATAACAACCAAAGATTCATGTTAAAAATATATAAACAACTAGAATAATGCTTTTATGTTACTTACTTATCCCTTACATCATAACTAGGGGTAGGAATAGGCCAGGCCGCTCGACAGGGGCCTTTGGCCTGGCCTATTTAGGGCCTGACCTGGCCTGGCCTGTTTAGTAAAAAGGCTAGGCCTAGGCTTTTCAAAAAACCTTTTTAGTTAAATAGGCTAGGCTTAGGCCAATAAAAAAGCCTTTTAAGCCTGATAGGCCGGCCTACTTATAAATAAATAATATATAAATAATATTATTTTTTATAAAATTCAAATTCAAAATTATATATATATATTATATATTATTTATTATATATGTATATATATTATATTACTTTAACATAATAATATGCATTTTGCTATTTATTAATTTATTAATTAATTATTAATTATTATTATTATTAATTTATTAATACAGATGATGCATTTTGTTATTTATTTATATAATATTGGTTTGCTTCACATGTATATTTTGAGAAATGTGAGACTAAGTCATTGAAAAAGTTCTTGTAGCTTTTGTTTTTTCTGAAGCAAAAAAATCCTCTGCGAAATAAACAAATTCTTCCATCCTCCAACTAGCAAGTTGAGGATCGTTTGGGAAGTGCAGAGAGTGTGAGCGTCAGCAACTGTTTAAGAGCTTAAGGGAAAATGGGTTTTTTTTTTAAACTCATCACAACACTAACACAAACACACAATTGGGAGGAGGTTCTCTGTGGAATGTCCATTAGAAGGGTACGATAGTGGCTTTGGATAAATGGTGACTGTATTGTTACTAATTATTTCAAGTTGTGGTGTTTGAATTTGGGTTTGCAATTTGAAGGTTAAGATGATTTTGATAATATATTTCAATAGTACGTGCTGCGTTGCCTGAATTTCCTCCATAAATGGGTTGTTTCCACTCTAAAGTAAAAGGGCAGGAAGACCCACTCACTCTTGCATCACAGGCAGCTTGTAAGTTATTATTATTTATTTATTTTTTAATAAAATCATGCAAAGCTATAATTCTTGCACAATTATAATTAAGATTACTATATGTCTTGAATTCTGACTCTGTCAATATCACATATCCGATGGAGTTGGCCTTATTAGATAATAGTAGTTAGTCCCACGTTACTAAAAATATATCTCTAAAGTAGACCATCATTCTATAAATAGAGAGCAAATAAAAGTTAGAATCATTGGTTAAGTAACTAACAAGGCCCATTGGGTACCTTATGTTGTTTGCTAGAAGTCCTTATTATTAGACCAAATATAGATCTTGATCAATGATCTATGATCAATTTAATGGCCTATTAGCCTATTTAGAGATTTAGAGATAAGCCAAATGTCCTATTTGAAGCCTAATATGAAATAGGCTTTTAAAAAGGCCAACAGGCTAGGACAGGCTTTTAAAAAGGCCAGGCCAAGCTTCTAAAAAAGCCTTTAACAGGTAACAGGCCAGCCTCAGGTTTTCTTTTTTTTAAACAGGCTAGGCCTATTTAAGCAAAGCCTGGCCTGACCTGGCCTATTCCCACCCATTCATAACCAACATTATTTGCTAAACGCGTCATAGCTGTCTTCCATCGATCAACCTTGGTAATGAATCTCCGTTCATGTCGAGAGAAGGCATTCGCGTACACCCCAGTCTGTTTCCGTACATCAGATGGATCAACATCATAGAAAACTGGGATAACAATTTGTTTCAAATCTTCCTGGCAATCAGCAATAGTAGCCATTTCATCCAAACACCAAGTTGAGGAAGCATAATCTTCTGAGAAGACAACGATGGAAACCCGTGAGATTTTAATTGCTTGGACGAGCTGTGACGAAATAGGTTGTCCTGGCTCGAGCCTCTTGTCATCCTTGAAGGTGAAAATACCCTTTCTAGTGAGATGATCGTAAAGATGATCAGTAAAATTGTTACGGGTATCACCTCTGAAACTGATAAACACATCGTATTTCCAGTTTATCTTAGAAGTGGAACAAAATCTGTATCCCCTTGGCCCGATGGTCGCGGATCAGAAGATGGCCCTGGATCCATTTTCTCTGAAATTCATTCAAGCACAGCTACTCCATGAACAAAAACGTAGTTACTACATATTTGTTAAAGATAATAGTTGAGAGTTGCAATCAATTACTTATGCGATATGAAACTGAGTGGTGAGAGAGGGGTTGACTAGAAAGGTTGGGTTTGGGTCTACGAAGGTGATAGGAAGCAGCAGATAAGGAGATATTTTTTGTTTAGTGGTTGAGATTGAAGGATGGAAATCAGACGACCCATTGTTCCCCCCGTAGTCATTAGTCAATGAAGATGAAAGTGGAGGAAAGAGAGTAGAATCAAAGAGGAAACCACGACAGGCAGTAGAAAATCACTTAATTATTTAATGAAAAATATTAATCAGTGTCCTAAGGACAATAGTTAAGTAATCAAATATAGAAATATCATATAGGGAAGTGGTGTATTCAAATCACTGAACTCTTAAAAGTTGTAATTCCCAATAAATAATTTCTATCTTTTGATTCCTTAATCAATACCCTTAAGGCACTTGTTAACAAGATGCTTATTTAATTGTTTAATATAGAAGATAAAAATAAAGGAAAAATAACTAAAAAAACTAATTATACAAGCAAAAACGTAAGTCATTTATACTTCTTTTCACCTGGAAAATGAGGCTTTCCCTCAACTTTTCCTCTCAGATTTGATGAAAATAATGTTTTGCTGAGGCTCAGGATTTTTTTTCTTTCGTTACCTTTCTTCCGAGAAAAACACGGTTTTTTCTCCTGTTTTTTCCGATCTCTCTTTCTTTTGGACTTTCATTCAGCGTAATGTCCTTTCTGGCAGTGAATTAATCAGAAAAGGATTCTCTACCTTTGGAGAAATGAAAGTCACCTGACTTTCACCAAATACTAACCATTAGATCTATCCTATGAACCCTATAAACTCAAAAATGAATATATCAGAAGAAATAAAAATGCACTTTGAAAGAATGGAAAAAATACTAGATATAACTAATAAAAATATTTTTCAACTTATAGAAAATACTAAGGTTTAAATAAGTTTTTGGTCCCCGTAAAATACATCAATTTTGATTTTAGTCCCTGCAAAATTTTTCCTTAGGATTTCGTCCCTATACTTTCAAAAATTTTGGAAATGGTCCCTCCGTCATCTCTTGCCGTTAACTGCTGACGTGGCAAACGGAATGCCACGTCAGCAGGGACCATTTCCAAAAAAAATTGAAAGTACAGGGACGAAATCCTAAGGAAAAATTTACAGGGACTAAAACCAAAATTTTAAAAATTTACAGGGACCAAAAACTTTGCTGAGACCAAAAATTTATTTGTGGTCCTAATGTATGATTTCTTTCAATTTTGAAGCCAAATTCTGGAGTAAGTCGGACATGAACAAGAAATTACATCGATATCCCTGAGTATTGGATATCATACAAAATGAAGGAATTTAGCAATTTTAATCATGTGGTCCATAATGTATGATTTTGTTTCTATTTTCTTGCCAAATTTCATAGCAAGTCGGACAGGAAAATAAAATTACCTCAATACCTTTGAGTACTAAAAATCATATCAAATTAAGGAATTTAGCAATTTTAACCTTGGTAAAATTGGCTAGAATATAGAAAGAAATCATACATTAGTGTCATGTGTTTCAAATTGACAAATCTCTTCATTTGATATGATTTCTAGTACTCGGAGGTATCGAAATAATTTCTTATTCCTATCCAATTGCTCTGAGATTTGGCCAACAAATAGAAAAAAATCATACATTAGGGATAAAAGGATAAAATTATCAAATTTATTCTTCGGATATAATTTATAGTACTCGTGGGTACTGAGGTAGTTTATTGTAATCTTATCCATGTCTGACTTGCTCTGAAGTTTGACCAGAAAATATAATTTTTTTTGTTTAAATAAGGTTTTGGTCCCTGTAAAGTTCACAAATTTTGGTTTTAGTCCCTGTAAATTTTTAAAATTTTGGTTTTAGTCCCTGTAAATTTTTCCTTAGGATTTCGTCCCTGTACTTTCAATTTTTTTTGGAAATGGTCCCTGCTGACGTGGCATTCCGTTTGCCACGTCAGCAGTTAACGGCAAGAGATGACGGAGGGACCATTTCCAAAATATTTGAAAGTTCAGGGACGAAATCCTAAGGAAAAATTTTGCAGGGACTAAAATCAAAATTGATGTATTTTACGGGGACCAAAAACTTATTTAAACCAAATACTAATAAAATTGTAACTTACACATATAATAGAACACAAAAAGGACAAAGTGAAATAAATAATATTAAAGAAACACTAAATAATATACTTAAAGCAAAAGGAATAGAAGAAAATGATGATATTGATATAATAAAAATAATTCTTGAACAACTAGAAAACCTTCTAAAAGAAGAAGAAAACAATAGACCAATTACAAAACTAGAATTGGAAGAATTATTAGAAGCAAAAGATTTAAAAAGAAAAATAATAGTAAAACAAGAATTCAATGAAGAATCCTCAAAAATGCCTACACCTGTGTCTGGATGGAGAGGATAACAGAGGAAAATATGGAAACATTAAGAAAATCGAATGATATAGAAGAAATTCAACAATTACTAGAACAACTAAAAATAGTTGAGGAGGAAAATAAACAGATACATAAAATAGAACACATTGATCAAATAGACAAGGAAAATGAAGAAATAGTACTAGACTATAGTTATTCTTCAGAATCTGAAGAAAACCAATAAGAATGGAAAAAGGAGAAACTAGTGGAAATCCTAAAAGAAAATGGGAAGAATTTCATTATACACCGAATGGAACTTGGGATAAATTTGAAGAAGAAATTATGTATAATAAAGGATATGCAAGAAAGAATAACAGTAAATGGACTAAAATGCAAGATGAATTCAGACCAAGATATGAAAATACTAGTAATGAAAAGATATTAAATCTTGACTGTGTAAGAAATAAAGAAGAAATACTTCTGAAATGGATATATGATTTAATACTTTTAGTCGCGACTGATGATAGATTCAATAAATTAAACTTCATAGAAACCAAAAACTTTGTAGTATTTAAAACAATGGGAAATGTACAAAAATTCTTAACAGGAATTAAAGAAGAAGATTGGACTAGATATGGTAACATGGTACCTAACCAAATGGAATATCTTAAACTAATAACATCATTAATTCAACAAGAATTTCTAGGATATAATTGGATGGAACAAGATAAGGTAAATAAAACATTGATTGAAAATGCTAAATCACATTTGAATAAAATGCAAATTTGTGATATGTGCCAAATAGAAAGTTTTATTTGTGAATACCAAAAATAATACTGTCAACTAACTGAAGAATCTAAAGAAATATACAAATATATTTTCATAGATAAATTACCCTATCCACTTAATTCAAAGATACATAGATTATGTGAATTAAGAAATGAAGAGACAGCAAATACTTTAGGAGGAGTTATTCAACTCTTATACCAAGAACTAAGAGAGCAATGCCTAGCTAGAGAAACCATAAGACAATTGAATAGAGGAAGTACTGTTATTTGTTGTGACATTCCAGAGATTGAAAAACCAGGAAAATATGATTGTGATAATAAATTGAAAAGAAAAAAGAGATATTATAGAAAACCAAAACTAAGAAAGACTTACCCAAGAAAGAAAACATACTATAGAATAAAAAGAAATACTTCAGGAAAAAGAGATTTACCCCAAAGAAATACTGTCCAAAGGGAAAAAAGAAATGTGTTTGTTGGATATGCAATGTCGAAGGACATTATGCCAACGAATGCCCTCAAAGAAAAGATAAAGACTTCAAAGACAAATCAAAGATAATAAAACAAGTATTTCAACTTTATGAATTAGAACCACTAGAAGATGAATTGAGTAATACTGATGAAAGTATATATATATATACACCGAAGATGAACTATCTTCAGAAGAAACGGAATCCGAATAATACTTATATAAAAATACTGATAGAAAAAAGTAATAAAGCAACTGAAGCATATATTGATACTGGCGCAAGCCTTTGCCTAGCGACAGAAGCATTATTTACCAATTGGGAAAGACTAGAGAAACCTATAAAAATACAAATAGCAGATGGATCAATACATCCGATATACTGGGCAGTAACTAGAGTTACTTTGACGATACAAGAAAAATTATTTATTGTACCAAGAATATATAGACAAGAGACAGGACTAGATGTAATAATTGGAAATAACTTCCTAAGACTCTATGCACCATTTTGTCAATACTTAGAATATATAACCTTAAAGACCCCATATATATACCAAAAACAATTAAGAGAAATTATCAAAATACCAATTACCCATTTTTCGGCATGTAAATACTCTCAATTATCAGAATCACGCAAGCTGAACCGTGGTGATATAATTAGTGAAATTTGCACAAAAATTCGCCATGTACTTATAAATTTAGAACCAAATAGAATAATTCCGGCCCATATAGAAGAACTTTTAGACAAAGTATGTAGTGAAAACCCTCTAGACCCAAATATAAATAATAAAAATACTGAATTAATTGAATTAAAATTAAAAGATCCAACCAAAGAAGTAAAATGTAAACCAATGATTTACACAAAACAAGATAGAGATGAATTTGCAAAAGATATTGAAGAAATGTGTTATAAGGGATTGATTAGACCATCCAGAAGTAAGCACTCAGCACCAGCCTTTTATGTAGAAAACCATAGTGAGATAAAAAGAGGAAAAAGAAGAATGATAATTAATTATAAACAAATTAATGATGCAATGGAAGGAGATGCTTATTTTCTCCCAAGAAAAGACTTAATTATTGAAAGAATTAGGAACATGAATTGGTTTAGCACTTTTGACTGTAAATCAGGATTTTACCAAGTTAGATTGACTGAAGAATCAAAAGCATTGACTGCATTTAGTTGTCCTCAAGGTCAATATGAATGGAATGTACTTCCAATGGGAATGAAACAATCGCCTGGAATCTTCCAGCGAAGAATGGATTCAATACTCAAAGAATTCAAAGACTTTTGTCTTATATATATTGATGATATATTAGTTTTTACCAATAAAGATTTGACTGATCATTTCAAAAAGATAGAATTAGTCCTTAATAAATGCCTTGAACATGGAGTAGTCTTGAGTAAAAAGAAAGCTGTGTTAGCTCAAAATAAAATTAATTACTTAGGATTGGAAATTGAAAAAGGAAAAATAATAATGCAAAAACATGTATTAGAAAAACTTCAGAACTTTCCAACAACATTGAAGGATAAGAAAGATTTGCAAAGATTTCTTGGACTACTAACATATATTTCGAATGAAGGTTTTTTAAAGAATCTTGCAGGTGAAAGAAAAATACTTCAGCATAAATTAAAGAAGGATGCCCTCTGGTCATGGACTGAGGAAGATGACAGACTAATTATTAAATTGAAAGACTTATGCCGGGAACTTCCTGAGCTTTATCATCCATCGGATGATGATAGAATAATTATTGAGACTGATGCCTCAAATGACTGTTGGGGAGGTGTTATGAAAACAATACCCCCTGGATGTAAAAATGAATTACTATGCCTGGAACTTTTTCAGATAGTGAGATTAATTATCCCACTCATGAAAAAGAGACATTGGCTCTGATCCGTATGTTGGAAAAACATCGGATTTATATACTAGATAAAGAATTTATTGTCCTAACGGACTCGACCTATGTTGCAGGTTTCAAAAATATAAATCACAAAGGAACCTATAAACAAGACCGATTGATTAGATGGCTAATGAAACTTGCCGAATATAATTACTCAATCTCTCACATTAAGGGAGATAAAAATGTTCTTGCAGATATACTTTCAAGAGAATGGAGCAGCAAGCAATAGAATCAATAAAAGCGCAGCTACAACTGCAGAAAGCACTAGAGAAACAAAAATTGAAAGAACTGGAATTGATTCAAGCAAACATTGAAGTACTAGAATTACAACTGCACAAGAAAGGAGAATCTTCAACAGAAGATCCTATGATAGAAATCAAACAGAAGATACAAGAAAATACTAAAGAAAAATGCTATGCCATTTTCAATGGACCATTTCCAGGAATATATGATGACTGGAGCAAAGCGACACCGCATTGCATTGGACTCTCTGGAGTTCATCACCAAGCATACAAAACTAGACAAGACGCAGAAGAAGCAATGAAGAATTATCCAAAAAACTAAAAAAGGGAAAAGAAATCTATCTTGGCCCTCAAACGACTGATACAAGGACTTTTTCAGAGACTGTCAAAAGACCACCAGCAGAAAGAACTTCCATGAAAGTACTGGGAAGACTCCCATCCTCCATTGATGACTATTCAATTACTGTGAGAAAGGACCATGAACTTCAGGTTCAATTCTCAAAAGAAATTTTTTTTGAAAATTTGAAAAGACTGACTCACTGGACCGAGAAAGAAAAGACTAATTGTTTCTATATAGTTAATCGTAATGTTTATGGAGTTAAAGCTATAATTACTCCAGGAGCATCATCGATTTTGACGTTTAATATGTTCCAGTTTGGACTTATTGAATGTCTTTACTTGAACAAAGACTTGTCAGAGATTAATCTGTTTCCATATAGCTTGAAAGAAGCAGTTCAAATTTACAGGGATAATGTTTCAAGGGATAGAACTATATTCTTGAAATTTTATTCATGTTATCCGGACTTCACAACTAAGCAGCCTGCAAAGCACTTGATCTTCATTGGAGTAAGCAATAATACTTTCTCCATGAGAGATGAACCGACTAAGGAAGACTATGATGAAGATAGAATAATCTCAACAATGGCCAACCAACTGGCAAGCATCTTTACTCAATGTCAGATAATTGGGAAACATTCGCTCATGAAAGCACTTTACAAAGGTCCACATGCTTTGCTTCTAAGCAAAACAAGTGGAAAGATAATAAAGGAAAAGGACTTGGCATTATTGACTAGCTTTGAATTGCCGTTCTATACACTCCAAGGACTTGCAATGAATTATAAACCAGCTGTCCTCGACCAGCTTTGTGGACTGATAAGATCAAATGGAAATCACGCATGCGAAAGGTGCGCACTCAAGAAAGGAATCAATGACTGTCGGCAAGTAGACAATGACTCAGATGATGCAATTATAGAAGAATGATGTAAGCAATGACGTCACATGTGAATTATTAGATGTCTGAGTGATAGATTGTAATAATGTAAGGACTGAGTTGTAAATTACTACTACTTCCCTCCGTGTATAAATAAGCCCTCTTATGCTGAGGCAGAGCAGAGTGTGTGAATCTCTCAACCTTGTAACCTCTCATCCGAGAAGTTAAGCTAGCCACTGTAAGAGTGTTAGTCGGATCTAGTTAGGATCCATGTGTGCTATGTATTTCCCCACTACTATCAATCAATAAATACTACTTTCCATTAAACTTTCTTCATCTACTATCGATTACTATCAACTACTTCATTTCAACTTCGACAACTTGATTAAGCGGAAGACGAAGTGGACCAAAGATTTCCAGAATAATTCAAAGAAACCCAAGTCAGGTATGATTAACCCAACTCTTCAACTCCTTAAACTGTTATATACTAGCTTTTGATGTCTGAGATAAAGATAGATAGCGAAAAAATAGAAAATATGGATGTAGAACATTTACAGATAACTGAAGAAGATGGAAATTATGAAGGAAGTATACTAATAGATCCAAAGTTATTTCAGAAAATACAAAAAGAAGATTTGAATTTAGCTAAAGATGCAAACATGAAGAAACTAGGAGGAATAATGAAAAGATTTAATCAAAAAGAAAATATTATATATTATGGAAAGATTATTAATGAAACACCCATTGATATATCTGAAACACAAGGAAATACTAGTATTCAATTATTAAACAAAAGAAAATTAATTGAATTAAAGAAAAATTTAAAGAAGGAAGAACATCGTCGAAAGATTGGATATATTCATATAGGAGCCATACAAGTACTGATTAAAGCTACTTTTCAGGAAGGAATAAACTCACCCATAGAGTTAATAATGAAAGATAATCGAATAACAGATCCGAAAGATAGAATTCTAGGAGTAATAGAAGGAAACCTAGCTTATACTAAATTAAAATTCGAAATTCACCCAAATATAGGAATACCATTAGATACTCAAAGATTATATCAATCACTAAGTCTAGAACATAGATTTTTAAGGAATAATTTAATGAGAACAGGAGACAAGATCTTCTCATTTACTTATTGTGTCAATTATGCATTAACAAATTCACATCATAGTATTACTTTCAGAACTAATGATAGAATAGATGTACCAAGACTGTTTGAAGAAATTGGAAAAATATATTATCCCAAAAGTAATGAAATTACTGAACTAGGAATTTCTATTAATAAACCAAAATTACTGAATATTATACCAAAACCAATTACTTTTCAAGAAACTGAAAAAATTGAAGAAGAAGAAAATATAAATAAATTATCAAACCAAGTAAGAGACTTAGCCCAATACTTAAGGAATAGAATATGACTCATAAAGAAGAATTAGAAAAAATACTTGAGAATATTTACGCCACAATAGATAGATATAAAAGAGATATTAAAAATTTCTTGGAGATACATGATTACCATATTAAAAGGGACCCAGAAAATAGACGAAGAAAATTAGTGGAAAAATATATTACAAACAAAGAAAACAAATTAATTAGATTAGAAAACAAAAGAGAAAACTATATAGAAAGAATAAAAAAGGAACTAGAAAGATTAGAAGGAGTAGGATCTTTAAAGACTAAAGGTTTTAGACTAAGAGCACCACTTTTCGAAGATAGCGAATAGAATGGAAATATATTCTGAATTTGATGAACAGACTGAAATGGAAATAATTAGTGTTTTAATGATGAACTTACCCATTGACTGTAAACAATTAATAATTGAAAAAATTAAAAAACAAGTTAGACAAGAAAGATATTATTTGATGCATTTAGAATTAAACCTAGAATGGGATTATATGGAAGAATTAGGCCTAGCCAGAAGAATATGAAGATTATGACTGGCCTGATGACTAAAATGGAAAATGAAATATTAAGCATCTTAATAATGAAATTATCAAAAGACTGTAAACAAATCATAATTAATAAATTAAAACATCAACACTGGCAAGAAAAACTTTATTTAAATCAAATAAATCAAAGAATACAATTAATATTTTGTGAAGAAGAAAAAAGGCATCTAATTAGAGAAATATTAGAAATAGATGATGATATAATGAATATGGGATATGAATTACTGGTAACTCAAATTATGCATAGAAATAACCACCCCGAATATGCATAGATATTACCTGAATATATTAAAAATTAATAAAAATTTGGGAATTAATAGGGTGGTACCGAATTGGTATCAGAGCCAAGTACTAAAAATATTAATGAAACGATTACATGAACTAAAAATTCAATTAGCTATGTTAAGAGATTATTTAAACTCCTTAAAAGAGTTTGGAGATAGATATATAGATATCATAAGACATATAGAAAAAATGATAGAAAACAAAAAGAGAAGCATTGAAAGATTTAAAGATTAATATGTCTCAAAACATAGAAAAATTTGTTCATAGATTAAGTATGTTAGATTTAACTAATCAAAATACTTTAAGAGAATTAATACAAGAATTAAAAGATGAAGCTACTGACTCATGTAATAAACATATGGAATATCACTTAGAATATTGTGATTGTATGGAATATCACTTATATAGACAACATGAACCAATCACAATCCAGGTAGAGGATCATCAAATAAGCTTCAAACAGTTACAGTTAGTTGTGGTCAGCAACCAACCAAACTGACTAACTGATTTTCTAACCAATATGTAACTGACTTCTGAGATACATCATTCAACAATATCTATAGTGGATGCTGCAGTGGTTGGAGCTTTGAACTTTAAAACCCCAGTGCAAGCTTGTGAATTGTTCACTATGATGGAAAATAATGACTACCAAAGGCATGTAGAGCTAGCTGTACAAGAGTTACATGGAGGTTGCCACTCTTGATGCTTTATTGGCTCAAAACAAGATAGGACTTAACAACTTGCCAATCTCACAAAGAAGGTGGAGATGTTGAATATAAGTGTAGCAAAAAATTCACCTTTGGCTTGTGATAGTTGTGGAGAAGTTGAATGTAAGGAAAGCCAAGCAACTTACTTACCTTCAAGAAATCCAAAAGCTGCAAAGGAGATTTATATGGGGAGATGATGAAATTAAACCATTGCGGGTCACTTGCTTAATTGGGATTTCATGACAGAACCAAAGAAAAGGTGCAAGAGGAATTAAGATGGATGCCATTATGGAGGACCAACGCTATGCGCTTAGTGCAGGTTACTACTCTGCGCTGAGAGCAACCACACTCGAGGCATATTCATGTTGTAGATCCTACTACAGATTCAAATCAATTTCAAGACAAAACACACACTGAGGCATCACCACAGGAAGTCAAGATTCATGAAGTGATAAGCAAGCACACTAATTATTGATGGCATGTCCTTTTCTTAACAGGAATAAAAACAATAGAACAAAATCAGTACCAATTTGTCAAAATGCAGAATACAACATTACATGCCCCATGACTAAATATGATAAGTCAGATAAAACTTATAATTATTAAATCCTTCTAGGGTCTTAAATAAAAAGTAACAACAACTCAACAAAAACACTCGGAAGTCTAATAACACATTGTCAAACTGAAACACTTTGAGAAGTTCTCAACCGGTTGCGCTCCACCGCTTTTGGCATACTTTAGTTTTTATAACCTGAACTTCTGGGGCTCAGTTACCAAAAAAGAATTCTCGATCACAAGGCAGAAGATGCAAGCTAGCCAAATCTGCAATGTAATTTATCAGTTTTAATTCTTCATGTTTGCGAGGAGCTGCAAAACAAAGCAGTAATTAAATTATTGAAGTGGCCTCATCATATTAAACAATGAACTAGGTTATTTTAACACCAATATTTTACACCTATTTAATAATAAAATTATAAAAAAAAAACATTTTAGTATATTCTATCCATTTTTCCAAACAAAAAGGTGTAAGAAATGGAGTGAATGGAGTGAATGAAACAGTTTCTACGAAACATTTTGTTCAACAGTAATTGTAACACCCCGATTTTTCCGCTTTCTAAGATCGGTATAAATATAAATAAACATTTATATTTTTATTTGAAACTTAGAAAATGATTTTGGGAAAACCAAAGTCATATTCATATAATACTTATTTTTATAAGTATACGGTTAAATTTTGGGTTGAAAATTCAGACGGAACCCGGTCTGCGTTTTCGCTGACAATAAGATTTTACTGATCAGAAAACCTAATCTTGACCCGAGAATGAAATGAATAGATTTTATATCTCATTTCCAACGATATAGGTTATTTTGAAAATTTTCAAAATAATTAGGTTTTATACTTGATTCGGGCATAAAACCCTAAATCGGGTAATCGACGGAGCCGAAAACGGAACTGCAGAGACCCATCAAGAGATCGGGACAACGAGTCATACATGATGACTCCTGGAGGATGAGTCACCAAGCACTTATGAGCATTAAATGCTAGTAATACCCCCAAGCTTTCGTGGCTATTAACAAGACACGTTTATGCACTTTTAACCACTCATATTACATGGTTGTAAACCTCCCACATCTCTCCAATTTCGTGCAGCCACATCCCATAAATCATACCTATTTCATTTTGCTATCGTTTCATCATTTTCCTCTCAAAAACCGAATTCAGGTAAATGACGGAGCTGTGTACGGGAGTTCCGGGAACCGCTAACGGATAGGATCGATGACTCATTGGTGAGTCATTATATGTGGCCCAAAATCAGCCACATCTCCTTTAAATGTGAACCACATGATTTTTAATCATGGTTAACAAAGTAACCCTAGTTAAGTTAATTATTAACCATAGTTAACTATTATATTATTTAGTATTCACAAAACCCACTATTTGGACTCTAAAGAACCAAACAAAGCCTAAATCTAAGCCTATAAAAAGGCTCAAAACCACAGCTGCCCCCCTCCCCACTTCTCTTCATCTTCCTCACCAAGCTTTCTTCATTTTCTCTAAGTTATAAAACTCATAAGAACACCGAATCTCCACCGGAAATATGACCCTCTTCCTTTCTGAAACTCGAAAAACTCTCAACATGAAAGTTGTTCCTCTTTCTCTCTTATTTCCAACGAGCTAAAGATCATAAAAAAGGATGAGTATATTGAGAGTTATGACCAAAATACAGAAACTGCCCAGAATCCTCAGATCCATGCGAGACAGCAGAAAGAAGCCTATTTTTACCCCTGTTATGATCCGAACCAAATGAAACCTTCAACATCAAAGTTGTTCCTTTTCTTCTTATCTTTCCAAAAGGCCAAAGTTTGTAATTTTTGGATGAGTAGATCATGAGATATACTCACAAAACCAACACACCCTCAAACTGTCCAGATTTTATATAAGTGTTGGTTGATCATTTTCTTCATGTCTTCAATCTTCAAGAGGTAAAAGCTCAACTCCTTGATCATCTAAGTTTTCGTATTCAATTGTTTCTCATGTTTATGCCATGAATCATATTTTCCCATTTCTAGATCTAGAAAGTTTGAAAATCCATAGGAAATCATAGAAAAATCCTATGAGTATGAAATCAATTTCTATGTTCTTGTTATCATCCTTATATTCATAATCCAAGAGTATGATGTAAACCAAAAGTTCTTTCTCATTTTTCGTCATATGGCCGAAACCCTATAGTTAAGGGTGGAGGAGATTTTATTCATTTCTTTTATAATATAACCTTGGATATCATCTTTCTAACATGTATCTATGTTGAATCCAAGTTCTTGTATCAAACTAAAATCTCTTGTCTTATTTTTGTGTCTTGGATGAAACTATGCTTTGAGGAACTTGGAGGTTTTTGATTCAATCATTGTTGCTAAGTCACTAATCCTATGTCTTAAGTATTAAGGATCATTAATCCAAGTACTTAGGAATTTTAGAAATTTCTAGTCACAAAATCCTATCTTGGCCGAACCTAGCGTATAGAACATAGGTGATTTTATGTGCTTGATAGTAATTGTTTAGTTGTGATTTGTTGAAGGATAAATCTTAGTGGATTATCCTGAGTTGCACGGAGGAAATCGGATTCGAATCGGAAAGCCGTTCGTGAAACCAATGCTTGAATCTTCAAGAGGTAAGGGGAGCTTACCTGAGGGATTTTTCCCAATAACTGTATGTGATTAGTGTGTGGTCTGTATTATTTATCTATGACTGTGGTATTTTGTTTAATTTATTTTATGTCGTGCTACTTTATGTCGTGCTATTTTATCTGTGTTTATTTATTTGCAGTTATGTATTATGGTGTTTGATGCATGACCTGCCTGGGTTAATTGATTCAATGTTGTTAATGATTGGTGATGTTGGTTGTGGATTGAAAAGTCTGACAATGGTCAGTGCTTAGTTATTAATGTTATTAATGCGGTTAAAAGTGGTTAAGGATTTTTACGGGATGATGAGTTTTAAATTGATGAGACATAGTAATATAATATTACTTAGGATTTAGTTAGTGGAAAATGAGAAAAAGTTGGAAATAAGGATTTTACGGCGTAAGAGTGTTTTATGAGTTACAGTGAGGACGTAATCGTGAAAATATTTCAGCACTGCTAATTTTCACATAAGGAATTTCAAAATATTAGAAAATGATGTTTTAAAAGAAAGAGTTTCAAAAATAATTTTATTACAGCATTGGAAAAATTGTTTTACGACATAAAGTGATATTTTGACCTGAAAACGTTTTAAAACGGCAAACGATGGACAATTCCGTCAATATTTACGAATGTCCTTTTAAAAAGGGTACAAGTAAGTAATACTGAGAATTAGTCTCAAATGAGGTTTCCAAGTTCAAATTAATGAGTTTTGAACAAAATGAGTTTTAAGGGAATTTTAACAAGTTTACACAACGAAAAATGGTGTGCTAGTATTTTTAAGGCGTTATGAACATAGTGTTCTTTTGATTTGGTATCCTAATTAAGGTGTTAGGAACAAACGGTTTTACATGCATTTATATGGTAGACATGTCTAAGGCGTGAATCTGGATATCTTAAAAGAGAAGATATTCCAGAAGTCGAATCTGAATAGCTTAAAGGGTAAGGTATTCAAGAAGGCGAAGGCGAAGTCGAATCTGGGTATCTCAGTAGATAAGGTATTCAAGAAGTCGAATCTGAAGAGCTTAAAGGGGAAGGTCTTCAAGAAGGCGAAGGCGAAGTCGAATCTAGGTATCTTAGTAGATAAGGTATTCAAGAAGTCAAATCTGAATAGCTTAAAGGGTAAGGTATTCAAGAAGGCGAAGGTAAATCTGGGTATCTTGGTAGACAAGGTATTCCAGAAGGCGAACCTGGATATCCTAATGGAAAGGTATTCAAGAAGTCGTGCCCTATTTGGCAATTGAGCCTGATCAGCTTAGTTATTTGGTGTTTGTAGCTCCGAATTGTAAGTATGAATTTAGATGAGGTATATGAAGTGTTCATGCATAGCTTTTCAAATGATGATGTTTGAGGTGTGAAACCCATTGATAAACTGTTTACTTTGATATGGATGCGTATGTTGACATGACACGTATATGTTAATATGTTGCCTTTTGTGTCGTACATGTAGTTATTGTGTTAAATCCATATATTGGCGTCTCACCCTTACAAATATATCAGGTTTATTCTAGACTAATGTAGTACTTTGGTACACTAGCACGGATGAAGCAAAGGACTTCACTAAGTCATTCAAGGACTTAGATTCTAGATGCTTGAAGAGGTATCTGTTAGTGGGAAAGACCACGGAGGTCTTTCCAATAATGTCTTGTAGAGTGACCAGCTTAGGAGTCTTGTTTAGAGTTTTATGTTGAAAAGGTTGGGTTGTATAAACCATTATGATGCAGTATAGAAGTGTGTTATATTTGTATATCCATATTTGCTGATGTTTACGATGTTGTTGGGTTGGTAGAAAAAGAAAGGAAAAGAAAAAAAAAAATTTATCACCTTTTTGAGAGATAATAACAACTTAATAAAATATTATTTTCCGAAAGCAACCAGCGAATTAAAGTTTTATTTTCCAAAATAAGTTAACGGGTAACCATGTGATGACCCAGGTTAGGGTGTCACAATAATAATCATCATGAATGGGTGAAAGAAAAATAATTACCTTGATGAAGATGGTAAGGGCTCTAACAGTGTCTTGCCAAGGCCAATCATAGAGATATTGTTTTCTTTGTCCTTTGCTCTCATATTCTCCTTTTCCTCTTCATCGGTAACCAACCAATTATATGGAAGCTGTATTTTAAGCCAAGAGCTTCTCCATCTTTGGGTTTCACGTACATAATCTAAGCGAATATGGTCTTCTCTCAACTTACTCAGTAGTTTTCCTCCAACGATTAAGCGCCGGTTCATTGCCTCTATTTCTTGCTTGAATATCATATGTAACCCCCATTTCCTGATCGCCAAACCTGGGCGAGCTTTAAATGTGATATGCGCTCCTGTTTTGACAAAGTGGCAGTGTTGCTGAGATATATAGATTAGCCAGAGATGTTTTGAGCCAACACTCTTTTCCAAGTCAAAACCAAGTGGCACTCCGAAGCTTTCTTCCGTGTTTTCACTTTCAAAAGAAAGATACAAAGGATACGGCGGTGGCGGTGATAAGGAAGGACTAGAAGATTGTGCCAGTGGAGAGGAAGATGAATCATGTGAAGAATCAAAATTTGCTTGATCATAGTTTACCTCAAATGCTACACAAAAGGTGAAGCCAATCTAGTCATCATCCATGCTAGCATGCACTATCCTTATTATTGAACCTCCTTTAAATTGATGATAGAAACACTTTGGAATTACACTGCCAGGAATAACAATGTCAAAGCCACACCGGAAGTGACGGGGATTCTGTCAGCAAAGGGTAGAAAAACACACAAATATATGAGAGAGAGAGAGAGAGAGAGAGAGAGAGAGAGAGGCAGGGGCAGAGTGAGAGTAAGAGAGGATACGCACCTCAACTAGACTTCTTTCCCATACAAGTGCCAAATCCAAACCACGTGTTCTATTAGGTTCACTTTCAACCAATTTGGGGCAGTCAAAAATATATAATCCTGAACGATGATTACGAGATCCAGATACTTTTTCAAAATACATTCCCCCTTGTGTTCGACCATTATGTTTTAGGATCTTGGGCAAATATTGAAGCTCATGACAGTGTGATAAGTTTAAATATGCTAGACTGAAAAGCCCACAGATGATAGGTAGTGAACCAAAGTTGTTTCCCCGTAGATCCAGTCTTTCTAAACACCGTAGATTATTGATAGCAATAGGGACTTCATATAAACTGCAGAACCCTAAGTCTAGAAAAATCAAAGACTTCAAGCAAGATTCTTTAAGTTCTGATCTCTGTCCCAGGGGCAAATTCATTAGTTTTAAGCAGTTGCTTAAATCTAAAGTTATAAGAGAAGGCAAAGTATCAACATTATTAGGTATCTTGACAAGATTAGTGCAGTGTCTCAAACTCAAGAATTTAAGCTTCACAAGTGCCCCAATAGATTCATGAATCGTTGATAAACTTATACAACGTTCAAGATCAAGGTACTCAAGATTTGACATCCCTGCAAAATCTGGCGTGTTTCCAAGCATTGTGCAGCCAGAAAGGTATAGAACTCTCAGAGATGGTAAAGTAAAATTAGATATACTGCCTATATAGAGACTGACCAAATTGCTACAGTTTCTCAAGCTCAAGAAAGCAAGTTTTTTAAGAAGTCCAATTGATGGATGGACCATCGCCAGGTTTGTGCATCCTGTAAGATCTAGCCGCTCAAGATTTGGGATCCCTTCAAAGTTTGGCGTCTCCCTAAGATATCCGGAGTTGCTCAGATCCAACACTGTTAAACAGGGGAGATTCTGTGAAGAGAGAATTAGATACCAACATGTCAGTATGTTGTATTAAAACTTGAATTTCATTGATTTTCATTGCCTTCATAATTGCATTGCAAACTTTAAAATCTTTTTGTTATTTTTTGACCTGCGTGACTAACTCTCGATTGGGGCAGTACTTAGATAAAACTCTCTCCAAAGTGATGACCATAGTTACCGGGTACGTGGTACACATGTCATTTGGTATGCGATTCATCATTTTTTTATATTATTATTACAAGACTATCGTTGAAGTGAACCCGGTACACAATACACGGTACGACGAATTCGGTACGCGGTATATAGGGTTAATGAGAGATCCCGGTAACTATGGTGATGACTCTAGGATTCGAAATCCCAATCTTGCAAGTAAAGTTGGTATTATCCATTTCCATTATGACAAACCACTCCCCCATGATTTTTCTATTTCCGTTCTTTTTGGTATTTTATTAAATTTGTAGTGTGTTGCAAATGATTAGTGAGGCTTGTGGTGCCAATATAGTTGGGATCACATTCCTCATTATGATGTTTTTGCATGCTACTTTATTTTTAAAAAATAGAAAATTTATTCTTAAATTTTTTACTCATTATGTAAAAGAGTCTGCAATAAATAAAAACTAAACAATTGTAAGAGTTTAACTTTGATATACTAATTTTGTCAAAAAAAAAACCTTGATATACTAACAATGTAAAGTTTTTAACACAGTCAATCAATCAAAAAAACAGCTTACACATGTGACTTTTAATATAAGTTATTGTAAAAGTCAATCATGTTTAATGATGTGACAGTTCATAATTGGTTGCCAGTGAAACTTTATTACAATTAAATACAATTGTAATAACGTGAAAAGTAAATTAATCTTTTCTCACTGGTATTTTGTGTTTATTAATCACACCTCCATTCTATCATAAAAATATATAATAAAAAAAACTTCTTTGTACTTACAAAAAGTATTACAACCGAATTAAAAAATTTGTTAATAAAACTCTAATGTCATGGGTTTTTTTTTTTTTTTTTTAACTAATGTCGTCATTATTCATCATTGTAAGTTGAAAAAAATGAAAATGTGCAAAATGGGAGAGAATCTCCCTTTAACCTAAACTTTTCTTAAAATATTGGATATAAATATTATTAAGTTATACTTAATAAATATATGAGTTCAATTGGTATGCATTGTCAATATAAATTTTTTTATACTATCAACCAATCATAAATCATGGTATGAGTGACTTTTAAGGAAATTAGGATAAGATCAGTCAAATATTTTTATTAGTGTGACAATTTATAATTGCTTAACTGTGTAAAACGTTTGTTCAAAAAAAAATAGTATAAAACTTGCTTATACTGACAGTGTATATCAATTAAATCCTAAATATATTATTCTAAACATATAATGCTATACAATTATATAAATGGAATTTGACAAGAAAAAAAAACAAATGTAAAGGCTTAGAGAATGAATTAATCAAGCATAACAATAATTTTTTATAGTTAATTTTAGAATCTTTCACAAATAGCAAAATATTTTACAAAATAATTTCATAACAGATATGGATCAGTGTGACAAGCCAAATATAAAGGAGGGACGAGTGATTTACATTTTTTTGGATAGAGACAATATTTTTTTAATATTAAAGAATATAATATATATTTTGATCAAGGTACTATAGCAGGATAAAGAATAGAATCCCTTCTGATCAAGGTACTATAGCATGATAAAGAATAGAATCCCCTCAACTAATTAACCAACGTTAATATAAAAAATAATTTTAAAAATATTTATTGTTAATATAAAATTTTAATTATCATTCAATTATTATGTATTAATATAAGAGTTTGATTATGACAATAACTACCTAAAAGTTTGTATAAAAAAGAAAAGAAAAAACTACCTAAAAGTCAAACTCTTTCAAGATTAATTATTGAGTAACCGCGTAAAAAGATTACTGTATCAAGATTAATTATTTTTAAATGGATTTAATTGATATGTACAGTCAGCATAAAGATTTTTTATATTATTAAATAATTACAAATTGTCGTATTAAAAATATGTGATTATTATCTCAACTACCTTAAAAGTCACACATATCATGATTTATAATTAGTTGACAATATAAAAAAAAAATTATGACAATTAAACTCTTTCTATATATTATGATTTACTATAAGAACGATAATATTAAATCATGATTACTATACTTGTTTCTTTGAAAAATGAAAAGACCAATAAAGTACCTTGATGCCTTGCCAGAGTCGATAAATTTTGCTATTAGACATATTCAATTCAACCAGTTTCTTCGGTTGAAAATCTGATGGAAAATAAGTGAAAGGGTAACCATGCCACAAAAGAAAATGTAGGTTGTTGGAAAGAAAATTGAGACTTCCCAGACCAGTTCATTTCATAAAGTATGAGCAACTCCAGACCCCTCATTTTGGATAATGCTTCAACTTGCAACCGACCGTATTTTGAAGACATTTGTTTGATTTAGAACTATGGCTTTATTGCTGTTTGTTCCCTGAAGAAAAAAGAAATCATATCATAAAAGGAAAAAATGAAATTACTTGAATTAAATGGCCCCGTTTTTGTTAGAAAATAAAACCATCAATGTATTTATTTAATAGTTTAAGGATATAACTTTAATTCATTGTGTAAAAAACTTTTTTTTTGGGGTGAATTGTAAAAATCTTATATACTATCCTTAAATCATAAATTATTATGTCGTACAAAATATTTAAGTTCAAAACAAATACAAAACAATTAGTTTAAAGTGATAAATGCTTGAGTGCGTCAAACTTAAACTCAAAATTTTATTTGTTAAGGGTATGTTCCCTTGTTTTCAAATTTTTGTTTGCATTTTTTATTAATAATTACACAAATGTTATCTTATTTTCATTTTGTTTCCTATTTTCAAAAAAAATTGTGCAAGAAGTAAACAAATTTCAATATTTCCTATACAAATTTTTAAAATAGAAAATAAAATAAAAATAATGCGACCTTTTGTAATTATTTTTAAAAACAAGCAATCAAAACAGGAAACTAAAAATATACAAATAGGCACTGCAAACTTTCCAGTGAAAATATTAAAATAATGGAATCATAATTTAGAAAGCTAGCATGTTACCGTTCTCGACGTCAAGACATCATGGAAATCTTGGTAAAGCCACAATCTACTCCATGATCCTTGACCTTGGGGAGATTCTTCTCGAACAATTTCCTTCCCCAATTCTTGCAGCATTTCATGCATATGAATTTCTTGGTTTCTAATGGTTATGAGTGATTTTTCAATGAGAACTTGAATTCCAATGTGAGGGTGTAATCCACAACAATATAGAATTCTCTTTACATAATCCTCCCTCTCCCCTTTGAAAAAACAAGCAATGTGCAGAAATATTTCTTTCTCCCTTCGTCTTAGCCCCTCAAAGCTTATCCGAAGCACATTCATAATATTGGTATCCGGATTATTCGCCAATCCATCCAAGGCATCTCTCAACTGGATGGCATCTCGGCCATACAAGAAAGAACCCATTACTCTGATTGCTAATGGAAGACCTTGAGTATATTTTAGTACCTTAGAAGTTAGCTCCACAAACCTACTTCCTCGATCATCACTCTTGAAGGCTATTCTACAAAAAAGTTTATGAGCATCAGAACTATTCAATAATGAAACTTTGTGAATAGTGTCCGCCCCATACACTTTTAGAATATGTTCATCTCTGGTAGCTATGATAATTCTACTTCCTGCACAAAGCAATTTAGGAATTATAGCCAATTTTTCCAATTGCTCCAAGTGATCGACATTGTCAAGAACTACAAGGACCTTTTATGTTGTGTAGCCTATTTCTTATGATCCCGGATACTTCCGAAGGACTACATGTCTCTAGATTTTTTTTTCATCTAGAGTTTGACGAAGAATTTGTTTCTGTACAGCAATAGCACCACCAGTTTTGTAATCTTGGCTTAGGTTCTCAATAAAACAGCAAGCATCAAACAGATAAGAGATTCTGTCATACAAGACAGTAGCGAGAGTTGTCTTTCCTATTCCACCCATCCCCCAAATCCCTAAAACTCGAAAACCATCATCCTCTGAGCTTAACTTCAAAAGGTTTTCTAACTCATGCACACGAGGTTGTATCCCAATTAGGTCATCAGCATGCCCTGAGAATTTATGATCTAATGATTTTATCACCTCTTGAACAATTTTTTCAATTTCTCCAACCTCTGACCTGAAAGAGAGGAAAATTAAGATCAATAAATTATCACAGAAGAAAGGATGGGAAAACAAGCATAAATTTATGTCAAAATAAATGAACAAATTCTGATGTCACAAAAAAATGGGTGTTTCAGTGTCCCTTATTAAGCAACTATGAATGTGCATAAGTGTTAACGAGTTATGATTTTACTTTATTAAGTGACAAATTGCCATTGATGATGAGTGGGGAATACAAATGTGATATAAGAGCGGGACAGAAGATCTTTATCCAAAATAATATAACAGCCACATATTCATGTTAAAAATGTATAAACAACTAGAATAATGCTTTGTGTTACTTACTTATCCCTTACATCATAACCAACATTATTTGCTAAACTCGTCATAGCTGTCTTCCATCGATCACACCTTGCTTGGATCATTGCTACAAAATTTCAGTTGATGTATAGAAAAGGCGTCCTCGTACACCCCAATCTGACATCGTACAACGGATGGAGCCACATCATAGAAAACTGGGAAAACAGTTTGATTCAAATCTTTCTGGCAATCAGCAATAGTAGCCATTTCCTCCAAACACCAAGTTGAGGAAGCATAATCTTTTGAGAAGACAACAATGGAAACCCGTGAGTCTTTAATTGCTTGCAAGAGCTGTGAGGAAATGGGTTGTCCTGCCTCGAGCACCTTATCGTCCTTGAAGGTGGAAATACCTTTTCTAATGAGATGATTGTAAAGATGATCAGTAAAATTGTTACGGGTATCAGTACCTCTGAAACTGATAAACACATCATATTTACAGATCCTTTGGATGTTGTTGGAACTATTGAAATCTGGAACTAATGGGCACCGATAGGAAAATGGCCTCGGATTCTTGGGGGCCATAACCGTCGCAGGAAATCCATTTTCTCTCAAACTCATTCACGCAGAGCTACTCCAAGAACGAAAACTTAGTTGCTATATATTTGTCAAAAATAGATAGGAGTTGAGAGTTGCAATGCCCAATTACTTATGAGAAATGAAACTGAGTGGTGAGAGAGGGGTTGACTAGAAAGCAGATGAAGAAAGGTTCGGTTTGGGTCTACGAAGGTGATGAGATATTTTTTGTTTAGTGGTTGAGATTGAAGGATGGAAATAGACAACCCATTGTTCACGCTCGTAGTCATTAGTCAATGAGGATGAAAGTCGGAGTAAGGAGACTAGAATCAAAGAGGAAAAATCCACAGGAGAGAGTAGAAAATCACATAATTATTTAATTATTTAGTAGAAGAGAAAAATAAAGGAACCACAAAACAAACCAAACATTATTTATTCCAATAATCTTATGTTCTCTCTTTTATATTACTAAAAACCCAAATCAAAATCCAGTAAAAAAAAAATCGAAAAAAACACTCGTTTAACAAACGACCGAAATTCCCTAAAAAACAAACAAACAAACAACCCAAATGAACGTTATTTGTAAGTAGAGTTGGAGGGTGTGATGCACTGAAGAGTGAAGAATTGCATATGATTCACATAATCAATTTAAACCATTGCAAGCAGATATTAGTAGCATAAAATTAGGAGAATACAATAATAAATCGAATATTTGAATAAAGTAATCTGATTTCACTACCATGGTTCATACACAGATGAGTTGGCACTCGGAGTAGCTGCCATGATTCGAGATCCACTCGGAGTAGCAACGAGAAGTGAATGCATACTACGAGATCCAAAATCAAACGATCAAAGCAGTACCATCACATCACTCTTACCCAAAAAAAAAAAACCACTCAAGTAATAGCAAAGGTTGACCTCATTATTTTGCCATGTTATAGTGCCTTATCACCGCTTCTAGAAAGAACCCATAAGCATGTAAGTTATATATCAGATAATGATTAAATGCTACATGAAAATTATAGCCATAAATTGCACCTTAAGCCTACTTGGGTCGTTTTTCCAGAGCTAGAGTGGATGCTATGCAGCCAGGCAGCCACATGGGGAAGATCATAGATCTGATCAATCAAATGCCGCATACTGCCGAACATAAAAAGTAAATGAGAATATTAAAAGCACAAATGAAGCCTTCGGCACAAACAAATATGTTATCATGTACTCTAAGAACATTAAAACATCCCAATACAGAGCATGACTTGTACTCAACCCCAAACTATCAATTATCAAATATTAAATAGTATATCCACATAAGAAGTTCATAAGACCAAACTACTGAATACATATGTTGCACCAACATGGCACGACAAATAAAGCCTAAGTAAATAACTGGTTAGCAGTCCAGCATGGTAGTTACACAGGGTGAGAAGCAACTCACATCCCTATGATATCACGGTCGCGCTCTCTTATTGCTGCATGAGGGGCACTTATACTGCTTGATGTGTTCAGCCCGGGCGGGAGTGATCTTCACACACTTGCCATGGAACCACTTCTCACATATGTTGCAGCAAATCCAGAACTCATCAGATGCATAATTCTCCCCACATGCACCACACAAGGTCTCCCCATGTTCCTCCTCATCTTCGTCTAATCCCTCATCCTCATCCCTTGCTTGCTTCGAATACTTCCCTAATTCAGATCCTTGCTATTTTGTTCCAATAAAGAAACCAAGAAAAAAAAGTAAAAAAAAAAAAGAAAATATTAGAATATTAGGAAGGAAATAAATAAATATGTAAAGAGCATTATAACATACCAACTCTATTCAGTATTATAATACATTTCATGCTTCCATGCATGATGCTTTACTAGAGTGACAAGCTGGTATTGATGCTTTACTAGAGTCCAAACATTGAATTGTAAAATTGACACTAAAAAAACACAAAAAAATATACAAGAGTGGAGGTAACAAGATTTTTTACCCCTTTAGAACCGGACTTTGATTTGTTGTTGGTGTGGTTTGAAACTGATGACTTTTCCTTTGACTGTTTCTTCGCAGTTCCAGTCACAACCTCAAATATTGTTGGCAGATCATTAGTCATAGTGAACAGGCGTTTCCTGCATGAAGAATTATACTTTATAACAGATCAGGATATAAATCACAAGTATAAATCTGCCAACGTACATGCCAGATGCCACAGTCCGTCTTATGCTTTGAATGAACTATTTCAGTTTTACATCTTGCTAATTATTTAAAATATATCAACAGTCAACCATAAGTTCTGTACCATAGTAGACAATCCCGGATAGAATTGCGTTGCAGCCGCCACAAAACGGGATACACAACACAAATATGCAAAGTTTTTACATAATGAGTTTATATAATAAAAGAAACTAATAATTTTTATTGGTGAATAATTGTTTAAATCTCTAAAATATATCATGTTTTCTATTCTCTAAACTATTATTATTAGAGCAATGTAAAGACGGTTATCATTTCTTTCTTTGAGCTTAGGGTTAGGCCCTTTTGAAATAGGGTTAATTTTTCTTTCCATGGGCTTAGGGTTAGGCTCCTTTGTTTAGAGGGGGGAAAAACAGTTCCATCACCATCTGATGGAGAAGCAACACAGCACTGTCACTGGAGAGGAAGTGGCAGCATGTCATGAGAGCAGTCAAGCAGCCGCGATGATGGCTGGCTGTGGTCGGGAAAGCCTTGTCGGAGGGCTATGTGAAAGGAAACAAGCAGAAAAAGGGGGGAGATGCCTCATAAAATAGTGGGGGTACAAAACGGTTTTCACCTGGGGCCACTCTACGCCACAACAGCACGATAGCACCATTATTGCGCTCTAATAAGTACATATTTCTGTACTCCATTCAACTTGTCACTATCACAGTCTAGGAACCAAGAAACCATGCCAAACAGCGGCCAGGACATTCTTGTTAACCATATCTAAAAAATATGGAAGCCATTGATATATGAAATATATGTGTGGAAATTTTATTGCTAACATAACAGCTCATCATGTAGACCCTTGCAAACATTCCAAAGTGTCAAACCCCCTATATTTTTCTATAAATAGAGAAGCTTAAAATCTCAAATGCAAACGATACAGTGAGCTGTTAATAAAATAGTTCACAAGTAAAAGCCATTCTAATCCAGTACAATGAAAGGAAGGAAAAAAAAAAGAGAGGATGACATAATAAGTATAGTGCCTTGTTTATGCTTCTCTCAAATGCGCTTTTCCTTTTGCATAACAAAAATTAAAAGCACTATCCTACAAGCAGAGTAGTTAATCCCGGATAGCGGCGTGGAGCGGCGGACCCAAAAAATGCTGTTGCAGTATAGCGCAAAGTGGGATGGCCGCTATTTTAGGCATTTTTATACAGGTTAGATAATAATATAATTTTATACTATATACATATACATGTACAAAATATTAAAAGTACTTAAAATTCAAGTCATATTCATAATTCATGATAAATAGTCATAGATCCTAAGCAAAGCACACTAGTTAATACATCAAAAAGTAGTGTGCACATATCAGTTTAAGCCCTACTACCCTAGAGGCTTAAAGAAACAAAAAATTAAACTTAACATCAAAACATCATATTAGCCTACTACCCTAGAGGCTTAAAGAAAGTAAGAAACTAAACATTAAACTAAACAGAGAGAACCAGAGAGACTGAGAACAGAGAGAATACGAGGTCCGAAACTGAGAACTGAACAGAGACCGAAACTGAGAACCAAAGAGACTGAGAACAGAGAGAATACAAGGTTCGAACCTGAGAACGTGAGCAGAGGACCGAAACTGAGAGAACCGCGACTGGGAACCGTGTTTCCTGACCAGAATCTTGCCGGAGATGGCGGTCGGAAGTCAGAACTGAGATGGAGAGGGAGGGAGCACCGAAAAACCAAACGGGAGCTTCAGAGACGTCGAACAGATGAAATAGGGTTTCGGAAGTAAACCCCTAGTACTTAAAGTTTAAAATTTTAAAGACAAAACCCAAAAATACCCTTAAAAAAGGTACCCAACAGAAATAATTGAGGTCAAAAAGGGAAAAATGGAACCATGTGAAACATTAGGGGCGATGGAGCGCCGCTATAACCCACAAATCCATGATTTTCAGCTGATATAGCGGCCGCGGTACAGCCGCTACCTGAAACGATCCGCTCCACCGCCGAGGTAGCAGCTGGCGGTCGCTCGCCCGCACCACCGCGATCGCGCCACTATTGCATGCTATTCACTACCCTGCCTACAAGTGCAAGATGGATCATGTTAATGGCATGGATACAAAACATGTCTCATCCAACTCAGAAAAGATTGCTAAGACAAGGAAATAATAAAGGATTGAAAAAGAATTATACCGGTCAGCTTTGTCAAAACCAAATCTTGCCCCAATGTAGAAAGCCACTGATAGTAGCCATGCATCACTGTGAACAGCAACTAAAGAAAGCCAGTCCTTTTCCTGCATCCCATCCCTAGCAAAGTTTATGCCCAATGCAGGCTCAGAAGTTCGGGAGGAACTTCTTCAGCAGGTAAATTAACTTCCCATTGTTCAGTGGGGAATCCATACAGACAAAGATTCTCCTTTTCTGATGTACAATAGGTAAATAAATAAAGCATCAACATCTTTAACAATGAAGTTCATTTTTATTGCTCTGCTTATCATTTCCAACATGATACAAGAATTTGAACACACGAGAGAAAAACAAAATACACAAACTTGTTTGATAAAACACAGGATTGCAATTTCAAATTTTGGACCTACATGCACAAAATAATTACCAAATACAACCATATAATGCAATGAAAAGAAATTCAGCATCAAATTTCAACTGCAGAATCACTGAGATAATGAAGCTTCTAAATAAGCACGAAAAAACATTAAGGAATATATTTAGCTTCAGCTATTAAAAGCAATAATATAACAGATGCAACGGAATTGCTCTTATTCAAAGCAAAATAGCAAACTACAATATCCAGCTCTACCAATTTTTCATTATCACAAAGACATATATAGTAAGTAAACCAAAAGCGCCATTCACCAATATAAAGTAGATTCGAAGTCTATCAAATATCTAAATCAGAAGAGTAAACCAACTACATCAAAATTATCGGATTTCGTAGAACAGGGAATTTGTACAGAAGCCAATGTATGCAACATAAAAGAATATTGATTTGACAAGGTATAATAACAAAGTTGTCAAACTTATAGATCCTACCTAGAAACAAACAGGGGAGTTAGGGACATAGAATATGAGATCATGAATGTAAAATTCTACCTTTAAAATAAATTTAAAAATAGAAACATATAAAATTAAAACAAATAGGCAAAGCACCTTAAAAATTACAACTATCATTTACATAAATTCTTATTCAAAATATACATTAGGTATCACCCCTATATTATGCAGAGGTAATTTTGTCATAAATCAGCTGGATTAAGAAAATAATATTTAAATTCAGATTTCACAAGAAAATACAAAGCAAAGAAAGCAAATATGCACAGCATTTGAGATCACATTTAGATTCTTTACCAACTTATTAATTCATTAAAATTCATTAAGATAAGATCATAATGGAAAGTTCAGTTTTTCTTCAAAAAAAATAGAAAGTTAAGCGTTATAGAAAATCCTAAGCCACTAGACATTTGCTTCCCTAAGTAGATATTCATTGAGTCCATAGAAGCCACTCACTATCCTTGACAACTCAATTTGGCATTTCTGCAATCACGTATGTGGCTACATCACATGTTTAACAAGTTCATACAATTACTTCATACCAAAGACATTGGAACTTACTCCAAATTCATTAAAATTTAAAACAGAGCAAATTTTTATCACATACACAAGCAGAAACAAGCAATGCAGTCAGTAACTAAGTAACCATCACATAAAAAACCGCCATAAGTAACACGCAAGTTCCAGTAACAAAATTCACGGACACTGAAAAGCAAAAAAGAAAAATTAACAACAATTCCGAAGTCAACACGCAAAACAAAGAAGGAAACAAGCGTAAAATACGAAAAGAGAAGAAAGTCATAAACCCTAACCGGGATCGCACTGCTGATAAAATTCCTCCACATCTGCAAAGGTAAAAGAAAATAAACAGAGATTTTAGAATGTAGAAAGAAAAGAAGAGGTGATTTTGGAAAATGAGCCCTAAATTTGAAAAAACGCAGTTTCATTTCATTCATAAGAAGAAGAAGAAGAAGAATGAGAGAGAGAGAGAGAGAGAGAGAGAGAGAGAGAGAGAGAGAGAGAGACCAGTAGTGAGGGCTTTGATCATGCCGGCTCGGCGCCCTTGAAGTCACGGAAAACCTCTTCCACGGTGCGAGGGTTGAACTGAGCTCCACCGTCCATCACTACCTTCACACTTCTACACCGCTCCTTCACTCACTCACGCTCACTCACTTTTGTTTTTGTTTTTTGTTTTTCTCGTTCAATGATGGAAATGTAAAGAGTGCAGAACAAGAAAAAAAACGAAGGTAATTATTACTAATTTGAGAAGGAAGATTGAGTTGAGTTGAATTGAGGAGGAAGGAAATAGATAAATTATGAAAGTGTGGGTAATTTATAGGGGTAGAGTAGAGATGTAAGATTTGCAGTAGACTAGTAGAGAAAAAACGAGAGGGAGGAGGGAAAAAGCAAAATATGAGTGAGTGACTGTGGATGTGGATATCTTCCTATTACCAGCCCCACCTTCACACTTGACTAATTGACTTCACCATTTTTATTTATTTCTGGGTTTAATTAATTTATTGATGCCTAATTTTTTTTTTTTTTAAAAAGTATATTGTATCTTTGTATTTATAAAATTTGTAATTAACTTTACTATGTATAGTTTCATTCAATGATTGTTACTTCGTTTTCTTCGGTTATTAAAATAAAACGTACATATCAAAATATTAATGGATGTCAGCGTAAAACTTTTTACATTAATAGTACATATTACTTCAATCCTCTCAACTCTTTTGTAAGTATCTCCATTAGTGTTATGTTATGGTTCCTAAGATTACATAGATCTATTTGAATTTTTTCAAAATATAAAGAGGACATATTTAAAATTTCAAAGGTTCGAGAATTCTCAAATGCATTAATCAATAGATAATTTAACAAGACCCCAACTAAAAACTTATTGAAACGCTAATAAAGATGTCTATAAATAACTTATTGAATTTGTAAGTGTATAAATCTAATTACAAACTTTTAAAATTCAGAATTTATTTAATTTTTTTGAAATAGTTAAACCTTACTTCTTTCTATAATTACTTAAAAAATGAGAGGGATACATAAATTCCTTAATAAAATAATGGACAAACTTAAGTGCAATTCCTTTTTTTTTTTAATCGGAATCCACCCTAATTAGCCCTTTGGGTGTCGAGTGAGTCCACCAGAGTATCATCACGGCTTAAGCCCTTCAGGCCCGCTATGGGACTAATCACTGGTTCGGCTGATTGAGTAGGATTTTACCCATTGGTTCTCAACCTCCCAATGGGGGTGACTCCACAAGGATTCGAATCCAGGTTCCCCAGGTCCTCCTCCTTATGGGGGTAAGTTGCTTCCACTTAACCAACACCCCATTGGTAACTTAAGTGCAATTCTACATATGCTTGTAGTATTATTTTTTCATTGAGAAGAAGACACTTGTAACAGCACCACAAACACCTATAAAATATTACCTAAGTTTTGTCCTAAAATAATCTTCAATTATGGAAGCCCTAACCCTTAGCACACCACCAGGGGAGAAAGACATAATTTATTTATTTATTTATTATTTATTATTTATTGTTACTATTATTGTTATTATTATTATTATTATTAGAAGATAGTCATTGCCAAGTGGAAATAGTTTCTATTTGGTTGTGATTATTCTCACCGCAAACGGAAAAATAATATATCCCGAGTCAAATATTTTGGAAATTGTGTGAGAGAAACTTTCTCCCAAACATAATTTTATCTTTGCAAAATCTAAACAAATACACTTTTATCTTGTCTCTTCCTAAATTTTGTTAGTAATAGCTGCTCATTTCGGTAATATCGATGGAATTAACGTGAAAATAATAACAATATATGAAAGTTGTGTAAGGATAATTCAGCTTTGAGCAATCCCCGAATATAATTGATCCAACCTCACCAAACAACAACGAAAAATGATTTTTTTTTTAATGTAGATGATTAATTAATAATTTATTACTTTTGAAACAAAGTTAAGTACAATTTTGCTTGGCTTGAAGACTAACTGAAGACAAACAAAGAAAAAAACATGTTGCATTGTATGCACATTCTTAGATGTGGGATACATGAGCCATGGTCTGTATTCTGATTCGTATAACCCATGGAATGCAGCTCTCCAGCGTGATTTTCAAAATTTTATTCATAATTACAATCCTACCTCATGTGATAGAAGTAAAAAAAAAAAAAGAAGCAATTGTTACATGTACCAGCCATATAAGACGATCCAGACCCATGGGAAGTATAATAGGACAAGGCGAAGCGTTAGGCTGGTTTAAGGTAAATTCTAGGGTGGGATACCTTCACATACCTCCTACGGTGAGCAACCTTGGATCGTGAAATTCCACAGATACACCACCAACACTCGATCTCTCCCATCTTTCTCCCCTCAACCGCATGTCTCACACCCCCTCCTCTATTTCCTCCAACTACAACCAACCCACCACCTCAGCCGCCCCTCCCACACCTCCATCGGCGGCCGAAAGCAAGGAAATGGCACCGAATAAATCATTTCCCCTTTCCTATTCTACCATAGCCCCATAGAATCTCCAGCAAAGGAAGAAAACCTAAAACCCTAGTTGTTACCATTTCACCCTTCCAATCACCGTCTCCAAAATAGAATCGATGAATGAAGTCTGCATAGCATTTGCGCATGGCCCCACGACCTCGTTCCTAGCCACCCTCGTCGGAGTCATAGTGGACGTTTGTTAGGGTGCCTTTGAAGGTCGAAGCTTTGTTCTCCTTTGAAATGTGAGGTTTTTGCCTTATGTGCTTATTCTTTTTTCTTCACTCTTGTAATAAGAAGGAAAGGGGGACTCGGAGCGTGCCTGTATCATGACGAAGGAGCGAAGAAGCCCTACCATCAACCAAGATACATCTCACTCTTTGAAAATCTTCAAAGGTTGCCTGCATTTTTATGGTTCAGGTATGGCAGCAGTTTAGAGGAAGAAGAACCAGAGGATGATCCTTTTATATAATCTATATATTGATACTAATATTGTAAAACTCACCTACCTAAGACAAGCAAAATTTATTCATTTGTTTCGTACATGAAAGCAAGTAACTTGATCCACGTCCATATATATAATAATTTAATCATCACAATATGAAGATTGCAATATTCCCCAATCACGTTAATAGTAGTACTATAGATATTAAACTAAAGCATATGATTAAAAAAATATCGTAAGTTATTCCTCTCATTTAATTACAGGCTTACTTCAGGATATAAATACACTTTAAAAGTTTTTAAGATTGGTATCTTTTTGTTTTTTTGTTTTGGTGAATTGGTATCTTTCTGCTGAATTTTCATGTTTCTTTTGTGACCATGACACAAACCATCTTGGAATTTTGCGTATGGTCCCAAGCCCTAACGTTACTTTCATTAAATGACACCTTTACTACGATATGTTAGAGCTGACTTAAGAAAAGAGAAAATAAAGTAATATGCAAACAAATGTGTCCTCAGTAAATACCTGCCAAGGAATTCCTAGTAAATACACCTACCACATAAATTCTTAAACATTTCATTCATAAAAACATAAAGAAGTTGCCGCATTCTCAACATGGGCTCAAATACGGAAGCACGCACGTGAACAATCTCGGACATTATTTTTGAGATTGGGCAGCTCACATTACACATTCATTGAACCAACTTTAAACAATATCTGCTATAAAAGTTTAAATGCGTGACACAATTACATACAATTACAGCAGGGAATCCGTTTCCCTCAACATCGGGGTGCCAATAGGGACCCAGAGATCTAGGATGAGGCTACTAGCTCTCCTATTTGTCTATTATACTCCTCCATAACCAATGATAATTTTGTAACAATAAAAAACTAAATTTTGATTGAAAATTAATAAAATCTTATTCTAGATCGACAATGTCTCAACAAAGATTAAATGGATTAACTTTATTATCGATTGAAAAGATTTGTTAAATGAAATCGATTACAATAATTTAATAAATGATTTTGCACCCCAAAAAGCACGAAAGATAAACTTTAAATAAAAATATAATAATTTTTATTATTTTTTATTATTTTCTTTAAAAGGCCTCACTTTGGAGTTCGCTTTAGGCCTCCAAAAGTGTTGGGCCGGCCCTGATCAAGAGTGGCAACCTCCATGTAACTCTTGTACAGCTAGCTCTTCATGCCTTTGGTAATCATTATTTGCCATCATATTGAACAATTCACAAGCTTGCACGGGGGTTTTAAAGTTCAAAGCTCCAACCACTGCAGCATCCACTATAGATATTGTTGAATGATGTATCTCAGAAGTCAGTTACATATTGGTTAGAAAATCAGTTAGTCAGTTTGGTTGGTTGCTGACCACAACTAACTGTAACTGTTTGAAGCTTATTTGATGATCCTCTACCTGGATTGTGATTGGTTCATGTTGTCTATATAAGCAGCATATCATTGCTGCTATTAGGTAATCAATTCATTCGTGTAAATTCTACTTGTGTGGGAATCAGAGAGGAAAGAAAGTGTAAGATCATGGAATTGTGTGAAAATAAAGTGTGAGACTTGGGATTATTTCTGTATAGATCGGTACTGAGGAAGGAAGTAAGGGACCAAAGAAACTTTATTGTAAAGCTTGATCTTTGTTACTTAATCATAGTGTGAAGCTGCTCCTCCCATGGACATAGGTCATATATGTGGCCGAACCACTAAATCTGGGTGTTATTTCTCCTTATTCCTTTACTCTGTGTGTGTGTGTGTATGTTCATAGCTGTGTTAGCTTCTTGCTTTATTTTCTGTGTTCTGTTTGCTGTTTTTCTGGTTCTGTTGGTTTTGTCTTTGGTTGCAACCAACTCTTACAGATAGTGTGTAGCAGCAACAAGCTATTATAGAAGCTTTGGGGTTGAGCTCAAAAGTCAAAACAATGATGTGGATATTTCCTAACAATATAGTGATACTTCCTCTCGTCAAAGAGTCCAACCAGCTCTTGGCCTTTATCCCCTAAAGAGATGGCTAGCCGGATTGCATCCCACCCGCCCCGTTTAGCTTCACACTATATCACATAGCTTGCGGGTCTTCATTGACAAAACCTCCCAAATTGATGTTTCTGAGGCCATAGGAGACCTTGGTTGTTAAAAGATGTGCTTGCAAACCTTGGTTGTTCTCACTAACCTCAGCCAGTCATATATAGAAACCAAATTATTACTTTGATATATCAATAAAAAATTCTAAACTGAAAACTTATGGTACCACGTTTAATTGTTATAACTATAAGCAGTTTAATAGAATTACCCGTAAATTAGAAGACAGTTTAGAATAGTTTTCAAAACCATCCAGCCATGCAGAATGGTTTTCAAAACCATGGGTCAAAACGTAATTACCAAGAACAAAACCATGTGTATCCCGCTATTGCATTTTGTGGCGGCTGCAACGCAATGCTATCCGGGATTGTCTACTATGGTACAGAACTTATGGTTGACTGTTGATATATTTTAAATAATTAGCAAGATGTAAAACTGAAGTAGTTCATTCAAAGCATAAGACAGACTGTGGCATCTGGCATATACGTTGGCAGATTTATACTTGTGATTTATATCCTGATCTGTTATAAAGTATAATTCTTCATGCAGGAAACGCCTGTTCACTATGACTAATGATCTGCCAACAATATTTGAGGTTGTGACTGGAACTGCGAAGAAACAGTCAAAGGAAAAGTCATCAGTTTCAAACCACACCAACAACAAATCAAAGTCCGGTTCTAAAGGGGTAAAAAATCTTGTTACCTCCACTCTTGTATATTTTTAGTGTCAATTTTACAATTCAATGTTTGGACTCTAGTAAAGCATCAATACCAGCTTGTCACTCTAGTAAAGCATCATGCATGGAAGCATGAAATGTCTTATAATACTGAACAGAGTTGGTATGTTATAATGCTCTTTACATATTTATTTATTTATTTATTTATTTCCTTCCTAATATTCTATTTTTTTTTCTTGGTTTCTTTATTATTGGAACAAAATAGCAAGGATCTGAATTAGGGAAGTATTCGAAGCAAGCAAGGGATGAGGAGGAGACCTTGTGTGGTGCATGTGGGGAGTGTAACACCCCGACTTTCCGCTACTTTCTAATATCGGAAATTATATAAATATGTATATATTTTTATTCGAAATTTAGAAAATGATTTTGGGAAAACCAAAGTCATATTCATATCATACTTATTTTTATAAGTATACGGTTAAATTTTCGGTTGAAATTTCAGACGGAACCCGGTCTGCGTTTTACTGAGTATAATTTACTGCAGAAAACCTAATTTTGACTCGTGAACGAAACAAAGTATGTTTTTATCACGTTTCCAACGAGTTAGGATATTTTGAAAATTTTGTAAAAAAATAAAGTATTTTAGTGAACTTAACCTAGGTTAGTTAGCTTTTAACCATGGTTAAGGGCAAGACAAAGCCAAATTGGCTTTCTCCTCCTCACATGTGGTGAGTTAGGCTGCCACACCACCCCACTTCATGGCCACACACTTGTCCTTTGTCATCATGACAATTAACCATAGTTAGATTATTATACTATTTTGTTTAACTAAGCTTAAGTTATAAGTTAATCATGGTTATGATTAAGCCAATCAAAGAAAGCCATTTTGTACTCACTCTTCCTCTCATTTTCGTGCAGCAGCCCCTCATAACACTTAGGCAAATTTCTTTCTCTTCCTATTACACCTTCTAAGCCATTTCTTCACCAAAAACACAAAGAACTCCATTGGTGTTCATCTTTGTTCTTCATTTCTCCTTGAGTTCTTCATCAAACTTCTTCATTCCAAGGTGAGGATCATGTTCCTTATCATCTTAGTTTCATTAATCATCCATGAAAATCCATTTTCATCAATTATTTCATGAGTTTTCATTCTTAGATCTAGAAACTTTGAAAATTCATAGTAAATCATAGAAAAATCCTAAAAATGTGAAACCAATTTCTATACTCCTATTATCACCTCTATATTCTAGATCTAGAAGCTTGCATCAAACAAAAATTTCTAGCCCTTTAAACCCCATGAGGCCGAACCTAGGATTTAGTGGGGGGGGGGGGGGGGTGGGGGGGGGGAGATTTTGTTCATTGTCTTTGCATGATTCAATCTTATAAATGATATATGTATTGAATCTATGTTGTTTGAATGAAATCAAGGTCTCTAAGCCACTGTTTTTTATTCATGGCCGAAATTCATTTTTGAAGGGTTGGAATATTTGATTTCAATCTTTGTATGTTAACCTTTGTTTTAGGGTTTTAAGTGAGTAAGAATCACTAATCCAAAAGTTTTAGGAATTTTAGAAATTTTGGTCCTAAAAAAAACAGCCCTAGGCCGAAACCAACATGTAGGAGTTTAGGTGTTTTTAAGTTGTTTGATTGTTGATTAGTTGTTGTCTTTGTTGAAGGATAACTTAGTTATCGTGTACGCGTGTTACCGACACTTGGATTGCGACAAATTCTCAATCGGAGGAAAATCTTCAAGAGGTAAGAGGGGATTGCCTGAGGGATTTTCGATAGCTATATGCTATTTGTTTGTTGTCTGTATAATTTAGTTGGTATGTTAATTGTTTTCTGTAGTTTGAAATTATCTGTTTTCAATTATCTGCTTTTAAATATTTATTTATCTGCATTTAATTGTTCTTATATGTTGTTGCATGTCATTAATTGTGCTATATGCTATATTATTGACATGATTGTTGTTGATGTTGTTTGTGGATTGAAAAGCCTGACAATGGTCAGTGCTTAGTTAATAATGCGTTTAAAAGTGTTGAGGAGTTTTTACGGGATGATGAGTTTTAAATTGATTAGAAATAGTAATATAATATTACTTAGGATTTAGTTAGTGGAAAATGAGAAAAAGTTGGAAATGATATTATTTTATGGATTTTACGGCGTAAGAGTATTTTATGAGTTACAGTGAGGACGTAACCGTGAAATATTTCAGCACTGCTAATTTTCACATAAGGAATTTCTAAATATTAGAAAATGATGTTTTAAAAGAAAAAGTTTCAAAAATAATTTTATTACAGCGTTGGAAAAATTGTTTTACGACATAAAGTGATATTTTGACCTGAAAACGTGTTTAAAACGGCAAACGACGGACAATTCCGTCAATATTTACGAATGTTTTTTTTTTTTAAAAGGGTACAAGTAAGTAATACTGAGAATTAGTCTTAAATGAGGTTTCCAAGTTCAAATTAATGAGTTTTGAACAAAATGAGTTTTAAGGCAATTTTAACAAGTTTACAAAACGAAAAATGGTGTGCTAGTATTCTTAAGGCGTTATGAACATAGTGTTCTTTGGATTTGGTATTCTGAATAAGGTTTTAGGAGCAAAAGGTTTTACTTGCATTTATTTGGTAGACATGTCTAAGGCGTGAATCTGAATATCTTAAGAGAGAAGATATTCCAGAAGTCGAATCTGAATAGCTGAATGGAAAGGTATTCAAGAAGGCGAAGGCGAATCTGGGAATCTTAGTAGATAAGGTATTCATGAAGTCGAATCTGAATAGCTTAAACGGTAAGGTATTCAAGAAGGCGAAGGTGAAGGCGAATCTGGGTATCTTAGTAGACAAGGTATTCCAGAAGGCGAACCTGGATATCTTAATGGAAAGGTATTCACGAAGGCGTTAAGGCGTTCCTTATTTGGCAATCGAGCCTGATCAGCTCATTTATTTGGTGTTTGAAGTTCCAAAGATTAAGTAGTGAATGTAGATGAGGTATATGAGGTGTTCATGCATAGTTTTTAAATGATGACGTTTGGGGTGTGAAACCCATGGATGAATTATTTGCTTTGATATGAATGTTTATGTTGTTATAATCATGTATATGTTTATCTGTTTTCTTTTGTGTCGGGCATGTAGTTGTCGTGTTAAATCCAGATATTGGAATCTCACTCTTGCACATTTTTCTTGTTGGTCTCTCTACGTGTGGATTATATTCTATCTGAGTATAGGTGGACCTGGAGATGCCCCTGGCGCGTTCGAGGATCTTTAGGCCAGACCTTTAAAAGCAATCGTGGATCTTAAGAATAACCTTTGGAGTCTTCTTAGTAGGTGTCATATAGAGTGACCAGCTCAACTAGGGTATTAGATGGGTGTCTAATATGTATGTCTGGCTTTGAAGAGCCATACTTTTGAAGTGAGAAGTTTTATGTTTTCAATGATGTATAACGATATTTTATGTTGTTTCTTTCCCGAAAGGGCCTCTATGGATAAAGGTCTAGTTGGATGATGTCTTCTATATATAAATACATGGTTATATATTTGTGACAGGGTTATGTATGTCGAAGAAAAGAAAAATTTTTACCACCATTTTTGTATTAAACAAAGTATCATAAACGATTATTTTCCGAAAGTAACCAGCAATTATAATTTTATTTTCCGCAATTGGGTAACTATGTGATGACCCCAAGGAGGGGTGTCGCAGGAAACATCTCTAAATATTTACTTGGTTTAATAAACTTTTTAATCCCTACAAATAGGGGTTATTTTGGTCTTACTCCTTGCGGAAAATTTTCTTATTATTTGGTGTCTGTTAGTTTTAAAACTTAAGAATTAGTCCTACTGTTAGAACTGTAACATTAAGGTGGTGTTTGGTTCTTCAAATGTTTTATTCCTCACTACAACAGAAATGAGCTATAATAACGCTTATTTAATAGCGTTTGTAACACGGAAATGCTATTAAAGATGGTTATGACCTTTTAATAGCAGTTCCAACGAGAAGGGCTATTATAGGATTGCTCTAAGATAGCGTTTGTTTTCCGGAAACGCTATCTTTTCTCATTTGAAATAATTAAAAAATAAAATGCACCTAAGATAGCGTTTGTTATTGGAAACGCTATTAAAAGCTAACCTTTAGATATCGTTTATATCCGGAAACGCTATCTTAGGTCTTTAATTTCATATTCACGCACAAATTTACACCCGCCTTCATCAGTATACGCGCAAACCCTACAGTACGTTCCACTGCTCTGCTCCTTCCCTTCGACGGCATCCTCGTGTCCACTGCTGGTGCACCACCACCCCCGACGGCGTTCGTGTCTCCACTGCCGGCGCACCACCACTACAACAGAATGTGTTCGTAGCAGGTAGCTGCCACCGCTTCGCTCCGCCCATTGCCCTCCGCCCAAGGCCCTCTGCTTCGCCCTCCGCCCCCCTGCTTCGCCCTCCGCTTCGCTGCCATTAGCGTTTTCCCTCCGGCTAGGAAGAGGTGGGGTTTTGGGGAAGAGGGAACCACCACCTCCGTGCCTTTCGCCTCGCTCAGTTGGCCTCTGCCTCCTCTCAACACAGCGCCTCTGCCTTCCGCCTCGCTGGTGTGTACCCTTACTTCTCTCTAACTTTCTTGTGATTGTGTTAATTATATAACATTCTCTCATTTGTTACAGTGACCTTACTCGCTCCTTGAATCTTGTCAACATGTACTCTCTCTTTGTTTTCCTGTTTTTAATGCCACGGTCAATCTGATATAATATATGAGTTAGGCTTATTTATGTCTTATTTTATATTTCTTGTTAAAACTTAGGCTTTATAATTCTTAATCTTATATATAGTAACTTCATGCAACTAAAACCTAATGGCAATGTGCTTCTTCATTATGATAGTTCTGTCCTTGGAAATCGATTAACGGGTTCAATACCAGTAGAGATAGCAAACATATCCACTCTCCAAAGTTTGTGAGTTTCTTGTTATCCACCTCAGTAAACAAAATGTTCCCATTTCATATGTATAAAAATGTATTTAAATAGTTTTAAAGGATCTTAACTTTTAACTTGAAATGGATAGTGTTGTGGAGGCCAATCAACTTTCTGGTAATCTTCCTCATGAGCTTGGCAATCTAACCCAGATTCAAAGACTGTAAGTCCTTTATTTTATTTGCCATCTACACCCCACTATGTGAACTGACTCATAGTGCCACCACTGTGACCGTTATTATTCCTAGAGTTTCTATAGACTGTTTTTCTCTACACTCGGGCTATTCTTGTCATTTTTTATCTACATTTGTGGCTTGGCCATTATCAAATTCAGAAAATGATTACATAAAATAAGTTTGTCACAGAAAAGAATAGATAATAATATGTTTTTTTATTGAAAAGGGTACCTACCAGAAACGATCATTCCCTTGTGGCCACATTATGTGTGCAAACTTTTGACATCCATCCATAGTCAACGGATTATCTATGTCCTAAGTATCCATGGAAAGGCTTGTCACTAGTCTTTTGTGCTTTTGACATCCATCCATAGTCAACGGATTATCTATGTCTTTTGTGCTTTGGTAACTCATAATGCTTGCTGGATTAGTATTGCCAATAGACATATTTATATACAGCTGGATTGTGTTACAGTGTTAGTATTCTTTTTTCACATAACTATTGAGTGACGTTGATAACCTTGTTTCCATTTCCATAATACTGACAGAATAGACCAGAATAATAAACAAGTGCATGCTGTAACAATTTCAGTGGAATGTAGATGACACAGGTTTACAATTTTGCAATTGTTTACTTTAATAGGATGTAAATTGTGACTTTGACATGTTCTGAAAACAAATTGAAAATATATTTAATTCAATGAAACGAGAGTGAGTTCTTAACATCTTCTATGAGCAATTTAGCATAAATTCATGGGAGAAACCAAATTTTACCTGAATAGTTTATATTTCTTCTTTTGATTCTTGCAAGTCATCCCTTAAATCTTCTGATTGTCTGCAAGCATTTGTATCCATCCTACTGGCATTGCTACAAACTCATGTCATATTTATATATTTTCGTTTTTGCAGATTTCTATTATTGTTTTGCTTTAGCGTGGCATTGCTACTTTGCTTTGCGATGCTGGTTGGCTGAAGATATTGCTAGGTTCACAATTGAGTTTGTTCTCTATCATTTCCCACCCCCAAAGGATTTCTTCTACCAGGTATTTGCTTTTTATTTAATCCTTTATTTGTAGCATTAGACATCAACCACTTTAAACTAAAGGTAAATATGGTTAATAAATATTTTCGTAGATCGGGATAGCATGGATCGGAAATGGATGTCTGCTAATCGTTTAACGAATGAGTATGAGGATGGGGTGAAAGAGTTCATTAGGTTTGCAGTTCGGCATGCGGAAAACCCTAGTAGAATCATATGCCCTTGTTTAGATTGTTGTTATGCAAGGCGAGTTAGTGCAGCCGAGTTGGAAGAACATTTAGTGTGTAATGGAATCGATCAAAGTTATACATGCTGGACAAAACATGGTGAGACAAGAGATGAGTCTAGTGAAATGAGGAATCGTGTGAGATATTCATCAAACGATACCGACACAAATACTTATGAGGGTGATCGTTTTGAAGACATTGCGACTGTGGTTGAAGAGGATCTTCGGGATTGTCCTCAAATGTTTGAGAGGTTGGTAAGTGATGCTGAGCAACCATTGTATGATGGTTGTACTAAATTCACAAGATTGTCGGCGATGTTAAAGTTGTATAACTTGAAATCGGGCAATGGATGGACTGATAAGAGCTTTACGGACTTACTCACACTATTGAAAGATATGTTGCCGGAGGATAATGTGCTTCCTAGTCGGACATATGAGGCTAAACAAATGTTACGCTCTATTGGCATGAGCTATGAGAGGATACACGCTTGTCCTAACGATTGCATTTTATTTCGGAATGAATATGCATCATTAAAGATGTGTCCTAAATGTAATTCTCCACGATATAAGAAGAAAGAATCAGATCCAGAGAAGGTTGTGTGGTATTTTCCCATAATACCCAGATTTAGGCGCATGTACCATAGTTTAGAAGATTCAAAGCACTTGACATGGCATGAGGATGAAAGGGTCAAAGATGGCAAGTTGCGGCACCCGGCAGATTCTCCTCAATGGAAAAAATTTGATCATGATTATCCTGATTTGGTCAAGAATCAAGAAACCTACGACTTGCATTGGCTACGGACGGATTTAACCCGCATGGTGTTCAAAGTAGCTCCCACAGTACATGGCCTGTGATTTTGGTGATTTATAACCTCCCTCTATGGCTATGCGTGAAGCGCAAATTTATGATGTTATCTATGTTAATTTCTGGGCCCAAACAACCAGGAAATGATATAGACGTATATTTGACTCCTTTGATTGAAGACTTGAAACAAATGTGGGAGACAGGTGTAGAGGTGTATGATGGGTATAAGGAAGAAAGTTTCAATTTGAGAGCTATGTTGTTTGGCACAATTAATGACTTTCCGGCGTACGGTAATCTGTCGGGATATAGCATCAAGGGTCAGTGTGCATGTCCTATATGTGAAGATGGTACAGATTGGATGCGGTTGCAACATTGTAAGAAGAATGTCTTTCTTGGGCATCGTAGATTTTTGCATCCAAGTCATCATTATCGGTGGTGGAGAAAGGCGTTCAATGGGAACTCGGAAGAAGGTAGAGCTCCTTCGCCATTGACGGGTGATCAACTTTTTGAAAAGGTAAAGGATTTGAAGATCCAATTCGGTAAACCATTTGCGAGAGAGCTTGTCACAAGAGGGTGGAAGAAAAGGTCGATTTTCTTTGAGTTGCCATATTGGAAATCATTATATGTAAGACATTTCCTCGATGTGATGCACGTTGAAAAAAATATTTGTGATAGTGTCATTGGTACGTTACTCAATGTGCCAGGGAAGACTAAAGATGGCATCAATGCAAGGTTGGACTTGGTTAGTATGGGAATAAGAAGAGAATTGGGACCGACGAAGAAGGGCAAAAGTACATATCTTCCTCCGGCTGCTCACACTCTATCTAGAAAAGAAAAAACTGTTTTTTTGTAAGTTTCTTGAACAAGTTAAGGTTCCGGAAGGGTACTCTTCAAACATTAGGAACCTCGTATCAATGAAAGATCTCAAGTTAAAAGGTTTAAAGTCCCACGATTGTCATGTTCTCATGGAGCAGTTGATACCAAATGGTATACGGTCTATCTTGCCTAGCAAAGTGCGGGGGGCCTTAACTAAACTTTGTTTCTTCTTCAAGGCAATTTGCAGCAAAGTGATTGACCCTGGGAGGCGTTGGTGTGTCAACTCTCAGAAAGATTGAAACGAAAAAGTGGGAGGCGTTGGTGTGTCAACTCTCAGAAAGATTGAGCAATTTGGAAGATAAGCTGAAAAAAAAAGGAAGATGAGGAGAGGCAAGCTAATTTCACATCCCCAAGCGTCAAAGATAGTTGCACTCTAGCATCTGCCATCAAGCTTCCAGAGGTAATGCATGTTTTTTTTTATCCCAGTTAAATACATTCAATTGGATACCTTAATTCATAGCTTATTCATCTATCATTGGTTTAGGGCGTCAACTCATGTCATCTATATTTATCTACCCCAACCCATCGCATGGTTGGTAAGGGTAAAGTATATAATCAACAAGGTGTTACACTGCACACCGGACCACTACCCCTCAACCATGTGAAAGTTGGAGTTGAGGTTGCAATTGAGGGGGATGCGCCATTGCCGGTACCTATTGATGTTGCAGATGTAATGACAATAAGAGATGCAATAGGTACTTATGTGGCATGGCCAATTGATCTCGTGGTTGTAATTAATATGGTATGTTTTTCCACCTTGTCATGTACGGCATATATTTATGACATTAGTGGATCACCTTGTCATGTACTGAAATGCAAAATGTACAGGCACCTGCAAAATCTAAAGGCAAGGGCAAAGTGTCTGAACATACGAAAGAGTCTATTACAACCCCGGTAAAGAAAGGGGGCAAATCTCAGGCTAACCCTCTTACAGCTGGCTCAAATAACATTTCTCTGGAATATCTCAATTTTCTTAGAATACATGAAAGAAAGAAGATGAAAAATGATGACCCTTTGGATATAGAGATAGAAGAAAATATTTTTGGTGATCATATCATTGATAGAATTAGTGCTGAAAATATCAGAGAAATTGTTAATCATGAATGGATATCTGCCTCCGTTATTTCTGTATATATCAGGTACTAACTCAGGCTTGAAGTGTACCTAATTTTTTAGTCTTTCCATTTAAATATTGACGTTGTTAGTGTAATCCATTTTTATATTTTAATTGAAGGTATTTGTATGAAGAATTTTTGCATCCAAAGGAAAGAACGAGGAGGTTTCTGTTTTTGTCCCCACATCGAACAGATACATATGGCTTCTTCAGGGGGGAATCACAGACAAAATATATAGCTGATCGCTTTGCAATGACAGAGAGAGAGAATCAGCCCCTGTTTCTGGCGCCATGCAATGTAGGGTGAGTCACTTATCCTATAAGACTTAATCAATTTACATGCAATGTACAATAATGAATTATGTAAAAATTGAGGAAATTAGGATTTGTTATCTCAACATTTTTGTAGGAATCATTGGGTGCTGTTAGCGATCAATACTGTTGAAGAGATTGTCTACTATCTGGATCCCTTGCATACTGATCCTAAGAATCGGCCAGAATTAAAGAATTTGTTCAATAAGTAAGCATGCTTTATTTTATCTGAGTTTCTATGATTCTGTCGAATGACTTTTATGTTACCATTGAGAATTTTTTTTATACAGTCCATGCATGTGTGTTTGTGATGATTGGAAATATGTTTCTTAATGAAGTCTGTTTGATTTTGTGACTAGTGCTTTACAAGTTTATCGTGCACATAGCGGAGCTAAGGTGCCTCGTTTAAAAGCAACTAACATTAAATGGATCCGGATAGAGGTATATATATATATATTTACAAAAGCTTAATGAGCAATTATTTTTAAAAAAATAAAACTATTGATATACTATTTTCTTTTTTATAGTGTCCAAAACAACCCAATGATATAGATTGTGGGTACTACGTAATGCGCTTCATGAAGGAGATTATCTTACAGAACCAAGTTAAAATACCAATGGCGGTATGTAGTTTAGTGCTTGTTATTTACTTTTAAATATGACCGTTCAAATGTGATCATAGCAATTGTAATTTGATTTATTTAATTTTGATGTCGCAGTACTTCCATGACTACAAATGCTTCACATATTCCACTGCTCAACTATCTGAAGTCAAGGAAGATTGGTGTCGTTATATTGTTGAAAAATTTATTTAACCCAATTGTCATATATGGTCTAAACTGTGTACGTATTGTGTATTGGGTCAAGTAACTTAGATGTTTGAGTTCTGTTGCATACTATTGATTGCTAGCTATAATTTGGTTGATATGTAAACTTTTTGTTTTTGATGGACATGCAGGGTGTATGTAAAGTTATGAAATTAGAAAACTAAAAAAAAAAATATATATGGCTTTAGATAGCGTTTGTGTTTACAAATGCTATCTAAAGTCTTTCCTTTAGATAGCGTTTGTACCTAAAAACGCTATCTAAAGTGAGGCTTTAGATAGCATTTGTTTTTAAAAACGCTATCTAAAGACACATTGGCGCCCGGAGTAGAAACACCCTTAGATAGCATTTGTTTTTAAGCGGAAACGCTATCTAAAGTCATCTTTTAATAGCGCGTCTTAAATGCTATCTTTTCTAGCAGCATTTAATAGCGGGGGCATAGATAGCGCTTAAAAACGCTATTAAAAGTGACACGGAAATGCTATCTAAAGCCTTTTCTGTTGTAGTGCCTAGACAAATTACACTACTGGGAATCACATTCCTGGGAATGTTTCTTTCCCATCTTCACACATGAGAATAGAGTTTTCACAAGTTTCTAACTGTCATTTACTAATTTTATTCCCGAGAATCTTTTATGCCTAAAAATAAATTTTTAAAACGTGTACCAAACATGAGAAACTTTTATTCCCTTACCAACATTCCCGAAAATACGTTTTAAAACTTGTACCAAACGTATCGTAAGTACTGATGTGGTTAATTTTGATGCACTAAAGATTACTTACTATGTTGTGCTTAGAGTGCTGGGAGATCTAGGTTGAACACTTACCTCTTCTCCTTCCTTGTAAACGCTACTCTTGTATACAGGTTTGAGTACCCCTAAAGGCCCTAATACTCATTTCTATACAATTTTGCTTATAAAAAAAAATATTACTTTCTTGTCTTTTGATATTTTAAACTTAATATTTGATTTTGGGCATTTAGTTTTTCTTTTTTTGGTTTTAAAATAAATCAAATAGCTCGATTATTGTTACAACTATGTATTGTTACAACTATGTTATGACTCTTATGAGGTGTGTTGGCATTCAACGTGTGGTAGCATTCATTCAAAACACGTCACATAGGAAGCAAGCTTGGCGGTTTGTTGAGAACCCTGATGCCCTTGTGACTCGGATCTTCAAAGTGAAATATTTCTCGCATGGGAGTTTCTTTGAGGCAAGCTTGGGTCATATAACCCCTCAAATACATGGAGGAGTCTATGGATGTCCAAGGCTCTGGTTCAGAAAGGAGTCACATGGTGCGTAGGCTCCAAGCCTCCAATTCTCAGATCGTCTTCTTGGATTAGTATAGTGGCCGAGTCCTTCACTGCCCCTCTAGCATGTCCTCGGTTTACCAGGACTGGAAAGTCAATCGGCTATGGAATTATCACTCCAAATCGTGGAATGCGCAGCTTATCCAATCAATGTTCAGTCCCGCAGTCGCTGGTGAAATATAACGTGGATGCTAGTTTTTTTTAGGAGATTTGAAGAACTAGTTTTGGTATGTGTATAAGGGATCTTCAGTGTGCTTTTCATCCTTGCAAAAACGGATTAGGCTTCCTCTTGTCTACCGGTCCGTAATGGAGAAGCCTTGGGCCTGCTTAAAGCTATCCAATGGGTCCATGTTCACTGTGTTACTTTCGAATTGGACTGCCAACTAGTGATTAGCAACATTAGATGTGATGCTTCTGAGTTTGGTATTACTATTTCTGCATGCCTTGAACTCTTACTGTTACCCTCAAACTTTGGTGTATGTTTCACTAGAAGACAAACGAATGGTGTGGCTCATAGTCTAACAAAGACAACATTGTTCACAGCTAGTCCCCGTATTTTTTTATCATGATCCACCTTGTAGTGCTTTTTTGATTACTAATGAAATGCACGGGGCTTCTTGTTATTTAAAAAAAAAAAACATTCGTTCAAAGAGTTATGTTACTTACTTTCCTACCGTAGCAATCAACGTTACACTACTTTGTGAAATGAAATTGTGTTGCACTAATCATTCATTGCATCAAAGAAACAACTCATGCATGAATCTTGCAAATCCTTCTAAGACATTCTCTTAATAATTTATATTTAAAAATATTAAAGAAATTTGAATTCATTCAATATTTTTAAAATAATAAAAAGATTTAGAATTTTTTTATTTAATTTATTAATTAGGAAGATTATTTTAAAAGTGATTAACAGAATTTAGATTTATCCCCTTCTTAGTTCTGAAGTTTATAACTCTTGTTTTTCTTTCTCTTTTGCTCAATATGACAATACATTAGAAGCTAGAATACAGAATTCAAAGCAAGCTTACTGATTCATTTGATTATGAAAGCAAAGTTACATCAGAGAGGTTGGAGGGAAGAGTGATGTGTTCTTGCCTCGTCTTATTGATAATATACCACCTCAACCTTATTCATAACATTTTTAATATCATTCAATTAATATATCACATAATAAATGGTGTGGTCGTGTAGAACATGAACATTTTTAATTATTCCAAAAAAAAAAAAGACAAATATCTCTCGAAGAGTTGAAGATGAAGCTCAAAACATCGAGACTACCATAAGGTGGATAAAAGCAACGATTTAGTGCCTATTTGTTTTAGATTCTTGAATTTGTGTCTAAAAGATTTTGAAAAAAAGACTCGATTTTTATCATATGTGGTGGGAAAAATCTAAAATAAACAGGTCATTAATAAGAATTAATGTGGCGATCTAAAGGAGTACGCCCACATGGATGGAAACGGAATTATATACCGCTAATGCAAGTTCCTAAAATATTTCTTGTATTCATTGCATCCTCTCAATGTAGCAACTTATGCACAAATATTTTTAAAACATTCTCTTAATATTTTGAAATTTGATATTGTGACTTGGTGTATTTTATATTTTGAAAAAGGATAAACTTACTTTTTCAATGAACTTTTGCTTTTTTGGGTTTCCTTAATCAATATCCTTAGGGCATTGATTTCCTTGGGGCACTGATTAGCATGACCCTAAAAAAATACTCCCTCCGGTCTCTAATGTAAGCAAAAATTAAATGGGACACACATATTAAGATAGTTAGTTAATCTCATTTAAAAGAGTCATTGGGGAAAAAAAAATTAAGTTTGTTACCTAAATTACCATTCCTCTTATTTATTAAACTTGTGTTGAAAATAAAATGAGTCATTAGAAAACTAAATTTGTATTAAATGACGGGTATTTTGAGAATAACTTTATTAAATAGGATGAAAGTAGTTGAAATTTGCTTATATTTTGGACCAAAAAATTTGAGATTTTTTGCTTATATTGTGGACCGGAGGGAGTATATACATTGGATAATTTACAAACTTAAAAATTATTTATATTTTGATTTATAAATTAGAGAATTAATTAGTCTTAAAGTTTAGGAGGAATATTCAGTCCCTGCAGGCATCAGCAGCAGCCTCCTCCTAGCTGATAGTTGTGGAGTTAATTTCTTGAGGATGTAGTTTTAGCTTTGTTTTGTTTTCTCTTTGCCTTTCTTTTCGCCTTCTACCAAAAAAAAAAAGGTTTAGGAGGAATATTTAATATTTAATTTTTTTGTTTACTTTAAAAACCTGCATCTCAATGCATCATCATTTTTTTTTCTTATTATTTGGCAAAAAAAAATTGATTCTTTAAAGTAAAGATTAATACTAGCTTACTTTTGAAGATTTTCCTTCTAGAACATTTTCTTCATAATTTTTCTAATACTTTAAAAAAAATATCAAACGAAAATATATAGATGCACCCAACATTAGGGATGACAATTTGTACCCTACCCATACCACAAAAATTACCCACGATGGATACGATAATTACCCATACAATGGATAAGGGTTCGGGTAATTACCCTCAAATTTGAATAGGTATGGGTGCGGGTACGGGTATGGTACCCACCTCGCACCTCGCACCCGCCCCGCACATATGTATATGTATATATAATTATTTATTTATTTCTTTACATTACTAATATATATAATATTTACTATAATGCAAATTTTAAAACCAAAATTAATCTAAAGATTCTTAACTTTCTAAAGCTAGTTGCATCTATAAATTTTTTTTGAATGCTTTTATTTATTTAAATATTTTGATTTGTAATATTTCATGAATAGATTTAAAAGATATTTGAATCATTTTTTATTGTTATAACATTTTTTAAGTTATTTATTGCTTTTTCACAATTAAAGTGTAGGTACATGTGCGGTTACGAGTACTTAGGTACCCAGAGAATAAGGGTAAGGGTACTAAAGTTGCTACCCACGTGGGTACGAGTATCGGTAATTTTTTCAAACGTGTGTATGTATGGGAACGGGTACTATACTTTAGTACCCTACCCAGACCCTACTCATTGTCATCCCTACTCAACGTAGAATTTAAAAACATAAAAAATATTTTATGTTTTATTAATTAATTATAACGATTATTTAGAAAATTAATTAAGGAGATACAGAGCCTCCAACCAAAAAATATATATATTTATAAAACATTCTCTTAATAGTTTTCCTAATATTCAATAAAAAAATATGCATTCAATAATTTAAAAATTAAAAAATATTTAATATTTTGATTTATAAATTAGAGGATTATTTAGTATTAACGTTTAGGAGGAATATTTAATACTATTATTTAATATTTAATAACTTTTGGTTATTTTAAAATCTTTTTTCTTAATGCATTGTCATAAAAACTATTTTTTTGTTTATTAGCTGGAGAAAATATCTTAAAATTTATACTTTAAAATAAGGATATAAATACTAGCTCATTTTAGGAGGATGAGGATTTGCTGTCCCATTTACTAATTAATTAGAATGATTATTTAGAAAATTGATTAAGGAGATATAGAATCATCCTTCAAAAAATAATCTTTTCAAATTTAGTTATGTATTAATATTCATGCTTAATGTGTTGGATGGAAATGGAATCATATATATATTCTTAATGCAAGTTCCTAAAATATTTCTTGTATTGATTGAATCCTGCCTATGTAGCAACTTATGCATGAATCTTTTTAAAACATTCTCATAATAGTTTTCCTAATATTAATGAACAAATATATATGCATTCAATAATTTAAAAAATTAAAAAATATTAATATTTTGATTTATAAATTAGAGGATTATTTAGTATTAAAGTTTAGGAGGAATATTAAATATTAATATTTAATCACTTTTGGTTATATTAAAATCTTTTTCCTTAATGCATTGTCCTAAAAACTATTTTTGTTTATTGGCTGGACAATATATCTTAAAATTTATACTTTAAAATAAGGATATAAATACTAGCTCATTTTAGGAGGGATGGGGATCTATTGTCCAATTTTGGTGCCACATCTTTTCCCATCAATAATATCTTGCCATATATTTTGTATTTTTACAATTACATGAAATTTTAACTTATGTGGTCAGATATTATTTGTGGAGACAGGATATTGTACACTAAGATGAAGCAATAGATCTTAATTCATTTAGGATATTTTCCTTAATACTATATCCTAAAAATCATAGGGATCGAGAAATGCTAAAGTTTCTATATATTTAGGGCGAGAAATGCCTCTATATAAACCACTAGCTGGCGAGATATTAGAACACATGCATGCAAATATATTAGCATTGGGTACCAGTATTATTTCTGTGAGAAACTTAATCAATCTTCATGGCTTCATTGTTGAAGAGTTCTATATACGTGTTTTTGCTTTCAATCCTAGCAGTTCAGTTGCCTCTCTCTACCGGTAAGCCTTCCCTATAATATCACTTGTAAAGCTTTTTTTTATGGAGCTAATATTCATATATTTTCTATTTTGAACTACCAGGCATTGGTGTTAATTTTGGGAGGATAGCAGACAATCTTCCGTCCCCACAAGATGTTGTAGGACTCTACAAGAAGTGTGGCATTGAGGCTATGAGACTTTTTGAGCCAAGCGCAGATGTATCAGAAGCTTTAAAAGGTTCAAACCTGAAAGTGAGTCTTGGAGTGAGAAATGAAGATATACCAATCTTGGCCTCTAGCCCAGAAGCAGCTACCCAATGGGTTAATACAAACATTGCTCCTTACAAGAATGATGTCAATTTCCAATGGATTACAATGGGAAATGAGGTAATTCCAGGACCCAATGCCGGTTCTATTACTCAAGCTATGCAAAACATTCATAATGCCATAAAATCTATTGGCTTAACCGATACTAAAGTGACCACGTCGTTTTATATGGCTGGCCTTGCATCCTCCTACCCTCCTTCTGCCGGGGCATTCGCCAGTGACATCGTGGATGTTATGAAGAGCGTTTCAGCTTTTCTAGTTCAGACTGGAGCACCCCTTATGGTCAATGCGTACCCTTACTTTCCTTATAAATCAGACCCAGAACACATTAGCTTTGAATATGCCACATTCAATGGCACACTTCCTGTAGTGGATGGTGACATGAAATATCTTAGCCTATTTGATGCCATGGTTGATTCAGTTTATGCAGCATTGGAGAAGATAGACGCAGGAAATGTTTCTTTAATCATAGGAGAAACGGGTTGGCCTAATGCAGGGAATGAGCCTTACACAAGTGTGCAAAATGCTCAAATCTATAACCACAATCTGATACAACATTTGCAGAGTGGTGGAGGCACTCCAAGAAGACCCTCACCCAACCAAGCGCTGACCGTGTTCATATTTGCAATGTTCAATGAGGACCAGAAGCCAAGTGGAGAGGAGCAGCACTGGGGACTCTTTAATCCAGACAAGACTCCCGTTTATCCCCTTCTTAGTTGCTGACTGTGAAAAAACACTCCAATATAGTTGTAAACCAGTTGGATTTGTTTTAAGCACTCTACGAATCTGGTCTATAATAAATGAAAATACCAGTCGCATAAGTTTATAACTCTTGTTTTTCTTTCTCTTTTGCTCGATATGACAATACATTAGAAGCTGGAATGCGGAATTCAAAGCATTCATTTGATAATGAAACCAAAGATATACTCCCTCCGATCCTTATTATAATAGACAAATGAGTACTTTTTTTTTGTCCAAAATATAAGAGACATGCATATATTTTAACAAATATTAAATGCTCATTTCTAATTTTACCCTTATTTATATAGGGTTTATATTTACGAGCCAGTGCAACTTTTAATACAAGTATGTTTGTTCATTAATTATTCAAGGGTTAAATTTGTAAATTTATATGAATATTAATTACAAATAGCTTATTTCAATGCATTTTCTTGGTCTGTGTGTTTTAGGGTTTTACCTCTTATATATAGGATCGGAGGGAGTATTAGAGAGGCTGGATGGATGTTCTTGCCTCGTCTTATTCATAATATACCACCTCAACCTTATTCATAATATTTTTTTTAATATTATTCAATTAATATATATATATCACATAATAAATGGTGCAGTCGTGTAGAACATGGCCTTTTTTTTATTATTCAAAAAAAAAAAAGATCTATCGAAGAGTTGAAGATGAAGCTCAAAACATCAAGACTACCATTGATAAGGTGGCTAAAAGCAACGATTTAGTGCCTAATTGTTTTAGATTCTTCAACTTGTGTTATAAGCTTTTGAAAAAAACACCTTAAGACTCGATTTTTGTTCATTTGTGGTGGGAAAAATCTAAAATAAACAGGTCATTAATAAGATTAGGCCTATTTGGCTGAGCTTTTAAAAAAAGTGCTTCTATAATATAGAAGCAGAAGAATAAGCTATTATTATAAGTGGAAGCCATTTTGTGTTTGGATGAACTTTAAAAATATGAGTTTTTATGAGACTTATTGTATCGACATTATTGCCCAATAAAATATGATTTATCCTCGCTATCTCTCTTCTAGCACATCTACTTTTTTAAAAGCTATAAAGTGTAACTTCTCAAAAAAACACCAAAATGTGTTTTTTTTTTCACTGCTTTTGTTTTTTTCAAATGTCCATCCAAACACTTCTATTTTTGGTAAAAGCACTTCTATTTTTGAAAGAAGTGCTTTTTTTTCAAAAAAAAAATAATAAACCCATCCAAACGGGCTCTTAATGTGGCGATTTAAAGGAAATCGCTCACTTGACAACATCACAATAACTAGACTTTTTTTTTTTGTTAAGCAAGAATTGTATTAATTGAGTACAAGGGGTACCCAAACCCAATACAATGAGACCAAAAATTTTACAATGCAAGGAGGCAAAACTAAAGGTATGTTTTCAACCAAAAACACAATGAGATGCAGTGTGGTTGAAGCATATCTATAGTCCCCCCACCCCAATCTCGTTTTTGTTGTACTTTCAACCCCCACAAAAAAGCACCAACTTAAAAGAAATTCTAGCTCCTACGATTCAGTTTATAGAACAAAGAACAGCAGAAAAAATAGAGAAAAAACCAGAAAAAAATCAGTACTAGCAGCTTTCACTTTACTCCAACCCCGGCGCATCTTTGTTACAAACCCGAATGCTGCAAGCAAAGCAAAGGGTTAATTGTCCGGTCAGTGAAAGAGAATCGCCCTCTCTTGTTCCAAGCATTTTGCCAAGTCCATATTCCCACTTTTATAAGATCAATCACCTTCTCAAAATCAAGTGCTCCATTACTAAATATTGATACGTAGTCTCATGACCACCCCATCGAAGATTAGTATAGTCTCTATCCTGAATAGAATGCATATGCTCTTTAGTGTGTTTTGCACGGATCAATATAATCTTACGATGTTAGTTGGAATTTAAGTTCTAGCTCCTAATATAAGTATGAGGATATTTGTAAGATCCCTACAGATAGAAGTAAAATGAGCCAGCCCGAATATGCTCTATAAAACCTAAAGTTGGAGTTGTAAATTTTGAACCCGAATTAAAGTAAGGACTTTTTTGGTCAGATGATCTTGTAAAGCCCATGTCATATTCGGATTGGGGTCGGGTTAGCCAAAATCAGGTTCGGACATTGAATAGTCACGTTCCACTTTCTCGTTTTCACTCTGTTAGGACTCAGCCTCACTTTTCAATCTTTCTTTGATTTTTCTAATTCTACCTTTTTCCCTAAGTCGATCCCTATCGGCATGGACTGATGGGCACAGTGAATAGTAATAATTTATGATTTTACATATTTTAATTGTTCATTTGAATTTGAATACTTATAATGGAAATATGTTATGACTCTTATGAGATGTTGGCATTCAACGTGTGGTAGCGTTCTTTCTAAACGTTGTGTTACTTACTTCCCTACTAGCATTTAACGTTATATTACTTTGTGAAATGAAATTGTGTTGCACTAATAATCTAAGATACTAACTGTTGCACTAAAATATTTTTTTGCACTCATTTCGTCAAAGACACAAAGTAACAACGTATACATGAATCTTTGTGACGGCTCAATCTTTGTGGATGAAAGTATACATGTGGCTTGGCTTCTCAGTACTGCAATCTGCAGTTATATCACTGCATTTTTTTTGTATCACAGAGGACTATTTAAAGGAAATAACAGGGAATTTAGAGGAATGCTTATATGGCATGATGTGGTATGGTCTCTTTGGCTAGAAAGGAATGATGTGGTTTTCAACAATAATAGGACAGGTGTGCATAGACTGTTTGATTTGGTCAAATGTAGAACATGTAGTTGGTTTGGATCATCTATTGATGAGATCGTTCACTTTTCGGATTGGTGTGTTTGCCCTCTGGAATGTAACCTAAAAGACAGTGGATGAGAATCCCTTAATTTGCATGTGGTGATCTGTTTTAATTTCTGGGTGCTCCACGGTCAGCCAGGTTCTATTGCTGCTGTGCAGGATGTTTTGGTTTCTATCAGGTTTGCAACGTCTATGTCTTTGGCTAGATATAGTTGATTTGATGTTGTGTTGTGGCTGTAACTTTGGCAATGTACTCTTAAAGGGTCTGTGCAGGTGTTTTTCGTCTGCATAGTTTTGATGTTGTGTTGGTGGTTGTCTCATTTCATCACATTTTGCTACTTATTTTGGAACTTCTATTTTTTTTAAATGATTCGTAGCAATAGTAAATGTCATATAGAAAATATGAGTCTGGTTTTGTAAAGTTGAAGACAAAATAAAAATTGAAAATTAATTCAATTTCAATGTGATATTCTTGATAAATATGTTACTATTTATATACGGGTTTTTCTAACCTATGTAATTTTGCACATGTTAAGGATCTTAAAAGAGTAAATTTATATAGGAACTTGTGTATTTTATACTTTCAAAACTGAAATGCTTAGTTTTCCAATAAGTAATTGCTACTTTTGGATTTCTTAATATGTGCAAAGTTGCACATGATAAAAAAATCATTTATATATAAAAGGGACGTAACAACTAGCTCAACTAATAAATATGTGATAGAACAATCACCCATAAATGATGTTGAAAACACTAATAGCCGTATTTTGCTTAGGGTCCCGAAATTTCTAGAAACGACCCTCGTGGACACAATGAGTAGTAATACTTTCTAATTGTACATATTTTAATCAGGATTAAAGTAGTATTCACAGTCACTATAAACAAATATACACAGACATCTACTAAGATTTTAACATATGTTTTTATTTTAATAATTAGGAGAGAAAAATAACGATAATACTGATTTGTCAATATATAATTAGATGTTTGTGTAAAAAAAATCTTTTACACTAACACATAGACATTAAACTTTTTTAAATACTCTTTTTAAACTTATAATAGAAATATCACTAGTGCAGAAAAGGGATTTTACATCGATTTTTTTTGGCTTTTCACATTGGTTTTCAAACTGATGTTGAAAAGGCCGATGTGGTTTATTATCACTTTTCACATCAGTTTTAAAACCGATGTAAAAAAGTCTGTTTCAGCAAGCCAATAAATCCTTTTCAGTAATTTCCACATCGGTTTATTAAAAAACCGATGTGGTAACCCACTTTCCACATCGGTTATTTTAGAAACCGATGTGAAAAACAGAACTATCCACATCAGTTTTTAAAATAACCGATGTTGAAAGTGGGGTTACCACATCGGTTTTTTTAAAAACCGATGTGGAAAATTGGGGTTACCACATCGGTTTTTCAGAAACCGATGTGAATTTGTGTTTTTTTTTTTTAAAACCATCCTTTTCAGTATTGACAGTCCTTTCCCCTGTTTCAGTAATCCAGAGCAATACAGAATCTATATTGTCAACAGAATCACTTTTGTACAACCAAAACACACTAAATTAAAAGATTACTAACAATAAATATATTCAATTACATTCAGACAACAAAGATAATTAGAAACCAAAAAGCTACATATGATATATTATAGATTTCATGTCAAAACATATATCAGTCAAAAGTACACTATAGCTAGTACATGATGCGTTTATATACTAACTACATACAAACTATTGTTGGTACACTTCAAGAAAGAAAGTTGCCCAACGTATCCTTATGTTTTTTATGTCGGCATCAGAGAGTGGAGTCGGATTGTTGAATATCTGCAAGTTTAATTGGACATAAGATTATATCTTTTAAGTAATAAACTAAAATTAAACATATAACGAATCTATATATAATTGTTACAACTAATTGTTACCAATTAGCATTTACCTCCTGCCATCTTTCAGTGATACCGGAGGAGATAATTTCGACCATCCACTTCATCACATAATATCCACATTCCCATGATCCACGTTGTCTATGAGACTACGTACAAATGAAACCCAGTTAGAATATGAGAAATTAAATAGAAATCAATAATTATACTCACTGCGCTTGAAGCGTTTGAACTAATAAATATCTTACGTTAGGAATAATCCATCTAATAGCCCGACGCCTTTCACCACACAGCATGAGGCTTGCATCAATAGACCTATCATAAGAAAATAAACATTAATTAAAGTATATCTAATAGATTTCAGATAATTAAAACAACTTCATTACTGATTCTAACTTATTTTAATGCTTACGTTTCCATGATGTGCTTCAGTTCATTCGCCGGCTTATTTCCCATCGAGCAGAAGAAGACCACGGCATTCAAGGCACAAGATCAACAACTGCCAATGTTGTCTGCATTTGCGGAACAATTAGTGACTAAGTCATATATAGTTATAATTAAATAACTAGTACTTACTTATTGAGATAAGGCGCAAGGTATAACTGATGATGATCTCGGGCAACTATATCACGTATGGTGGCAACCGGGTCTTCTGATGTTAGGAGAACATCACCCTGAATGAGGTCAATGAACCCATACAGGGTGAGGTTGCCCTGATTAGCTAACATGCGATGCAGATACCTAATATATTGATAAAACATGTTAATTATCATAGTATTTAAAATTTAATTATTTAACTTATAAATAAAATGTACTTACGTGCACCATAACAAGAGGTGGTGAGCACTAGCCATTTCATGGTCGAGCGCCATCTCCATAAATTCCTTCTTTGGGATATACAGTTCGTCATCCGCCCTGCCATCATGTTCCAACCTTACCAAAGCTGCATCAACCTCCATGGTGACAAGCTCTATAGCAAGAAGTTTAAAAACATCACCAGGATCCCCCTTGTCATTCCCCTAAACAACAAAAAAGATATACATTAGTAATCACAGTTAAGTTATTTCATTCGTAATTAATTGAATGGTCAAATGAATACCTTGGCAGGAGCAGACTTCTCTGGTCTTCCTGGATTTGACCTTTTAGGCAGAATATCATGATGATCATCAACATTCAGCTCACACCTATCAGGGGCGTCATCATCATCATCATCATCATCATCATCATCATCATCAGGCTGATGAGGAGGATCACATGAGCCCTTAGTGCTCACATGGACAGAGGGTTGGACAGAGGGTTGGACACTTGTGAATTGTTGGGACATAGCAGCCATTATTGCCATCTGCTGGTTAAACTGCTGGGTCATCTCCTGTCTAAGCTCATCTGCAATCTCCTGTTTTAGCCGTTCTCTATCTGCAGCAACATCCCTGTGGTGTTGGTGTGAAGATGAACCATGGTATTGGCGAATGCCAACGCCCCATCCAACACCAATGACACGGCCCGGGTGGTCTGGTTTACCGATGGCAGCAGCTAAGATATCCTCGCGTCCTCTAGGAATAAAGGTTCCTTGAGTGGCCTGCTCGTCCAAGGCATCCTGCAACATATAAAATATTAGGTCACATTACAATTAAGTAACATTGTTAAAATCACAATTACAATTCAAATTACAATTCAAACTACACTTACAATCTTCTCAGCTACTTGGCGGGCCTCCTCAGATGTATATTGTCTCGTTTTTCTTTGTCGGGCCCTCTTCCATTTACGATGGCGTGGGGGTGGAGGTGGATCAACAACTTCTGGATGATTTTCAGCATTAGGATCTGCCTGAGATGCTGCTTCCTGACATGCTTTCTTTTCCTCTTCCACCATGGTCTGAGCAAGCTTTTTTTATCCCCCACGAGACAGTACATGGGGGTAGACATTCTTGCTTTGGTTTTCCTGCCCCTTTTTCCTCTTCTCCTGTTATAAATAGAAGACAATTAAATTACATCAGTAAATTAATAAAATTAATGAAATTACATAAATTTAGAGACAACTCAAATAAGTTAACCTGAAAGCTGGGATCATGTCGGCTCTGGACAAAGAGATCCCACGTCGCCTGGTCAAGAAACGGGTACACGTCAAGTGGGTTCTTTTCACAGCTAGGATTGAATACATAGTATCTGCCCAGGTCCACCTTAAAACCCCTCCAATGCTCACCAGCATACTTTATCTAACGCTTCTTCATATCCGTCGTATCCGGCAGGTCAAAGGTGAGCTACATTAACACCAAAAGAATCAACGAATTACTGTATGATATTAATAAGATTAAAATAAAGTAGGTACAAACACAGGACGTAAAAGTATAGATACCAGAATACTCTCCCATATTTGATCCTTCACGCCCTGAGGTACTTTCCAACGCTCAATAAGTATGCTAGGCCTGCTTCGAGCAAGGGTCGCCACAAAACTATTAAACTGCTCTGTCATTGGCCCAATAGGATTGAGGTTACAATCAAAGTCGATTCTTATCCTTTGATTTGAACCACGGTTGGCAGTCAAATTCCTCATTCGTGTGGCACGTCTACCCCTTCTACCCTAAGACGGGGTCTCCGACCCGCTGCATGAAGGAAGGATATCCTCAGGATCAGCCATGTATACCTGTTTAGACAAAAACAAAATGTCAGTATGTCTGGATAAATATCAAACATAACTTATAAATATCAATCAACGTAAGCATAACTTATAAATATCAACGTAAACATTTAATATGACTTTAAACATAACTCAAACTAAACTTACACTGTGGTCAAGTAGTAACGTTCTCCCATAACCCTTCTTGGTGATCATTACAAGTAGCATGTACATCGTCCACTTCATTTTCCTCATTGAAATTAGGCATCCGTGTTGAGAAAGAAGGAGTGTCAGAAATATTAACACCGCTGACAACCGTGTGAAATTAGTGCACTCCGGATACAAAGCCACTTCCGCATCACTGCACAAAGTATCATACGCATGTGCTCGCCCAAAGGACTCTTGCCCAATATCACGGATCATGTCCTCTAGTCCATCGTCCATATCTACGTCATCAACTTCCTCTCTATCCGACACCCTTGGCCTGTCTAACTATTCACCATGACATATCCATATTGTATAACTCTTGCAAATCCCCTCACAAATAAGATGATCCCGTATCTCGTCAGCTTCTAGTCATCTCTCATTCAAACAGTTAACACAAGGACAACAAAACCTTCCGTCACTACTATCAGGAGCATTTGCTTTTGCAAATTGTAGAAAATCTTCCACTCCATTCTCATACTCATCACTTGTCCGTCTAGCATTCATCCAACCGCGATCCATGACTAAAACATTAACTTCATACTTAGTCCAACATCTTCATCAACTACTTCTTATGATAGGGTATGGCCCTATCCCATTCGAGAAGAAACTTTTTCAACATTCGGTTAACAGTTAGTCCTTAACTCTCATGCTCATACTCGACGAAATTTCGGCAGCATTTCCCTTCGGTCTCCGACGTACACGACTTGAACGCGATGACATCCACCACGATAAAGTATGCACCCGGAGAACGAAAGGAAATGTATCAATCCGAACTTTTATCCGGTATATAACATGAGAATCAATGAATAACTATTTTAACTGAATGAAGAAAAAGTTTTTTCCCAAATTGTACCTTAAGCACGTACACGTGTGCTCATTAATATTGCATCTCAAACGGGAAACTAAGGCTTTACTAATTAATTAACACTAAAAAAGTAATAAAACACTCCAATCCCTAAATCAAAGCAAACAAAAATCAAACTAGAAAAATTAAGATGAGAAAGCTTACCGGGTGTGGGAAGAAACACAACAAGTGTGGAAACGAAATCCTAAGTTGCAAATAATCAAGAAACCCTGAAAGAGAAAGAGAAAGAAGCTAAAACTAATTGCACAAATCCAAAAGTTAAAGGGAACACAAAAATGAATAAAACCCAACGATGATAAGTGTGCTTTCACATTCCAGAGATGCATTGTTAACAGCAAATTATGCAATACCATGCTATGAGTATATAAAAAAAAATTGGCTTCCCCCTATCCTCATGTGTCCAACCAATGAATTTCAAATCAATCACAACATACACACCAAAATACATCATAGCATCCTTAATTTATGTTAAGAAAATGCATAGTAACATCAGAATCAAAGTAATCAAATTGAAGTGCTGGAAGATAATCTGACATGTTTAACAAAAATACCATTCTAAAAATACAAAAATGCACTCTTTCAACAAGGGAAGCACCTAGGGAATGTCATGAAGTCCCTAGGGAACCACCTCTTCGGCTTATCTTTTAGTCTTTAGTTACACAATTTTAATAAATTGTATCTGTAGTTGTTGTTCATAAATCATACTCATTAAACACCTTAAACTCGAGTTTAGATATGTTGGTCTATCATGAAAATGGGTCCAGGAAGTAGAGATATTAGACAAAAAAGCATATAACCGAGTTGCTTGAAGAAACCTCTTTATTATATCATGAATGGAAGAGAGGTCTTGTTTCCTTAATTTATATGCTTACAGCGTGTCTACTGCGTGTTTAATTATAACATGTTTGGGACCCTATTCCATGTTGTCTCTGCCCTACCATGGCAATTAAGTCATGGCTGTCAAGCATAGAAGCACTCTAAGTGACATAGAAAAACAAATACATTATAAAGAATCAACTGTCAGCTTTCTCCAGTTTGGAAACAGAGTTAGAAAATGCACTAGACACAATTTCTTAGAGAAAGAAAACGACAAACCCAGCATGCAGAACCATTGGATAACATTTCTCATTGCCACAAAAGTGTTTGTCTGAGTTTTTGTTTCCCTAACAGTTGTATGGTATGTGTGGAATTACAACAGACGCATGCTACTATATTACTTGAAAATATAGTGATTAAATATCAAATATGCATTCAGGTTTCCCTGTACCAAACTAAACCTATACCCGGATGCTACAACATTTTTCAAAGCAAAGGTATGTGGTGATCCAAAAATAACATAAATAAATATCCAAATATTTCAAAACACAGTAAAGTACCAAACTTGACAAAAACCACCTCCCAACAAAATCAGAATAATAAGAACAAAAAAAAATCATGAAAAAAGGCAACACATTATGATGTATACCCACTAATCGAACTAAAGAGAGTGGATTTTCCTTGATCAAAGTACTTCCCAATGTGTCAGCAATCTCACGCGCGTCCCTCACATGCTTCGGTTTGCCATAGCCATGGCCATATGACCTTATGGAAACGGAACAAAGTAAAGGATTGATTTGACATTCCCTAGGGTTGAGAGAGAGAAAGAGAGAGTGAGAGAGAGAGAGACCTGTTTTCGTGGTAATGGGGCGAGGTCGGAGGGCGGCGTCTTCCTCCCTTGCTTACTGAGTGGAGGGCGGCAGTGACGTCTTGTTTTCGTGGCAATGGGGTTTTCTGGGAGGGAGAGTGGAATGGGGTTTTCTGGCAAAGGCTTCTAATTAGAAGCGCGAAAAATGAAAGGGTTATAAGTCTTTCCACATCGGTTATGCTAAAAACCGATGTTAAAAGTCTTTACACATCGGTTATAATAAAAACCGATGTTAAATGTTGATATATTAACTTATTTTTTATTAATTTTTATTAACTCTTCCACATCGGTTTTTAATAAACCGATGTTATAATATGTTCCACATCGGTTATAACTAAAACCGATGTTAACATTTATATTAGTCGTTTTCGCTAATTTTTTGTTCGGTTTTCCACATCAGTTTATAAAAAACCGATGTTATAACATTAACCTTTCCACATCGGTTTATTGTAGAACCGATGTGTTAACTTTATGCATTTTTAAAATTTTATTTTTGGTTCAATATTCAACATCGGTTTTATTAAAACTGATGTTAAAACATTTATCACATCGGTTTATTTTAGAACCGATGTTAAAAGGTTTCAATTTAATTTCAAAATTTCCACCGCCTCCTTTTTCACATCGGTTTTCAGGAAACCGATGTTAAAACCCCGATGTTAAAAGCATATTTTGCACTAGTGTATGTTATGACTGTTATGAGGTGCTGGCATTCAACGTGTGGTAGGATTCATTTAAAACGTTACGTGACTTACTTCCCTACCGTAGCATTCAAGGTTACATTACTTTGTGAAATGAAATTGTGCTGCACTAAAAATGTAAAATACTAGCACTCCTGATGCGCTAAAATATTAAGCATTTCTTATTGATGGATATGAAATGTAAGTAACATACTAATTACTAATTGAGTTTTTTTTTTTTTTTTTTGACAAAAGAGGACTAGTGAACTTCATTCATAATCTGGGAAACAATACATGTTAGAATATCAAAGAAAAACCGAGGACTAGCAAATTTTTTTTTTTTGATAAACAAAAAATTATATTAGATTGAATATAAGGGATACTCGAACCCAAATACATGGTAGCCGATTTACAAACTGTATAGGAGACAAAGAAGAGACCCAAGATATTGGATCAACCTGAAGCAAACAGTAAATAAGTTGAGACATAACTTGAGTTCCCCTTTAAAACTCAATTAAATACTTACACCAACCAAATAACTTCTAAAAGCTGTAACTGCAGCACAAAAAAACCTACAGGACAGAACTAATAGAAGCACACTCTTAGCACCACGACCCGCACACTTAAGGTGCAACCTGCAGCAATTCCAACCAAATCATCACCCACCAATCACCTAATAATTCCCCTACTGAATCCTGATCTGATAATTCAAAACCAAAACCCCACGCACCAAAATACTATCAATTTGCTAAGAAACTTTATCAGCAGACACCTTCAATCACATCAACAACCTTTTCCTCAATTCTTTACTTCAAACATTCCAAGGGGTTCAAACACCAATCAGAAAATCAGTTAAATTTTCCACTGGAAGCTGAGAACCACTCCCATGACCTACACTTGATAGAGTCCATTAGTCTTGTAAAATCAAATGCTGAGTTGTTAAATATGATGCTATTTCTTTGTAGCCAAATTGACCAAATGACCATATGCCAAATCAAGTAGCCCCGTTGTCTGCATCTTCTACCTTTGAATAAGCCACCATGCTACATATATAAATTTACAATACTAGAAGGCAATACAACATGTTGTCCAAGCCAAGCATAGACTTTAATCCAAACTTGTGCAATATACCTACATGATAGAAAAAGATGATCTGTTTTCTCTAATACCTCATCACAAAAAACACAACACAGTGCTTGTTCCCTTAATGGCCACTTTAGCTAAATTGTGAGCAACCATATTAGCTTACCTCCTAGTGAACTCCACACGAGAGTTTTGGGAAAACGACACAAGTAACTCCTTACATGATGAAATAATAGCTCCAAATTCCGAGTTATCAGCGGATATAGAATTAATTCCATCAACCACTAGCTTGGAATCTAGTTCAAAAATTACCCTATTCAATCCAAGATACTGCATTCAGTTAATTGCAAAATAAAGCCCAGTAGATTCCCCCATATGAATATCAACAATAGGACTGAATCACTGGGTTTTGGCTCCCATAAAATTTCCAAATGCATCTCTTAGACACATACTAAATCCCACCTTGTTGGAATCCACAACAAAAGAAGCATCAATATTGCATTTCACAAAATCCATTGGTGGTTTCTTCCAAGCAATACGCACTGCAGTAGGAGGGACATGAGGATGCTGAATTTGCGTCTCAATACAGCAAGCTCGAGACCACTCATCCAACATTTGAAAACCATGCAAAACTATGGCACTGGGAGCCTCATCAGTATTCTCCCCCACCTTCAAATTTCTGCTCTTCCAAATGTTATAAAGAGACATGGCCCAAGTACTTCTTTCAGCAACCGAGAGATGCTTCAACACTAAGAAAAACAAATCTTTAAAATCATTTGCAGCCTCAAATAAGCTTGAAATTACCTCCCACAGATTAACGTTCCTCCAAACACCCTCACTCTTGGTACAAGAGACAAGCACGTGCCAAGATTTTTCAAGATTGGAATTACACCAAGAACAAATGGAAATGCAATGAACTCCATGACTAACAAGATTGTTTCTGGTAGGGAGACAATTTATAGCAGCTCTCCATAAAAAATTCTTCACTTTAGGAGGAACATTAAGATCCCAAATCATTCTCCAATCCCCTGCTACCTACAAATGATCCACCTCAAGAAGACTATCCACGCAAATTCTATATTCTGGAAGGTTATTATACTATTTTTTAATTAGTTTATGCAATTGTGCTTGAATATTGGTGGAAAGAAGATTTTTTTTTTAAAAAAAATGTTAGGGTGTTGCTTTTTACACTACAATTATTTTTGATACACCACAAATTTTAAAAAAAAAAACATTTGTAATATCACAAAATACCCTCAAATACTTTCATACACCATCACTCTCATCTTCTTCCTTTTTCCCTCTTCTCCTTCCTCACCCTTGCCCATTCAATAACTTATTTGTAATCTGTTTAATCATTAAACCAATTTAAAACTATGTTTTTACATCAACTCGTATTTTTACTTCCTTATTCTGTCTTAAATCATTACCCCCAGTTTAAAACCCTCCTTCCTTCTGTAATATGTTTTTCCCTTAACACGTGTTGACCCCTCCATAATAATAAACCATAGTAACCAGCAAACCTTCCTCCCTCTCCTACCCTTCTTCATCAATCTTCACCCTTTTCTTATTTATATTTTTATTTATCTAAAATTCTATTTGAACTAAAATCCCAAAACCAAAACCTATTTCTGCGAGTATTGTAAAATTTGGAACAATGAACAACTTGTTCTCCACCTCTTTCTCTCGATCCCGCAGGGACCAAACGTCATCATCGTCGGAGCACCACTATGCATCGAGATGACCTCCGTCGGCATCGACATCGGAGGAATGAGCCTTGACAGCAGACCTCCGTGGTCATCAGGTTGAAGAAGAGGCTAAAGGACTATATGGATAGCTTCAATGACCTCAGGCAGCAAATCTCCTCGGAATATCGTGAAATCGTTCATATTGAATGGATAGGGGTGAGGAGGGAGAAGAGGGAAGTGGAATATTTTTCAGAACATACCATGGATGTATGAAGATATATAGTGGGGATATTTAAGGAACACTACAATTTTTTAGAAAAAATTATGATGTATTAAAAAAAGTTGTTGCGTAAAAAGCAACACCCAAGATGTTGGGTTGATCCGAACACGCTAGCAGCACGCATAGGGTTGAATTGGGTGTTACTTTTTACACTACAAATTTTTTTTATACACTACAAAAAATTTGAATATCCCCAAAATACCCTCTTTAGTTATCGGAATTAGATTTCTGATATTATAGAATTATAATACCAAAATTATAGTTTTAGTATGTTCCTGACATTTTTAAATTAGACTATATACCGAAATTAAATTTCTGGTACTATAAAATGAGAATACTGGAATTATAGTTCCGGTATGCTAAAAAATTTGTGGTGTATTAAAAAATTTGTGGTGTAAAACGTTTTATACTCCTATTTTAATAGACCAAATTTAATATGAATTTTTTTGGGCCCGATTCGATAAAACCCACAGCCTGGATCGAACCAACGTACTTGCCATGACTGCTGAGAAGACAAAGAATTGTTAATTTTTTTGGGTACAATGAAAATACATATTTGTCTTTCCTGAGTCTCGTACTTGGAGTTGGAGAGAAATAACAAATGATGGATTATTGGATTCTATCACTTTCTCCTCTCTAACAATTCAAAAATAATAAAAAACAAGGTTTCAATTTCTCTTCTTTTTTTTTTTCTCTCTCTGTTTTTTTTTTTGGTTACCAAAGAATTTGTTAAAAAACAAAACAAAACAAAATAAAATAAAGTACAAAAAAATAATTATTAAAATTTAAAAATTCTTACGATGACACATCTATCTTGTGCTACAAACAGCAGAATGGCAAATAACAATAACAATAACCTAATGACCAACCTTAGGTTCGGTCCCTGTCCTCTTTCCTCACATACTCCCTCGCTTCTTTCTCCCCATACTCCGCCAACCCCACCTCCCCATTCTTCTTCCACAACTCTTCCCCGAACCTCCTGTGTCCGAAATACGCCTCCGCCTCCGCCGTCGCGCCCTCCTCCTTCACCACCACAACCGGTAACCGCTCGTAGTGCCCCACGCTCACGCCTTCGAACTCGTCGAGGAGAACTAGCGCTCGATCCGACACGACGTAGAGCTCGCCCTTGACCCGGTGGCCCGACCCGGGTAGGTTGATGAGGTAGGGGATGCCGTGGGCCCCGATTACCAGCGGGTAAGGGTGCTGGGTGGAGCAGGTGCCGATCAATACGGCGTCGTCTTTGGTGATCAGGTCCTGCATGAGAGCGTGGTTGGGGAGTCCTTGCTTCAGCGTCCCGTACGCGAACATCAGGTGGGGTTTCGCGTTCTCTTTGTCACTCTCTCTCTCGCTCATGGTTGCTCTCTCACTTGCAGTGGAGTCACACAAAATTCTTATTTATTTAATCATTTCCGTTTGTTTTATTGGTCCATTCTGTTTTGTGTGGGCTTAGGGCCCAAATGATAATGGAATAATACCTGCATCTGCTGTTCCAGACAAAGTGAGTGTATCATAGGTGATGGATTCTGCAAAATTGATTTAAATATGAATTTAATTTCTATGTAATGTCATTTTTACACTGACAACCAAGCAGGAATTATGAAATTGATGAATTTTAAGGTAGTTAGGATAAGAATCAAATATTTGTAATGATGTGTCCATTTCTAATTGATTGACAATGTAAAAAAAATTTACACTGTCATTGTATACCAATTAAATCCTTTAAATATTTAACAATCAGCAGAAAGAAAAAAGAAAAAAAAACTACTAATGTACTCTTTATTACACTTCATCTTGCAGGAAATTTTATTCCCAAATAATTTGTTTTTAAAAGGCTTTTAAATCTATATTTTTTCTCATTAATTTTTTTTAACATTTTCGTTATTGTCTTTATTCCAAATTATTATCCTTTATTGTTTTTTATATTTTGTCCTTAACTCCTAATATGCCTGCCCTGCTTTATTTGACTTTAAAGTATGTTTCAAAAATTTTGAATCTAATGCATAAAAAACGGTGCAACATTTTAGAAGTGGGGGTAAAGGCTATTTTAATCTCTGACAAAAGATGCGGTGCCTATTTTAGTTCCTGATAAAAAAAAATTTAATCTGTTAGTCCCTGACAATTACTAACATGGGGCAAGTTAGTCCCTACATTGACTTCCGTTACACAGTCTTCGTTAATTTGATGACATGGCTGATAACTTGTCCTCGTTGTCCGTTATCTTTACCCGGGCAGATTTAAATTTTTTTCAATTTTTTAATGTTACAATAGGAACAAAACGCTGTCGTTTTTGTCCCTCAACCTAAACCCCAAAATTTCTCTCCCATGGCATACGAAGAAACACCTACTAAACACCCAAAAAACTCAATTTCAGTCACTAAACACTCAAACTCTAACCTAATCCCTTTCTCCATTTGCGTTTTCGTCCAGAAATCCTGGGGGTTTTATGCGATTTGCAATTTGGGGGGTTCTTTGCGATTTTCGTCCAGAAAACCTAGCCAGTGGTATGTAATTGCATATGCTGTGGTAGATGTTGAAACCAAGGATAACTGGAAGTGGTTTCTGAGTCTACTTGAAGAAGATATAGGAGACCATGTTAGCAATAGATGGAACTTTGTATCTGACCAACAAAAGGTACAATATACTTCACTTTACTGTTTGTTGATTCTGGATTACTTTAAATGGTAGGACTGTACTTCATTGTTGCCGCACTTTAAATGACATGACTTTGTTTTTGCATATAATTGAAGTCATTTTGCTACACTTTATTGCTAGTTACTTTATTGATGGACTTTTCTGCACTTTGCTGCATATGTTTTGGTTCTCGACAATACACAGGGACTAATATGTACCCCGACGGTAATTGCCAGGGACTAATATGTCCCCTTATAGTAATTGTTAGAGACTATTTTGTGCCAATTTAATTTATTGTTGTCTGAAATTTGCTAATATATGCAGGGACTGCTACCTGCACTGAAAGAAGCGAAATCAAGGTTGGGGATATTATTGTGGGTTGTTGCACAGATTCATGGGGGGAAATAATAGGGCTGTTACGCATGAGATTGGGGCGAAATCGCATGTTAGAAAATTGGGATTCTTGTTTGGGTCTCAGCTGCTAACACAAGGAGGAGGAGGAGGAAGAAGAAGAAGAAGAAGAAGAAGAAGAAGAAGAAGAAGAAGTTGATTTCTCCCTTCCATGACCAAAAGACAGCGTTTTGTCCCTATTATAACATTAAAAAATTGGGGGAAAAACATTAAATCCACCTAATAATCATGGGCTTTTTCTGAAAAGGATGAGTTCATGAGAAAAACCAAATAGATGAGCCAATGTAAAATAGAAGGATCAACACGAAACCCACTGGGCCATACCTGACTTTCATCGTGCCCAGCCAATGTAAAATAGAAGGATTAACACGAAACCCACTGGGCCATACTTCACTTTCACCATGCCCACGAAGCTAGCACAGTTGCCTTTTCGGTTCAAGTTTGGCATTGGGGGTTTGGAGTGATCTGCTGAAAGCAATGTTGTGGTGATAAAACGTTACTCAAACTCTACAAGGAAAACGATTGCTGAGTCTTTTTTGTATCGTATTTTGATTCTCTACATTTAAAAAATTCACTACATTCACTCATATCCTCCAATGAATTATTGTTATTTCATTTATGCCGCGTACGTATGTATTAGTTTTTTTATTAACAATTGTTTTGTTTGGTTAAACAATTAATAAATAATAATATTATAATGATAGACTATTGGTGTGTTTAATCAGACAATAGTATAATATATGTTGTTGATAAAAAAAGTATACTTAATTAGCTGATGTAAAAAATTATGGATGAGATTTTTCTAAAGTGAAGAAAAGTGTAAAGTGAGAAAGTAAGAGTGTATCCATCTTTATTAGCTAAATTAGGCTGAGATTTCACTACACTTTAACTAATCAAGAATAAATAAAATCTTACTTTCTTTACATTTTTGTTTAGGAACTTAATCCAAAAATTATGTCTAAAAAGTGATGTGCTCTCAATCAATGTTGTGATTAGAAAGTATAAAGTAGAAACACATTAGCCCCGCCGCGATACCATCTAGCCAAAACTGGAATAAAAATCAGTAAGTATAACGAACTTGGTTAATGAATCATTGCATCCTGTTGCGTAGCGAAATGGACCTATTATGGATGGACACAATGCTTTTCCTTTTCTGAAAACTTAAATATCATCCCAAAGAAGCCCGATTGGCCATGAGAACTTGGAAATTTGCTGTTCCAAACGTGTATGTGGTTATTTAGGCAAGCACGCGTACACAAATGTCATCAGAAAACGAGTGAAAGCTTCCTGGATGAAGATAACACTTCACCAACACCCACCTGTTTTTTCCTTTTCCTGCCTCTTCGCTGATTTGATGGCACGGCAGAAGAATTATTGAGCCTTTGAGCAAAGGTCGTCTGGTATATGACGCTACCGTTAATTTGCAACGAAATTTTGTGGTTTTCTTGTAACATAAAGTTAAGGTCTGGAACTAATTTTAGTAGGGGCCATACCCATTTGCGCACCAACTAAACAGTGGCCTTGAAATTATGTAACATACCATTCCCTCTTTTGGTACACCAGACTGAACAATAATGGACATATCACAAAATCATTTTACTTGCTAAGTGGCATTATGCTGATAAAATTTAAATTTTTTATTGATTTTTTTATATTAAAGAAATTAGATTTGGGGTCGGGGGATAAGGAAAAAGAGTAGTATATAGGATCCTACACTTGAAGTAACATTGATTTACGCGTGTGTGTGATCTTTATTGTTAAGGATGATTTTTATTTTTATTTTTTTGGCACTGTTAAGGATGATTTTAGTGCAATGAATATTGTTTGGAAAATATTAATTAATAAAATGAATTTTACAAATATTTAATCATCAAATTAACCTTAAAAATTGAGAGAATTAAAAATAACATTCAATTTCGTAAGGGGATTATGATCATACTAGTAAAGTTACTTCTTTTTGGATCAAAGTTTGAACTCAAAATCCAATTCAAACATGTTTAAAATTTCCAAAATAAAATTTTACCCTCTAAAATCAATTTTCAGGTAGGGTTGTCAAACACACTATCTGGCTGTCCAGATATTATTTACTTATTTTATCCACGTTTTTAAAAAAAGAAAAAAGAAAAGGAAAGGCAGAGTACAATCTACATTTGTCATTCGTGTGCGCATGTCTGTCGCATCTGTTGGTATGGAATCCTTTGTCCCATAAACAAGGTTGAGTCAAATGAACGAGAGACATCCACGATCCATGCATTATCCAAAGCTGGAAAAACTGCTGCCAAGTTCTTCATAAGTCGAAAGCCAGGTTCAATGTGAGCATGCGATGCAAGTTGAACCAAATCCAGCGTGGACACCTTCACGTGTATGACGGGTCAGGGAGCACATGAGATGTTCTGGCCGGGTGTGGCCCCGAGTGACCGCGTGGGGACAAGGGACTTGGATTTGGAGTTCTAGTAATTACATTTTTTTAATTAAAAATTGAGAATATTAGGCGGTCTGCTTGGGTGAGAAAACAGAAATGATATTGGGACACCAGAAGTTGACACCAGAAGTTGACACCATGGTTAATTCAGTGTATTGGTTGGTTAATCAACCAATAGTGTCAAAAGTGCATTAACCAATCAATATACTGAATTAACCATGGTGTCAACTTCTGGTGTCAACTTCTGGTGTCCCAATATCATTTCTGGTGAGAAAAACATGAGGTTCTTAACTTACAAGTACCGATGCTTAAAATTTTGATGCGATACAGCTGGTGTTTAACAAACACGGATCTTGCACAAGCGATCACAAGCATCACTTGTGCTGGTCTGTGACATTTTAATTATTTTTTTTAATTAAAAGTAATTGAAACTTGCAGGGAGAAGTACCCAAATCTCTAATTTTAATTTTCTATTTTTTATTTAATAAAAAATATAATTTTTATATTAGGAGTTGCTAGGGGGTCCATTTAAAATAATAATATAATTTTGTAATTATAAGGATGTGGAGTCACTGGTGGGGTTCATTTACTGGAAAGAAAGATGATGTGCTTAAGTTATTAAAAGTAAAAATGGGTGATGTATAATTGTAGGACCCATTTAAGAACTCTAAAATGAGGTGCTGGAATGTGGATGATCTTATACTCTAAAATATGATATATTTATTTTAATTTATACGTAATATATAATAGTATTTAGCTACGTTCATATTAAATAATATTTTATCTTATATAAATATTGTATTTAAGATATACAAAATGGAAAATGTTAAAAAATACGTTAATATTAGTAGATTGTTGGGTTTCTTAAACATGTTGTCAAAGTTCAATCTATGTCGTGTGTAGTTGAGAGAGATAAAACTTACTTTGATAATCTCTACTTCTAAAATAAAAAATAATTTTGACTATTGACGGGATGATACTTTGGTGAAACAAAAAAAAAAATGTTATTAGCATTGTTAAACATTGTTCTATTTCAATTTATCCTATCATGTACATAACACTCGGTCACATTATTTTTTTAGGTCCAGGATGGAATCCAAGGTATCTCCACAGCTGGTAGTCATATGATTGATCCCCCAAGGATGTAGAGTACGAGTTAAAAGGTAACTTCTCTACCCACAGATATATCTATATTCTCATCATCAGGATTCAAACCTTGAATATAAGGTAAAAGGTACAAGTTACTGACCACTTCAAACACACTTTGTGGGTACTCAGTCACATTCATTTATCCCAATAGTGTCCACAAAACATTTTTCTATTCTTTGTGGCATGTAACTATGTCCGTGCATCCTGCTGGCTTTATTGCATTTGCCTTTGCTTTGTTTGCTTCGGCGATCGAATTTCAGGATGCGGAAATTTACCATTCAGTGGGGACTCACTGCTACGCTGCGTCTGCTAGCTGCACCATATATGATGCTCGTGCTGAAAAAAGTCTGTACTTTCCCTTTTGGTTTTGGATCATGCATAAATATTCGTAAGATCAAACATCAGGATCAGTATTATTATTGATATTTTTCTTTCTCCTAGATATTTTATGGTCTTTCCATAAGAGAGAAAAAGTAAAAAGCTGTGGGGTACGGGTGTTTGGATTTCAATGCAAGGTGAAGGTAACTTGAACAAGGTTTTTGCTGCCCTATCCCGAAGAAAATTCCATTTGCAAAAGTGGCTTCCTCGCTGATTGAAAAATTATAGCACGTACTCTGTATTGAATCATCACGAGTGCTTTGCATTCCAAAAAAATGATTAATCCAATTTGGTCAACGTTTATGGGATCCACTTGCTATTAATATCTTACTTGAAAAATGAAAACAAATTAACTGCTACATAACGAGAAACTATTTGAAAATGTAAGCCTTTGTGTGAAGTGAGACAAGCCTACGAAGACTTCCTCTTCATTATCATATTCTGTTATTAATGAAAGAAAGAAATTATGATAAAGTTCATAAACATTAGTGACTAATTCTCACAAACCATATATATGTCGCTGTATGCAATGTATGTCAACGCCCTAAAAACACTGCTTTTGTTAAAATTAAATTCCTATGTGAATATATATATATATATATATATATATTATACTCTGCTGCATTTTAGACTTCGTCATTTGAATATCTGAACTGGCAGAGAGGAAATTAATAATATTTGACAATGAAGTAAGAATTCTTCGCCACTCCTTTTTAAATGAAAGATATACAATAGGCTAAAGTATATTTTTTTTTAATCCTCTATCTATATTTTAGGTTTCAATTTAGTCCTTTTATTTTTTGTTGCATTTTGATCCATCATCTTTATTTTATGTTTCAATATAGTCCTTTCCGTTTAAAATATAATACGAAGATGACCAAATTAATATAACTTTTATAAAATAATGGACCATTTAGAGAAAAAATAAATAAAAGAATGATCATTTTGGAACGAAAAAAAGGGACCGCATTGATTTAATTTTTGTAAAATGAGAGATCATTACGAAACAAAAAATAAAAAAGGGAATACATTAATATAAATTTGAAAAATAAGGAATCATTTTAAAATAAAGATAGAAAAAAGATCAAATTAAAATTTAAAATAAAAATAACAACCAAAAGTATAATCCAGCCAATATAACATCGTTTACCATTTCCAAGCGATGGGATGTGTTCTGTAGTACAAGGTTGAAATGGAGAGATTGACTTTAAACCAAAGAAATGTATAAAGTCAAAAACAACAATTAAATTTAAAACTAGTTTATCAAAATCCTAGCAAATACCGATGTCAGGAGAGAGAAAGCCCTTAATAAGAGACGACTTCAAAGTACAGAGTCCGTTCGCCGGCTTTTTCATTAGGAAATAACAAACTCCAAACCCATTGTAATTCTAATTCTATTGAGTAAAAAAGCTATCTATTTCAGGCATTCAACGAGCCCGATGACAGAGAAATTTAGAAATACAAACTTGCATGCTGTTGGGTTTAAGCATTATAAAATAACCGATTGACATTGAAAAGGTGAAAAACTTTAAGCCTGTGTGTATGATTGGATGAATTTTTATAAACGTATTTTGGATGGAATTAATTTTATATTATTAATTTTGATTAAAAGTAAGTTGAAAATAAATTGATTTATATTTAGAGTGTGTTTGGGAAAGATTATTTTTCCTTGTTTCAGCTGTTTTTTAGCTTAAAAGCTATTTCATAGATAATAGATAATCTAATATGTTTGGTATTTTGCTTAAATTAATAAAAAAAAACTTTTTTTAGAGGAAAAAAACTGCTTTATGCCATCTAGTTTTTTCTAGCTTAAGATTATTGTGATTTGATTATTTTTTATTCTCAAAACACTCTTCCATGTTTATCCCTACAAAACTTATTTCTAAACAAATATTATTAAATTATACAAATAACTCCATACCCTTTTTCGTAATTTATTATATAAAAGTGATTTTTTTTGCACCACCCAAACGAAATAGATTATCTTAAAATTGTTTTTCAGCAAACAGACCCAAACAAAAACAGATTTTGATTATAATCGATTATCATAATAATCGATTATACAAAAATTGATTATCAGCGTAATCTTTTTTTTCCAGCTTTCCCAAACACATTCTTAGAGTATGTTTGGGAAAAATTATTTTTTCCCAAAACAGCTGTTTTGACCCTTTTAAGAGTGTGTTTGGGAAAGTTGAAAAAAAAATTATACTGATAATCTGTTTTCAAATAATCGATTATTATGATAATCGATTATAATCAGAATCTAATTTTGTTTGGGTATGTTTGCTGAAAAGCGATTTTAAGATAATCTATTTCGTTTGGGTGGTACAAAAATAATCACTTTTACATAGTAAATTACGAAAAAGGATATAAAGTTATTTGTTTATATTAATAATATTAGATTTTTTTACATTAAAAATTCTTAAAATGGTTATTTTTTATATGTTGTCGCCAGTTTTTTTTTTCTATTATAAAATATTAAACAAAATTTGTTAAATTTATTTTGTTATGAAAAGTCAAGCTGTACAATCCAACACAAAAGCTTGCAGCTTGCGAAGCGAAGTAAAAGCATGTATGGAAAAAAAAAACCTTGCGGTGGCTGTATCATCATGTATAAAAAAGCTTCCGCCTTACGGTGAAAAAAAGGGAAGTTCGCATGCAAGTGTTGGGGCAAAAGGGGAACAAAAGTTGGAGATAGGAAATAAGTTTGAAAAAAAATCTAATAATCCCCACTTGTAGATTGTAGTAAAACAGCTTTTTTTTTTTAAAGAAAAAAGCTTTTTAGAAGATTAAGTTAAAGACCCAAACATAATAATTATTTCCCAAAATAGCTTTTAAACCAAAAACAGCTGAAAATACACATAATCTATCTATCCCAAGCATGCTCTAAGCTGTTTTGTAAATAATTGTTAGTGTTTGTGTTTCTAGCTTAAAATAGTAAAAAACTTTTTTTAGACAATTTAAGCTGTTTTTCAACCATATTTGTTATAGGACTGGTAGATTATTTTGTACAAATTATTTTCACTTCTAGCACCATTTTTCCTCGCTTGCCCTCGGTTCTCTCATGTCTCATCACTAGCGTTGCACAACATGCAATACTCAAGGCACTCAAATAACACTGTTGATTCCCATAAAACGGTACAAACTATACTGGACCAATTTGGTAGATCTATGGCTCAAATAAAAAATTGAAAATTGCCGAAAAATTTAATGATTGAAATACTAATAATAATAATATTAAAATATAAATTATGCTAGAAAGTTTATGGTTGATAGTAAAAAAAATTAAATGATTAAAATGAGTAAAAAAATATATTAGCAAGAAATAGTAAATTTTTTTTTGAAAAAAAAACATTATTCAAAAGGATATTATTCAAATAACTCCATACCAATTTTTGTCATTTACTATGTAAAAGTGATTTTTTTTGTACCACTCAAACAAAATAGATTATCTTAAAATCGTTTTTCAGCAAACATACCCAAACAAAAACAAATTCTGATTATAATCGATTATCACGATAATCGATTATTTGAAAACAGATTATCAGCATAATCTTTTTTTTTTTCCAAATTTCCCAAACACACTCTTAGATGTCTTAATAAAAAATGATTTATTGACTACATTACAATGTCAACCATTCACAATAGTCATATCATTAAAATGAAAATTACTAATAAATTTAAGGTATAAATGACTTCTGCATTTAGACAAAAAAACTTTTATTTTTTTAATTTTTTTTTACTTTTTCCACTCTTTTGTGATTGGTTACTTTGTTTTCATATTTTACGAAATTGAACTAAATAGCACCGCTGCATAAAAAAAAATATTTAACTATGAAAATAACTACCTTGAAAATCATACATAAAATAATTCTTTTAAAATACCATATTATATTTTTGCTACAAACGTCACATATTAAGAAAAACTTTGATTAGGATTTTTCAGTTACCATGGAATAGGTACGAAGTATTAATTTCCACCGGGAAATTTGGTTGACTACCTTTAGTGGGATTTTGCCTCCCAATCACGTTTTTTCATCTACAAAGCTCGAACTCGAGACATTGCTTAAGGGAATCGAGTCCAGTTCCATTTGGACCAAGGTAATGTTTGTTTAATTAGAATTCAATACTATATGAAGTTGATCTGTTTATTTATTTTTCTCAATGACAAAAGGAGAAATATTTAGCAAAACACAAAAGAGAATAAATAATTGGAGAAAGTAACCAAACAAATAAAAAGGAAAAAAAAAAAAAAAACAGGGTGCTTTGTATTTTGTGATTTTGTCCAATTATATGCTTGTTCACGTAGGAAAATATATCATCAGGATCAGGAGAAACTTCCCTTCTTTCACCGAAAGTGATCAAGATGAGTTTCCTTTTCATGGGTTGCTTTCTTGCCAATGTTTTCTTGAGCAGCAGTATCCCTCTCTTGTCTAGATAATAATCTCAATCAATTCAAAGTCCAAAGATTTTAATATATTACAACTTTTTTATTAATATAACCATTATTTTTTATATAAAGAAAACGAATATAGATATTTAGGTAGGTCTATATATGGTCTAGAGTCCATATATGCTCTTGAGTAAAAAAAAAAAAAATGGGAACCACTAGATATTAGACAAATTGATGTACTTAAAATTCATATTTAATCATGTATAATTTTGTCACTTAAATATATTAAGTGAGTAAATATCTAATAAGTGAAATTCCGGTTAGTGTTTATTCATCTTTCAATGGTACACCGAGCACAAGAGAGAGGATGTGGGAAATCTAGATTATCTCCCTGAGCTAGAACAAAGCAGTTAGTTTTCCTTTTTTAAATCCTAATATGCCCCAGTGGTAGGAGAAAATACATTTATAATTATAGAAACAATCAAATTAGTTAGAAGTCTTAGCTCAATATAATAGTAGGAGAATATCACAAAAAAATAACATTATAGAGGTATCTTCATGATTAGATTCATGAGCTAGCCTCCAACTTATTGCATAAAATATTGTCGCAGTTTGTGTTGCACCAAGGGTTGGAAATCAATTCAAAGATATGCGAGTACTACCCATATTAAAAAACAATTGCAACCACGTGATTAAGGTAAAATAAGTCATTCTAGAGATTTATTTATTTCTTTGTTTTTTGGTTTAGATTCTAGAGATCAGTTCAGAAATAAGTCTATCAAATTGTGGTTGTTTTCACACGGAAACTTGATAGAATGTCGTCTTGTTATGTGTGGATCTTTTCATGTTCTCTTGTGTGTGTAGAGAGAGAGAGAGAGAAAGAGAGAGAGATACAGGTTGGAAAATATTGAAGAATTCAATCATAAGTACTTGAATGACATTTCATTTGGCACATATATGAGAAATCAACAAATCAATCATTCTTGTATCCAATTACAACAAAAAAATAATGAACCTGTTCAGCGAAAATCAAAAGTTGTTATTGAAATAAGATCTAAAGCTAGCTAAACATTATCTAGCACATAGACAAACAAACCTGTCAAGGTAAAAAAAAAAAATTCAATACAAACCTGTCATGGCGTGACTGACTTTTTCATTTATGATAAACTAATTTTGAAAGTGGATCAGATTTAAATTTAATAAAACACTACTGGGAATAATGTGAAAATACTAATTTATAAACTTGTAGATTGTTCATGCTATGTAGTAGTCTTTTACAAGAATTCCAAAGGGCAACAAGACCTGGTTCTAATTTTCCATGCCTCATATATCAAATATAACATTCTTTTTTTCAAAAAAAAAAATATTATAACATTCTTGCTTTCGTACCTAAGACTATTTCTACAGCTATTTTTTTATAAGCAATTCTACAGCTGGTTGAGTTTCTATAATAGTTTTTTATATGCACTTTTCTATAATAATTTTTTTTAATTTTTTTATACAATGGTTGTTAAATTTAAGAAGGAGCATATCAGTTCAATTATGATCTATGATCAAGGTTTCAAAATGTGATCGCGTTGCGTTTATCATAATTACGGAAATTATAGAAAAACGTGGCCGACACGACTGCAATTGCGATTGTATTTCGGAAACCGCCAAAACCAAAATGTTGGGGCTCTGATTGTGATTGGAGGCCTTTATTTAAAACCTTGATTATGATATTACTCAAATTAGTCATTGTAAAATTAACATGCAACAATTTCGCTTCTTTTCTTCTTTTCATTTTTTCATATCGGCCTTTTATAGTTTAGTTTTGATTCATAGTAAAGTAGTATTACATTAACGCCCTCTGATGCGCTGGAAAATTATTGAATCAAATTTATCTGGCAGACTTGGCAAATGATATTGCAGCAGCACATAAGCATAAATAAATAAGATAATGTAAAGAAAAGTTATACATTGTTGTTAATATTGAAGAGTAACTACTGAGTAAGTAATGGCTGCATAGAACAATAGACTCTGTCCTCTTGCCGTAACAAGCAGGACTTTTTCTCTCATACGGGAGTTAAAGAACAACCAATTGTACTACTAAATTCCACCAAATTCTAAATTCTTGTACGAACAAATGCAAATAGTCAAATATCCCCGTTCTTGTATTCTGATGGCCAATTCAATGATAAAACAAAAGGAAATAAACAGATAAAAACATTTTATGATTAATCAGCGGGGAACCACATGTTCGTGGGACCAAACATATCAAATAACTATCAATTGCATCAATTGTAACTTGCAAGGCAGTTAACGCTAACAACCATGAAGTACAGCCTAATTATGCCCACTAAAGTAAACAGTTGGTGCCTTCATATAATGCACGAATCATATCACTAATCTTATCAAAGACTAACGCACTAACCCAAATAATAATAACAAATTTAAATAAAATAAAAAAGAAGCTTAATTTCAAAAGATAAAAAGCAAGGATTACAGTAGACAGAGGAGACCTAATCCTATGAACATTCACTCATACCATTCACTAAAACTCAAAAATAATTTCAGAAATTACATCCCAACCCCAAAATTGCATGACATATACATACACAGAGACTGCAACTTTAAACAGAAATACCCATTCTACAATTGTGTGTGTTTGTATTGGAAATTCAACATTTCTAGCCAAACCATGAGCCATGGCAAATAACATTAGGACTAGGATGAAGATTATGAAGAAGAACACACAGAAACAAAATAAAATTATAATTATAATTTTTGGGTTAAAATATAAAAAAGTGTTATGGTTATTATTGTTATTATCATCACCTTAATCTACAAAATTTCAACCTCTATACAAAGGAGAACGCTCTTGAACCACTTTAGAAACCTTCGATTGCCGGAAAGCCTTCATCGGGCTCGGAAAGAACCACCCTCTCCCCTTCGTCCGTCCTCTCAATTCTCCGTCACTGGCGCCGGAAACCGCCGCTACCGCCACCGACCTTGACCTCGCCATCACCGCCTTTCTACTCGCGTCGCCGTCGTCGTGCCTTTCCGTCAATACCTTCTTTGCCTCGTAATCCTGCTCCCTACTGCTCTTATGCGACTTGAACATCGACCAAAACGACCTCGCCGACCTGCTCCCGTTCGGCGCCGGCGAATCTCTAACGCCGTCGGTATCCAAATCACCGGCGGCGGCGGATGAGAATCTAGATTGCGATCGGAGAAACGGAATCGCCATGGAGCGCGATCGCCGGAGGCCAGGCTCGGACTCGATGAGGCTGTAGACGCGACCAACCGTTCCGGCGCCGTCGCCGGCGAAGGAGAATCGAGAGAAGGAGGAGGAGGAAGAAGAGGAAGAAGTGGAGCTGGTGGCGTAGCAGGAACAGGGGCGCACTTTAGCACAGTCAGGGCAGAGAGTGACGAGGCGGTCCCGGAGGCAAATTGGGCAGATTCCGCTTCTTCTCCGTTTGGATGGGTGTTTGGGACACTTCCAAACCTCTTCTTCGTCCAGGTACATCGCCATTTTCTTCTCTCTTTCTCTCTGTTTTCCCTGAAAATACAAAGTTTTCTTTTCTTTGCTTTTCTTTCTGTCTTCGTTTTTTTTCCTGGTGGATTTTCTTCCTCTCTTTTCTCTCCGTGTCTGTGGTGTGGGGTTAGGATTTTAAAAGGACTGGGTTTGGGTTTGGGTTGGGGTGTGATTTTGAGAAAGGAGGAGACAAGTTAACCATGGTTAACGTCGTGGGGGGCGCTTTGCCGCTTTCAACTTTTATTTGTTAACCGGGGTTAATAGAGGTTAGCGATCATGGGGAGAGCCAAACGCCGCGTTTTGGGTAACGGTTTTGACCAATCCTCATGAAGGAGGAGTGGCATCTTATGATTTAGCCCCTCATTCCTGGATGAATTAACGGGAATGCCATTCGTCACTTTTTGCATAATTTCTGTAATTGTTTTGTGAAAGTTTTTTTTTTTTTGAAAGCAATAAATATATAAAAAGTTGAATACAATAATTTATAATTAAATTGGTAAAATTATATCGTGTAACTGTAAAATTACATATATACACATATTAATTAATATATTTTTTTTGGGTAAAATATTAATTAATATTTTTTAAAAGGAGGATGTGATGGCTGGGAGTTGTTGTGTATAAGTTGTAAACGTAATGCAGAATTGCAGACAAATGGAGCACATTTTCACATCTGAGATGGGACTCCAAAGCAACCCAACAATTGAAGACAAGGTCCCACTCCCAACAAGATTATTACTACTTAATAATAGTAGATACTAATATTTTTTTTTGGTGAATAGTAGATACTAATATTTGCATATTTCTTATACTTATTTTTGGTTTTTATTAAAATTAATTCTTAGTGTGTAAAAAGACAACTAAAAGTAAATACAAAAGTTTGAACTTACATAGCTATGTGAAAATTTGTGAGTGAAAAGTTGTGATATTTAGCGTATTTTTTAATGAATAATTTAAGAAAATAAAGGAAACAATTGAACCAAAACTTGTATTTTAAATTATAATAAAGTCTTGCATGATACAATAAAAGATTTGTCACAGAGGCTTTGAAGTTTTGTGAGTGAAAAATAAAAAACAGTCGTTGAGAATTGAGATATCTTTGTTTCCTTAAAAGGACATTCTCGGGTCGACTTGGATCAATCGGATTCTAACGTGATCATCAAGGATCTCGATAAAAAAAATATTATAAAAAATTAGTTCTATAATTACTTTACAAATTATTGCTATTTGATTAATTAATAATATAAAAATTTTGTAATCCATCAAAATTTAGAATTAAAATATACCCACAAGATTTAGAAAAAAATTATAAAAAGTACACTAATCTCCAACTTTGGTTTAATTACATCCTACAAATTTTTTTTTTCAAAGGTTATATTGACCTCCCTTTCAGTGATAGGCCAGTATAATTTTATTATCATTCTTCAAGAAAGACAAGTGTAATAATAACTCAAATCTTATGAAAAGTTTGATATAATTTTGAAAAAAAAAAAACTCAATATAATCAAGGTTTTATTAACCGGTGTTCTAAGCTATCGAATCAACGAACATCTGGTTAACTTTTTTCGAAAGTTTAACTTTTGAAGATGGTCAAAGCCATTGGATCACCGAGTTTCTAATTGTTTGGTTGAGGATGCCACGTGACACCATAAAATAAAGGCATGAAGGGGCAACCACTTTGACAAAATCTTGTTAGCTCATCTAGTCGTAAGATGCATTTTTAAGGATGGTAATTTGTATCCTATTGATTAGGTACTCGTAAAAATTATTCTTAATGAGTAGAATAATTATTCGTATAATGGGTAAGGATTTGGATATGGGTAATTACCTACAAATTTGAATGGGTACGAGTGCGGGTACTATGGTACCCATCCCGCCTCATACTCACACATGTTTATATGTATATATAATTATTTATTTATTTATTCATATTACTAATATATATAATTTTAACTGTAATACAAATTTTAAAACCAAAATTAATCTAAAAATTCTTAACTTTCTAAACCTAATTCAATCTATAATTCCTTTTTGGATGTTTTTATTTATTTAAATATTTTGATTTGTAATATTTATTAGTAGAATTAAAAGACATTTGAATATCTTTTAATTGTTATAACTTTCTTTTATTATTTATTGCTTTTTCACTGTTAAAGTGTGGGTAACGGATGCGGGTATGGGTATGGGTACTTAGGTACCCAGAGAGTACGGGTAAAGGTATTAAATTTGGTACCCACGAGAGTACGGGCCTGGTTATGGGTAATTTTTTTATACGTGAGTGTGGAAACAAGTACTATAATACCCTACTCAAACCCTACCCATTATCATCCCTATGCATTTTGTACTTTTGCTTTATTAAGCAATAAACAATATTTTATTAGAAGCAATGTCAATAATTATCAACTCTTTTGTGAAACGGGGAAAAGCTTTTCAACTCTTTAGATATTTGCTAATTCAAATGTAGTATCAGAAGTCATTGAAGTAAGCAAAATTTTCAACCCTCGGACATTTCTTAAAAAGTTTAATTCCTATGTATCGTCAATATAAAGAAGTTTTATATACATATTTAATGATATTTTAACAAATTGATAGTATTATGATTTTTCATTATTAGTATTTAAAATAAAAACATATCAAAATATTAGTGAATATCAGTATAAAACTTTTTACACTAATAATATATACTTCTTTAATTCATTTGGTAATGTACTAAAAATATATATTTATAGAAGAAACATGTATGAAAAGAATTTAAATGTTGCCCCACATAGTGATGGGAATTAATTGTCAACATGAAAGCTTTTCGTCGGGCCTATTTTTTGACAATGATTTTCTTTGAAGTCTTGTTGGAAGGTCTTGTCGGGGGGACGGCTGGGATAAACGTTTTAATTCTTGACACAGGCCTGTTTTAATAGATGAGTTATGATATTTGCACACCTAAATTTGATACTAAGATGAACATCTTGATTAATTATGTGTAAATTTTTGGTTAATTCAGTTCATTATATGGTTAATGAGTTATATGAAGCTTATTTTCCATAACCATGTAAATATTTGGTTAATCACATGCAAATATCTGGTTAATTCAGTTCTTTATATGATTAATGGGTCATCATGAATTAACCAAATATTTACATGTGATTAATCATATAATGAACTGAATTAACCAAATATTTATACCAATTAACCAAGGTATCAACTTTAGATGTCAATTTTGGGTGTAAAAATATCATTTATCTTAATAGATAGATCTTGTTATTGTTATTTGTGGGTTGTAAACATGTCCCACTCACTCATTCACTAAATAAAGATATTTGGACATATAATTTGAACATCTTATATAGATACAGTAAAGTTTGTGAGTGACTTGGGAGTAGTGAAATACCTGATGAGAGATTAAAAAAACAATAAATAAATGAGAATGAGTAATTTTATATAATATTAGACATTATTTTTGTGTCTAAATATCACTACTCCTCACTTATAACTTTCGAAGTTCGAAGTACACCGAGTGGCATCTAGATTCCGGTACTGGTAGTCTGGGACGTGTTTGCTTTGCACGGAGCTAAGCTAATAAAGGAGGAAAATAAGGGGTCGTTTGTTTAAGTTTTAAAAAAATAAATAAATGGGGTAAAGAACGGATTTTTTTTTAATCGAGCTTCTATTTAATGAAAACTGTTTTGGATTTTTTTATACATGGAGGGCTAGGCCCAAAAAAGAAATAAGAAAGTATTATACATAAACTAGCCGGGTTAAGAAAGCCCTGACTCATCACCAAGAATGTAAATAGTTAGTGAAATATGTTCTCATAGCGTTTTCTTAAATTTATGTTATCTTTTCCCCTTCAAAAAAAAAAAAAAAAAAAGGCTCCAGCTTTGATGACACTTTCTCGTTAAAGAGATATCTTTAATAGCGCTTCATGAAAATACTTTTATGTCAACATATCCACCTTTAATAGCAAATTCAGTGAGGAAATGTTATATCTTGCCCCATTTAATTAAAAAACCTCCCCTTTAATACTTGTGAGCCATTGTAACTTTATCTCATCTCATTTCTTTTTGCGCTTTCTCACTTAGCATTGTACTCTTGGTGAGTTATCTTCTTTCTCTAATCTTCGTTCTTCCCGTAATTGTTACAATTTTCTTACTCTATTTCGATTCCTTCTACGTATTTTAGAGAGAAAGGTTTAAAAGTATAAGTAGAAATTGGGATAGGGAAATGGGCATGTATTTTTATTTTATTTTTTGATTTTTCTGAATCTTGATTACAATTTTTCAATGATTGAACTGTATTCAAATACATGTGGGTTACGAGTTACTGTTTCAATCTCTCGTACACTCAGCTACAGCTACAGCTCCACCATAAGCTTCACCTCTTCATATTATAATATAATGTCTCAAATATTTCCAGAATTTGAAAGGTGCTTCCTGTTCCCCAATACAAGAAGCTAAACTAAAATCACAAGGAACTAGACAAAATTCCTTTGACAAGAAACATTGACTGCTTGATAAGATAGCGGAGTTTATAGGTTAAAAGATATAGGATTTTTCATATCTAAAATATATTATGAATCAGTAATATCGACTTAATGCACAGAAAGTCATATTTAATTTAACCTTACGTATACTCATTATAATATTTGTCCTGCTACAACATTTGACAAAAAGATTGGTTGTTGATGAACATTAATATATGGTCACTTTTCATTGTGTTTTCAACTTTCCACCGTTGCTATCTATGGTATACTATTTCCTTTCATGTCATCAATTATAGGTTAGAGAGAATAGGATTATTGACGCAAAATTTTCTGCGAAAGAACAGGATACTGATATGCTACTCAGCTTGTGGTGTCTGAAGAAGATGGTTGTTTTTTTTATAAGCAAATAGTATATTAAATTGAGCAATAGGAATATTCAAACCCGTATACAATGTATTAATAATGAAAGTACAAAGAAGGAGAACTAAAGGTAATTTGTCAAACAAAAGCCCAAAAAAAAAAAAATTGCTGCTCAGAGGTTGAAATATAGCTCTATTCATCCTCCCAATAAAAAACCCAACTAAGATCCACTCTGAAACAATATAACAGCCACTAGATGACCACCAAACGTTCTAACCACTAACAAAATGCATGGGACCTCGGCTGACTTGAGGGTGAGGCCTAGTATATATAGAGCGAGTATAGTTATGAGTTATTATGGGTGATTAGGGGCATCATTAATGAAGGTGGTTACAAAGTCATTATGGACGACTGTTTACTTTGCTTAAATGGCGATGCCTCTTAATAGTGCAAGATTCCCGACTTTTGGTCTCCTCTGACTTATCTGCTTGCCCGGAATGATCTCGGTTCGATGAGTACTGGGTTATTCGATGAGCCTTGACCGAGGTCCAATTTATGTAGTAAAAAAAATATAAATTAAAATTGACTTTCATCAATAAATATCATTTAAAATAAAAGAAAATAGCTTTGATGATTGATATATTCTTTTTACCATATAAACGGTGGGTATTGGAAAATATTAAGTCGAAGACTGAGGGACAACAATAGAACTACTTGTTTGGCATTGTAGTTTACTTTCTTTTAAAAGTTTGAAACAAAACTATTTTCTCTCCAAACATATGAACCATACAAATCTTATAACTCGGTTTTGGTTAATAGTGGAGGGTTATATGACTAGAATTTGTAATTAATCCATCGATGTGTTAATTACCTGCTAAAAGGCTTTTTAATGGTGTGCCTGGCAATGTTCTCCAATAGGGTTAATATGTTTAAATTCGCATGGGTGCGTATGGTTAAGCATAGTAAAATGGCATACAACGACACCATTCGTGATGCTACTGGGGTGGTGTGGGTGGATTTTGTAGTGAATCTTGGAATAACCTTAATAGCTCTAGCTGAGTTTTCGGGGGTGTTTCATGAGTTGAAGCTTTGGAGAGTTGGGGGTATAGACAAATATGAGTGGATATATTGGTTCCAAAAAGTGTTGAAGATCTGGTTTCATGTTGTATTCCTCCTTCACATCCAGTGACATATATTGTGCTTAAAATCATACCTCTTTTGTAGCGCGATCAAACTATGGTCATTTGTGATGTTTTTGGGATTCAAATTGAGCGGTTGATAAATATAAGAGCATCCACAGTGGTGGTAGGTGCTTATACACTTTTTGCTTGTTAAATATCATTCCTATTAAGAACCCACCATTGGAGTGAAGTTCTTGTTTAGCGTCAAATTTTTTGAGATGCTTGTAAGTGTGCTATTTTGTACTTTAAAACTATATTAGCAAAATTGTTGATTAAATGTAACGATAAGAGGTTATTTGTGGGACTCATTTAGTAAAAGTTTTATAAAGGTACTGGGTTAAATATATGAGGCCATTGTAAAAAAATAAAATGAGGGATATGTAAACGCGTGACTTACGTAAGAAATAAAAAAATAAAAGTATGAAGTGCTGGGTTATGGATGTTCTAATGAACCTCGTACTTGGCTTACCCAGAAATTTAAGGAAGATTTAGTTAGGGTGGTTGGTCATCATTGAATGGTTAGGATGGCTTGTCACTATTGGATGACGTAGTCTTTATATTTATGTTATTGTTGTGTGATTTTGATCCCATTTTCTTCAAAAAATAATATAAAAAATAAAATAAAAGTGAAATACGAGACACTTGACACTTCTTGCCTGAGGAGTGTTACGAACACATTCTCTAACATACTCTTTCCAAAACACTCCCTCTCATTGGTTGAAATTCATATGAGTACCACTATTTTAGAAATGAGTCCCATTAATTCATGTGGGTCTTACTTGAATTTTGTAGAACCCGCATGAATTTTAATCAATAGGAGGAAGTGTGTACTGTGTGCTGGAAATAGTGTGTTAAAGAATGTATTGCTAGCATTTCTCCTTCTTGCATTTACCCAATAAATAAATAAATTAAGTAGACAGACCTGTGCCTCGATTCGAGGACATATACAGCCTTTCAATTGTAACCCACCAAATTGTAAAGCGATAGTAGGAAGGCCCACGACGTAGTTCCCTGACTAGCTTTCATTTGACGTGGGCCACTCAGAGGCCCAAAGAGCGCAAAAATACTGGGGTATATCGGTCCATTCTGAGAAGTATAATTGGGCTTCGGCGGATTACAAGGCTTGAGTTCATTTTCAATACTCATAATTAATAGTCAGTGTCCTTGGATCCTCTCATGTGACGTGATGGTCATGTTAGATAGATATAAACACATCTTTTAATATATATGTACCCACTGTGATTGGTTATAGGTTCCACTAGTTATAATTTTAAAAATTTATTCATTTCTCTCTCTAACAGGAGAGTATCCTATTTTATGTAAACATGAGAGAATCCAAATCCGTATCCGAAAAAGATAATCATAATAGCCTGATTATTCACGTTAAGCTTGTTTATTGGAAAACGACAATTGTCGGTTAGAGGTGGAAGATCCCCTGGATCTGGTAGCAACGGTGTTAAGTGCAAGTCCAATTATATGCACCCATTTTCTTCTTTTCAGTAGTCAAATGCATCCACCCTAAAGACGGGAAAGGGTAGGGCACTGCGCACGGTGGCAATTCTTCGATAAACAAGTGAATTGGGTGGATTGACAGCCTTTTAGCACCATTAAACAAGGGAACAATTCCTCGATGCTATATGAAAGTCTTACAATCAATGCATTAAGTTTGTCTAAATTATATATAATATATAAATTTGATCCAGTGATAAGTATAAGTAAGATAAATTTTTTCACATGTTACGTTATCCTTTTAAGAGAGTGGGTACAAAGTGATGCTATTATCATTTCAAATTATTTATTCACGCTCTATATTAATCAATTATAATTGTAATTTATATTTTTATAAAATTATTATTGATTAACAAAGAAATGTGAATGAATAACTAAAAGTGTGGGTACAAATAATGAAGAAGAAATATAACTATGGTCCACATGGTATGCCTTTTGTGAGCAGCAGAGCTAATTTATCAAGCACTTGGAAAGCAATTGCAAATTCTTGGAATAAACTTGTCAGCATCAGCAACATCACTTGGATCATTGGGGATGGCAGAAACACCCGATTCTGGAGAGATAGTTGGATTCCGAGCATTGGAAAACATGAGGACTTGTATCCTACATAGGTTCCTCAATCTGAATTTAATTATCTTGTATCATTTTATGCGACTGAAGGAGATTGGAACTAGAGTCTGATGGAATTAATCCTGCCCGAGGAAGTCTGCACTGCTATATCTCATATTAGACCTCCTTTACCTGGGTATGCGGATGCTCCTTCATGGAATGCAGCCTCTGATGGACAATTTTCAATTAAGACAGCATATGAAGTGTTGTCCAAAGAGAGAATTCAACCGTCTATGCCTATTTTCAACGAAGTATGGAAATGGGAAGGGCCAACTAGAATGAGAACTGCTTTGTGGAAGCTTGCTCATGGAAAACTGTTAACCAATGTAGAAAGGAAAAAGAGGGGTATGACAGCAGATGATCTTTGTCCTAGGTGCAATTTATATCCAGAAACTGTTATGCATATGCTCTGGGATTGTAAGGAAGTGCAGAAGATGTGGTCATCTCATATTAAGTTTTTCGGTCTTGGTCAGCATGCTTGGCTAGTTTGGAACTTGTCCACCCCAGACATTGGACTAATTCCGTGGAAGTGGTCCATCCTCTTCGGAGTGGCAACTTGGACAATTTGGAGGGATAGGAATTCTCTGGTGTCCTCTCAGAAATCCTCAATGGACGAAGAACTTTGGTACATTATTTGTGGCAATGTTCATTTCATTGATTCTGTCATTAATAATCCACTTGCCTCTAGGGATAGGAAGCAAAGTTCGTCTCAGAACACTTGGACCAAACCTCCTCAGGGATGCTTCAAGCTAAATGTTGATGGATCTTATTGTACAAGAAGTGGCAGTTCAGCATGTGGTAGGATCATTAGAAATGATGATTGAGAGTTCTTTAAGGGTTTCTTCTGCTAAATCACTTCCAGTAATGTGGCAGAATTGTGGGGAATTTTGTTCGAGCTTGGAATTGCTAAAGAGTTAGCTTTGCCAAAGGTTATTGTGGAGTGTGATTCAAAGGTTGCTGTAGATATGGTTCTAAGAAGGCATTCTCCTAACCCTGCTCTCTCTTTTCTTATTGCTGGGATTAAAGGGTTTCTTAGGAGAGAGATTGGTACCTATATATTTATCATATTCTTAGATCAGCAAACATTTGTGCTGATTGCTTAGCAAAGAAAGGCCATACGGGATCTTTTTCTTTGAGCATGGTAGATAGCCCTAATCAGCTCATTCAGCTGTTGTTACTAGATGACCTTAGGGGAGCTTGTTCCTCTAGCGATGTTTTGAATTTTTAATATATCCGTTTCTTATCCCAAAAAAAAAAAAAAAAACAAGTATTGATATCTTTATGTTTTTTTTTTACTAAAAAGGATATTCATTCATTCAAATTGGTAAAATATATCGAAAACAACACAAATTCAACATCGCTAAAAACCGACAAGGATAAATCTGCGAATAAACTCACAGCACCCAGGTTAATAGCATAACATGGCAAAATGGCTACAAATGTGACAAAGTCAAAGTGACCGAAATACCCATGCCTCCGGATCTGTAACGTTGACGCCCAAGTCTTAATTGAATCTGTAATGGTTCGAAGCTGATCTGTCAATCTGAACCAAACGAACACCGTAACAATACGGGAAACCAAACGGCGCCGCAACAAGACGACGAATTTGGCAGGTAGTGCAAAGACAGAGAGGGTACGATGCAATACTCAAATGCTTAAAGAATCACAGATTAAAAAGTACAGAACCCAAGCAATAGTCAAGATCAGAATTTCATTTCTAAGAATCAAGTTTAACAAAGTGCCTTGTTGATTAAAAAAGTGGTTTTTTTTAAGATTCAAGATTAGATATTGTTTCTCGTTTAAATCATAAATTATGACTATGTACTTATTTTAAAGAAAACTAAGATGCAAAATAACAAAATACCATTTTAAGCGGCAAATTGAACGCACGAATCCAATTTGCTAAAGACTTCATATGCGCTTGGATCAATTGCATAACACAACATTTCAAGATACCAGAAGATATTAACAACAAAAAATAATATTTACCTGAAAAAGAGGATGAAACTTCCCAGAGCATGCCTTGACAACCTCTTGTCCCACAATTCCACCAAACATAGCCGCATGCAGATGACGAAAACACAGAAAAACATAAAAGAAAAACCAAATCTATGTGGAATAACCACTTATTTAGATAAAAGGAGAGAAAAAACGATGTAGAGGGGTGATTCCAGGCCAAAGATGGCCCAAAACCACCCCCTTCCAGTCAATGAGGAAGAAGGAAAAAACGATGTAGAGGAAAGGTTGAGAGAGAGAGGTGACTTTAGGTTTTTTAGGTCACCAGATTGTCTTGGTCAACGTGACGTGATTGATATCTTTATGTTGAGTACAGTACTATTGGGGAGTATCAATCGACATCCATTACATTTATTTTCACTTTTATTCTATTAATTTTTATTAAAAAACATTTATTTATTTTGCCTCAATTGTTTAAATCTGGGATAGCATGAATTAAAGGCTTATACAAGTTTATAGGACTCTATTATTAATAATTTGGATTCAGGAATTCTCGCCAACTAAGCAAATTGTGCTTATTATTACTCCACCTCCAGTTTGTGAGAAAAGGCTTCAAGCAAACTACGCTCTCCAAGTCCAACTTTCAGTGTTTACCTAAAGCCTTTAGTTGTTGCTGTATATGTCAAGTCTCTTCATTTTTTTTCTTGGATCTTATCAGATCTGAAGTTAACTTATGGCTTTTCCTATTTTTCATGTTAGTTCTCTTTGTATGAATATTTTGTGATAAGGAGATTTACTACCACCAACAAATGAACTTCTTTATCTGTTACTATATGCACCCTGTATTTGTTGGTGAGTTTTTCTGATTGTTTGAGTAGTGAACTGGGAACTAGATTGGAAAGTTGAAAACCATTATTTTTTCTTTTGAAGATTATGCTAGTGAAGAGATTCCTTAATTTTGGTCCTGCCTTGGTGAAGAATGGCCCTTATTGTGGTGGGAAGTTAACTAAAACTGATTAACTCATTGTTTTATTATGATTTTATTTTTCATCGCTGTGCTTACATGGAAATTTAAAAAGCTTGGTTTGTGTTTCTCATGATTGTGATTTCCCACAAATATTTGATCCCTTTCGTGATATATAAATCCATATATATGCTTTTGATATTGTAGCTAGGCTCAGTGCATAACATATTTAGTTCTTACAATAAGGCAATCCAATTACCCTTGCCATACTCCAGCAGAACTAATTAAAATAAATTTGATCAATTTGACCAGAAGAAAGGCATACCATACCTGATAAACACTGATCAGAGAGACCAAATGTTGCAATGAACCTAGAGCTGGCAAAAGAATTCGAGGATCAATTATCCATCCACAGTAAAACTCATCCAATCCATCTAATAATAAAAAAATATTAAATGGATTGGATGGGTTGGATTGTTTTTATTAATGGATGGTTAATGATTCATCCTATGTTTTTTCTAATCCACTGGATCAAACAAAAAAAACAAAGTGGATCATTTATCATCCACTCCAAAATTAAAGAAAGTTTGATTCTAATTACATTTTTTCAGTCTAGATCTATTCATCTCTCTCTAGTATACTCTCCCTCACACACTTAAAAAGTCAAACGCAATCACTTTTTTTTTACTTCCGCGGACTTACAGAGATGCGTGGCTTGGTTTCTTCCAATTCTCTATTTCAAAGCAATCATTCTCTCTCTATCGGTACCTCCATGTCTATCGTTCTCTCATAGTTGTTATCACCATGCTTATGGTAGTGTTCTCTCAATCAAAAATTAAGTTTCATGCATAAATAAATTTGTTCTTATTTAATTAAGGTCCTTAAGATTTAGAGTGAAAAATTATTTAGTATATAAAAATTATTCAAATAAAAGTTTAATGTATAATATATTTTTAAATGGATGGGTCAGATATTCCTCCATATAAAAATGATAAATGGATGGGTCGGATGATTTTTTATTAAATGAATCATGGATAGATTGGATTTTTTTAATACATTTTTAACTGGTCGAAATGGATTGGTGGATTGTTTTTGTCCGATCCATTATATTCCGAATCAAAATCCATCCGATCCATCCGTTCGCCACCCTAAAATTGAACCACTCGAATCTGATTGCACCCAAAATAAGTTTGAAGAAGATTTTGCAATAAAATAATAATATGTAGGCAGCGTCTAGCTTTGCTATCTCACTTCTATTGGGTTTTTCAGTAATTAAACATGACAAATGAACTTACTGCCTGTGATGCTTGTCCTCTGCGTTCTGCCCTAGCTAGCTAGGAGAGGAGAGTGAGCCAAGTGAGGGGCAATGTTATTGGGTTGAGCCATTTCATTTTCTGATTATGTTATTTGGGTTTTTTGTGCAGCATGGTGTTTGTAAATTGTAAGGTAATTACTTTTGTTTGTGTTAAATGGCAAGCCCTGTTTTTATGGGTCAGCCAGGCCCAAGGTTGATGGGCCTGTCGGGCTAGTCGGGATGAGCCAAACAGGCCCAGTTTTTTTTAGGGACACCAATTTAAGAACCCAACTCGGCCTAATTCTGAGTTGTTCGGATTGGCCATCGAGCCGGACTCAAATTGCCAAGCTCTAGGAGAAGAGGTATCTCCTTTTGTTACCTCGTGTATGTAATCTTTATGGATATTGTGGTGGGCTTATGGGCCAAAACAAGAGTTATCTTACACTATTAATAAAACGGTTATGAATCCCCTCCATCAAATTTATGTCCATCATCTTTTTATTAACAATCATATATTATGCAACCAAGAGTCACTATTAAAATTGACTTGTCATTTCAACTACAAAATAGCATATAAATGACGATTTGATTTTTTTTCTTTTTTTCTTTTTACAATTAAGATGATTTATTCTAAAAGTTCATCATATAAATAATAAAACCAACTTGAAAGCAAATATAAATTATAGGAATCATAACTATATATTAACCTAAAGTATTTATCTTCCGAAATGATAACAATTCTTTTTATTATAAGCTTTGAAATTATTTCAGCTTCTAATAGTCATACTTTTTCTGCATATTGTAATAATTGAATTTTATGCATTTTTTATTAGATGGGTGTAATTTAAAAAACAAATTATTGAATTTGTTCTTTTTTGAAATTATTTTTAAGGTGGTTTTTACTTTTTACCACAGTAAACTGTCCTAATTATTTTAATTTCTTTGTGCGCCATATCAATTAAGAATAAAGATGGTTATCCAATGGTGTCACACGGATTAGCACATACTAGCAACTAGCAAGTAGCAAGAAGTGTCACTTGGCATATTAATGTTTCACCTTTAAACATAAAGCTTGGGGGAGTCTCCGTGCAAGGCACGGGCTCTTTACTTGTTTGATAAAAAGTTAATCACATAAGAAGAGTGACAATTTGATACAAATCAATGATAATAGACACGCAAGCAGTACTTACAATTTCCTTCAAACAAGCTGCGAGTGCGTGGCGCCACGGCTTCCCATGAACTTTGTTCATTTTAATTTTTCTTTGCCCTGAGATGATGATTCAGCAAGTCCAGTCAGTTATCTGCAATTTTCCCAACTAGGATTTTTGTAGATATATCATGCATGTTTTGGGCCGTTGATAATAAAAAATAAATATTTTATAAATAACTACTTTATAGTCAATTTTAATTTTTATGACACATAATACTTATTTACTAAATTGTAAAAAAAAAGTTATAAAAAAAATGGGTTCAAATTAACTGTACTAATAACATCATTCAAAAAAGGACCATGCAACAATTCGTTCTGCCTTCACTGCTGACTACCCTACCATTCGCTCTTGTGTGAGATGGCTATCCGAAGCTATGCTTCAAAATTAGAAATCATCGTACTATAACAAAATTTTTCCCTAGGGACACGTGTCCCTCTCCCAGGAAAATTTTTCCCTCCCAAGACAACACCCCTTTTTCCTCTTCTTCTTCTTCTACAATCTACAACAGAGCTGTTATTTGGACAACCCAAATACGGGACTGTCGCGACCGTCCCGTCCGGGAGCCGCGAAAAGAAGGTAAAAACAGAGGAGTCGCCACCAATATTTTATTTGGAAAAAAACATTGGAAAAACCATTTATTTAAGGTAAACTGGTCTTAACAAAAAGATAGAGATTTGAGTCCGGGAGTCGGTTACGAGTAGGGAAGGTGTTAGCACCCTACATCGCCCGTTTAAAAACGGTACCTCAAGTTAATTGTGCAAAATAATTTTAATAACTTTTGAAAATTTATTTTACCCCAAAGAAAAATTTATTTGTTATCTTTTTGTATTTTATTGATTTTTGCATTTTTAAAAATTATTGTTGATAAAACCTAAATGAAGTTGAACATGGCACATAAGTCCACAGGGCAACCTCAAATCTAAGGGATTGAACATGGCACCCGAGTCCACAGAGCATCCCTAAAAAAACACATTTTTTATTATTTTATTAATAATGCTACCAAATTAAAAGAACACAAAAATAAAGGGGAAAATTTAATTTTGGCTTGACAGAATGATTAATTCTGCTCCTACGTATTCCCAGGTGCGATGGGAAACTCAAAGCCACGTAGTTCTTGTAGAAAATGTTTGATTTGTTGGTTGATTTTAATTTTTGGTAAAGATTTGATTCTTTTTTTGGGTTTTTTTTTTATATTTAAAACAGAGAAATGAAAGTCTTTTTTTTTTATTTTATTTTACAAAAGTAATTATTCTATTTTTATTTTTATGCTTGCCAAAAATAAACAAAGCAAAAGACCCAACTCATGATCCCAAAGTAATAAGCCCAAACAGTCAGCCCAATATCAAAAGATAAAACAAACTTTAATTATTATAATTATAATAAAAGCTAAATGAAAGAAAATAAAGGCAATCAGAAGGAAAGGAAGCTTCTAGCTTCTCATTGTCGTTACCAACGTTCCAAACAGAGGATCAAGGAGATTGGTGGAGGCAGATCCGTACGGCGGAGTGGTGGCGAGGGGCGGCTCGCGTGCGTGATTGGCGGTGGAGGATCCGGTGTGGCGAGGAGGACGCGGGTGTGCTTGCGCGGAGGGTGACGGCGTGATACTGGAAGGCAGAGGTCGCGGCGGGTTCAAGGCAGCGGAGCGGGGACTTGCGTGGCGAGGAGGACGCGGTTGTGCTTGCGGTGGGCGTCGGAGGTGGTGCGGCGCGAGTGGCTGGATGGTCTGAGCAGCTCCGCGTCTGGACGGCGAGCGGGTGACGACGCGGCTGCTTCTGGCACGGCGGTCTGCTCTGCGTGCGGCGGCTCGTGGACACGGCGAAGCTGGCGTAACAGTGAGGGTTCAGTTTGGAGTTGAAAGGAAGATGAGATTGGGGATGAAGATGATATCTCTATATCATTCTTTTTATTTTCCTTTCTTCCCTTCTCCGTATGCCCCCTCTTTTCTTTCTCTTTTTTTTTCAGAATTTTCTCCTCTGTCAATTTTGTTCCCCCCCTCTCTGTATGGTGTTGTTCTGTATTTATAGAGGGAGATGATCTCTCTTCAATGGCATTGGGACCATATAAACTTGAGTAGGGCAGATGTTATCATGCTCTGGTCCCTTTCAATTTTCGTTTCTGTCTCCTCTTCCTCTGATCTAGGCATAAACCCTTCCCCAAGCTCTGAAAAATTACCCAAAATGGTGACTGATTCCTTGAGCTTTGTGGGGAACTCTGTTTTGACGGTTGTAATCCTTGAGAGCCTCCCATCTAAATTCTGATTTCTGGTCATTTTCAAAAATTGCATGGGTGTATGTTGGTTAATGAGAAAATCTGCAGAGGAAGGACCAAGGTAGGATAGGGTGCAGGTACTGTACGTTGGGAAGAGGAAAGATGATGCAAAACTTTTTATTTTACTCTTCAATTTTTTTTATTTTTTTTTAAAGAAATCAGATGATAACTTTCATTTTTATTTTGCTTAAAAGCTATTGGGCTTACTACCAAAAAGGGTTGGTTGTTGGGCCAAGGATAAAGTGGGCTGGATGATGGACTAAAAAACAACCAGGTAACAAAACAATTTGGGCCAATAACATAAACACATTTTTTTGCATTTTCTATTTTTTAATTTTAAAATATTTAAAGAAGAAAAAATACCCGGACAAAATTAGGTGTTCACAGGGACAACTTGGACAACTTACTACAGTAGCGCTACTGTAGCAAACTGTAGCGCTATTGTAGCGCTTTTTTTTTTTTTTCTTTCAAATTTGGACTTTTTTTAAAAAAAGAAAAAATTTATTTTTTCAAAAAGATCCATTAACCAGATAATGAATGGAATTAACCAGATATTTGCACATACTTAATCAAAAATTTTTCTCAACAAAACCCATTAACCAGATAATGAACCGAATTCACCAGATATTTGTACCCGATTAACCAGATATTTGCACATACTTAACCAAAAATTTTATTTATCAACAAAACCCATTAACCAGATAATGAACCGAATTCACCAGATATTTGTACCCGATTAACCAGATATTTGCACATACTTAACCAAAATTTTATTTATCAAAAAAACCCATTAACCAGATAATGAACTGAATTCACCAGATATTTGTACCAGATTAACCAGATATTTGTACATACTTAACCAAAAATTTTATTTCTAAAAAAAACCCATTAACCAGATAATGAACGTGATTCACCAGATATTTGTACCTGATTAACCAGATATTTGCACATACTTAACCAAAAAATTTATTTCTCAAAAAAACCCATTAACCAGATAATGAACGTGATTCACCGGATATTTATACCTGATTAACCAGATATTTGCACTTGCTTAACCAAAAATTTTATTTCTCAAAAAAACCCATTAACCAGATAATGAACCGAATTCACCAGATATTTGTACCTGATTAACCAGATATTTACACATACTTAAAAAAATGTTAGAAAAAAAATGTGTTTTTTTTTTTATTTCGAAATAAATAAAAAAAAAAAAAAAAAAAAAAAGTGAACAGTGTAGCGCTACAGTGCCGCACAGTGCAGCACAGTAGCGCTACACTGTGCAACTATACGGGTTGTCCCGTATAGTTGTCCACTTGGGTTGTACAAAAAACATTTCTGAATCTACAATACAGTTATTATTAATATTTTTTATTTCAAATTTCAAAATCTTTTCAGTATTTTCTCTCTCTTATTTATTTTAGATTTACTTACTCTGTAGGTCACTGAACTTTTTAGGAATTTTCAAATAGGTCCCTATATTAAATTAAAAAAAAATTGTAATTGGGCCCCCGAAATATTATAAAGATTTTATAAGGGTCCTTGAACTAAAAAAATTTCTAATTTAGTCCCTGCACTTGTATTAAATTTTCAATTGAGTCCATGGGGTAGGGTTCCGTGAAGAGGTTGTTAAGTTTGCTGATGTGAAACATGGAATCCCCCCAAAATTTGCAAAATTTTTATAAAGATTTTAATAGGGTCTCTAAACTAAAAAAAAAAATATTAATTGGGTCCCTGAACTTCTATAAAATTTTCAATTAAGTCTCGGAATTTTTTTATTTTCGATTGAATCTCATAATAACAACAATATCCGAGAAAATTCGTTAGTGATTTGTTGAATTGGATGGAATATTATTGATTTCATCCAAGCTAGATAACCATATCACTCCAAGCTGGATAACCATATCATTCATCTCTTACAACCCTAAATACAAATTTTGGGGGAATTCTAGGTCACGTTTCACATCAACAAATTTAACAACATCTTCACGGAACCCTACCACAGGGACTCAATTGAAAATTTTATATAAGTTTAGGGACCTAATTAGAAATTTGTGTAGTTCAGGGACCCAATTAAAATCTTTATAAAAGTCCGGGCACCCAATTATAATTTTTTTTGTATAGGGACCCATTTGAAAATTCTCAAAAAGTTCGGAGACCTACAGAGTAATTAAAACTTTATTTTATTGTTTATCATGCCTTCTATTTTCCATTCATTTGACTACCCTTTCTCATATCTTCTCTCCCAAACTCTTCCTATTCTTCATGGCACTGTTTACCCTTTTTCTCTTTCTCCATTCTTTTCAAGTTCCAACTTTGAAATCTATCACAATATCAACAAAAAAGAAATAAATAGGGCTTTGGTGGTGGGGGACGATGGTGGTTTGGTGAGTGTGGTAGTATGGATTGGCTATGGTGGTTTTAATCTACAGTGACGGTATTTTTTTTTTTTTTGCAACCTTTTCATTAATAGTGTTCCTCTCTCTGATCTATTTGCTATTCTTTTGCAAATTGTTGCTTTATGGCTTTCTCTACATTGGGTCTTCTTGCTTTTTCCTGCATTATCTGGACCATGGTCGAATAGTGTTGTAACCTATAGAGGTGGTCTGTTGATTTTTGTCACATGCCTTCTTTTTCCAAATTTTGAAAATAAATTCTCCAAACTGACACACCAAGCTGGAGTTCTCCTCCCGAGGGAATAATTTTTTGCTAGATTCAGAATTTAAGTCACCCTTTATCTTTTTTCCTTTCATCCCCCTTCTCACCATTTGCAATTTTCCCATTAGAGGGAATAATCTTTATTTAAATTCATCAAGCCTGAAATCATATTCCCCATGATTGAATTTTCTGCTTTAAAGCAACCACCATTAAGTTGGCATAGAATAATGATATTGTTAACTAAACTTTAGAAGTAGTTATTAGTTTTTGTGTTTAAAAAGAGGGTTGAGAATGTAATGCCACTTGCTACTGGCTGTGAGTGCAAGGAGATCAAGATTTCGGGATATAATGTCAATTGATTTGTAATGATTTATTATATTCATTTTTAAATTATGGGTCTACCTTCTAAAACTGTGATTGATGTCGTTGAATTCATGTATACTTTTTTCTTGTTGGTCTTTTGATGGTTCATTTTTTGCTCCCCTCCTAAAGAACTAAATTAATTTACTATTATTGGAAGTGGGAGGTGGTTCTAAATGCATGTGAAGTGTTTGAGAAATTTCCTTTTTGTGGGTAATGCCTAATTCCATGTTAGTCTAATGTTGGTCACATAAAATAATCATCACATTTTTTAGTATGCTTATACCAGTAATGTTACTTTTGAATGTACTCTTTGTTGTTTTGGAAGTCTTTTGTGTTTGAGTAACTTGATATAATCGGGACAGAATAATGATATGGCATTATGCTACTATAGCCACAACTTTTGACATGAAGCTTTGATATTACACCTTCTCTGTGTGGGTTTCTTCATTTGTTATTTAGAAATTTGTATCATCGGATGAAATGCCTTGGTAATAGGATGAATTGCCTAAATATAACTTACATTCTATTATCTCCTATAGTCTACATAAAAAGGTCTTGGTTTATTAAGAAAGTTAAACATATCTTAAATGAAGTTATTACTAAGGAGACAATATAACATTCTATGATTCCAGTAGTTTATTCTTTGATTTAAATCAAAGATAGTCAATATCTAACAAGACATAGTGTAATTTTTTGAGCTTTTATTTTTTGAGCTTTTATTCTTTATAGTCTTCTGTTTCATCCATGATTCCATCAAGACATAGTGTAATTCTATACCATGATTCAAAGTGAGTCTTCTGTTTCGTCCCTGATTCAAAGTGCAACCGACTTATAATCGTTCATCTGTGGTTATGGTGTCTGAAGATTCACAATTAATTGAAGATATAATGTAGAAATGATATAAAACATAACCTATACTCAAACTTATTTAAGGGCAGAAATATAACTCCTTTTCAGAGCTCATGGTATACTATGGATACTTTAATTCCATGCTACTAAAATTGAAATGCTTTATTTAGAATTTTTTTTTTTTAAGTGTTGCTCTGCATATTTAGCAATTAAAGTCGGAATTTTGAAAATTTCAATTTATGAAAACTGAACTCTCCACTTTTGGTGGAAAAATAGAGAAATAAAAAGAACTAAAATAATTACCCCCCCCCACCCCCCCCCCCCCCCAAAAATAGAGAAATAAAAGACCTAAATAATTACCCCCCCCCCCCCCCCCCCCCCAAGTCTTTTAATGTCTTCCATATATCATTTTGGTATTCTGATTGTTCAGTTTTTTTTTTTTTTTGTGATGGTTGTTGTTGGATTTTCAGACTTTTGAGCTGCAGGACCTTCATCACTTTCTGCATCATAATAGATGTTAGTCATTTTAACATTTTTTTGATTAAGAAGTGTAATGATTGTTCAATTTTAGGTCATTTTGGCATAAAGGTGATTTTGGCATTTTGGCATGTTTATTTCCAACTATCATTTCATTAAGGTTTTATGGGACTGCCAATTGTTTGATTGATGGAAGCTATTATTGGCATTTTATCAATTGGGTCACAGGAAAAGCTTCTCAGTTTTGTAGAGGCAACGAAGCTACCCATGTAATGAATGGTATATTTTGAAGGAAGAAAAAATAATTATAGGAAATATATAAATCAACATTTGTTGCTATTGACTGAGATACCGGACTGTCTTGATCTAAAATGATTCATATGTAAACTGTAACACCCCGATTTTCGTCTAGGGATTATGTTACTATGGATGCCTAGTTGTTGTTGTTGTTATTATTATTATTATTGTTATTAGTGTTATAGTATTTTTATTACATATATTACATATGATAATATGTGTTTTAATATATGATTATTTGCATTAATATGAGATTGTGTCTCTTAATGTTTGATTTTATATGATATGTGATTTTATTAATAATAAACGATTAAGAATGATATGATAAGATATCGTGTTAGTATTTAAATAGAGATAGTGTTATTCTTATATTTTAGCCCTCAACCAATCAGATTTCAGTCCTTATCAATATAGGATCATCATCTTTTTATTTATATCTTAAGATCTTATCATAATCTCCTAAGGATCCTATCTAGGAATAACTACCAAATCTGTCGCTAAACTTCCATCGAACTTTTGACCATCTTAGAGTCCGATTTAAGATTTGATCATTAGACATTAATTTGTAGATATTTCTCTGATCCTTCTAACGACACTAAGAACGCCTCAATCGGAAACTTGTAGCCCAAGTTATGGTCAAAATACCGAACTGTATACAGTTTGGGCTGAAATAAGAACCCGTTATGACCCAAACTCATATATATACCATTAGACTCGACCTAAACCTAGTTTACACGACCCCAACACTCAAAACTGCCTCCCTCCTTTCTCTTTGAATCCTTATGATTTTTCTCCCTAAAACTCTCTCTAAGGAACCCGTTCTTGCACCGTTCTTCACTGCTTCTTGATAGGAGAACATCGCTACAAATAGGGGTTCGTTGTGCTTGTTGTTTGGGATTTTAGAAAAGGTAAAATTCATGCACCTTGTCCCTTGTGTTCTTTCTTTCAAGTTCTTGACCTCTTCCTTTTGATTTCTTGATCTTAAAGTTGAACCAAAGTGTCTCTTTGGCATTCTTGAGGTCGTAGACAAACGCTAGTGAGACAAGACCCTAGTGGATCTTCTTTCTTCTTTTGAAACGCGAACCACATATCAGGTATGGGAGAAGAATAGTGTACACACTAGGCTAGGGAATAGCGTAAGATGAGGGGTTCCCATAGCCCCGTTTATTGTTGTTATATAATGTTATTGATGCCATGATCTGCCTGATTGTATGACTGAATTGTTTATATATTTAATTGGATTAATTTGTATGTTTATTTGTTATAATTATTGAGTTGCTCATGATGTGGTATGCCTATTGAATTGTCTTATGCCATGAGTTTTGGTTAAATTGGTATGAATACCCATGATTATGAATGTTGCTGTTATGACATGGATTATGTTGATCACATTGATTGGATATGTTGTTGATGATGATGTTACCGTTATGATAATGCACCAATAAAATGATGAATATTAGATAACTTAATTATAATAATTAAGATGTTTAAAGATGATAAGATGGTTAAGTCGGTACCTTATGGGTTACCGCACGTTGTTACGCTTTGGTGCTTTTTGGCCAAAGTAACCTCGATGCTTTTTGGTCGAGGTGTTGTTAAGTTGGACCTTGGTACTTTTTGGCCAAGGGGACCTTGACCCCACGGTTTGGGTCAAGGTGTTGATGTTGATGTTGATGTTGGTGATAAGTCTTGGATGCTTTTTGGCTCAAGCAAAGGAGGTGGTTGACTTGTGTGTTGTTGTGCTCACGCATTCATACGTTGAAGTTGATTAGTGGGGGATGTTCAACATAGGGGAGGTCGTCCTGTTATGATGATCTAGCCCAAGTCTCGGGTGGTTCACCCATGGTTTGGTGAACCGTGCGCCCCCGAGGTGGCGTACCCCGTTATGGTACGTCGGCTATCCAAGGGGTTCACCTATGGCTTGGTGAACTGCCGGTGTTGGTGCTTTTTGGCCAATACGGATATGTAACTCCAAAGTTGACTTCCTGAGTTAGTTGGATCCACATGCATTGATGGAGTAGTGGAATAGGGTTGCATTGCACCGCATAGCATATGTGGATGATTAACATGCTGTTGTAATATTAAATGATGATGTATGATGTTTGTTGCTATGCCTGATGTGATGTATGTTCATCTTATTCCCTATTCCCATGCCGTTGTGTTTACATGATTTCTTACTCCCTGTTTTCCTGTTTCTGTTGTTGCATGTATTTTCCTTATGCAGAGGATGGTGAGCAGCCAGTGGAGGAGTGATTCTGAGGAGCCGCGACTCTAGTTAGGATGCTTAGTTATAGTTGTTAGGTGTTTTCGGTTGTTTCCGTGATGTATCCAGATTTTGGTTATACCAGCTCTGTATGTGACATCGGGGTTGGGTTTTTCTTTATCTGTCTTGTTTATGTTTTACTGTTTTAAAACTATGTTATTTCCGCATTGTTTTGTTGACATGTGAAACCTTTTTATCCAAGTTTTCTTTTTAATCAAATAAATGCATGTTTTTATATTACCTCTTTTAAGTAAATGTTTTATATTAACATGCGGGGTAGAAGGGTGTCACATAAACTGACTTTTGCTTAAACACTTTTACTTGATGGGGATTAAATAATCTAGCGATAAATGCAAGATCTATAGTATCTAATTGTTTGACAGTCCGACATATAATCATTTAATTTGATTTTTCTTGGTGAATTCGTCCCTTATCATTCTCTGGAGATATAGGAGATATACTATGAAGTTTATCATCTCATTTTTTATATGTTGCTTTATTTTCAATATCTTTAAGACTGACAGAGGCTATTAAATTTTACACTCAGACTCCCAGATGTTTGGCCAGTTTGAGTATTTAGTAGGGGCTCCCAATTTCTACCCCAAACTTCATATTCATCCTCATAATCCTAATCTGCAAGTAGAAACCGTGGCTCGCAAAATAAATTCTAACTGTAGAGATAACGCATGAGGTTGAAAACAAGAAAGATAAGAAATAACAAGGTAGGAAAGATGAAATCCAGAAAATTGTTTATAATCATGCAATGCAGTTATGATATGATTCTTTAGGTTGTTTGTAAATTTATTGCCATGATGATACAAGCAATATGCTGGAATTTTGATACACGTACTCAGCAATCTACTGGTTCCTTGCAACAGGAATGGGAAAGGGGACACTATATTTCCACAATCCAAAATAATATTTGTAGTCTGTACACTATATATCCTTCCAAATGAATGGAGAGGGGGCAAGAAAAACTAAAGATGGATAAATTTTCTAGGGAGAACTTCAGATCATGTACCAACTTCATAGTGTTAGAAAGAACTCCTCACAAACAACTCGAATCATTTCCATCTCTGCCTTACTGCAGAGCATGTCTCCAAGTAAAGCAAAGGAACAAGACACTGTGACATTACTGATAAGCCTTATCATAGTTGTTCCAGTTTGAACTAACGGTGCATGTATGCACTGGATAGCACTATTTTACCAATTTATCATTGATATTAATATTTAGACTCAAGTAATACATGGTTATCCTTTCAAAAAAGAAAAAGTAATAAGTGATTATTTATTTGGATTTCCTATCTTTTTTTCTTTGGTCTAAACTGGGCCATTTTAACCTTTTTTTTTAATAATTAATCTATTTCTGTTGGATTTATTGTTTTTTTTTACTTAGTTTATTAAATATTAAATGTTAAATATATTATATTATAAAACTTTTAAACGTAGATTATATCAAAGATTGTAGAATATATTATATTATATCATATTATAGATTATAATATGTATTGTACGTGATTATATATATTAGATTATAACTCTATTATGTAATGAACTATTTTGTAATATAATTTTGAACAATTTAAAAGAAAAAAAAAATTGATAAAATGTATATTTTTTTATATATACCGTGCTATGCACGGGCTTATATATTATATATGTTGAAATATTTACATGATAAAAAATTAACACAAAGATACATCAATGTCATATTCTCAAAAGTAGTTATAAATAAAAGTACGATAAACTAACGGGAACAATACACATATCACTCCAATAAAATATATATATATATATATCACATGTGAAAAATAGATATTACTGTAAACGTACTTTATGTTGAAGGTTCACTTGAAAGCACAATAATTTTCTATTGGTTTAATTACTCTGTAGGTCCTTATATTTTTTCAGAATTTTCAAATAGATTCTTATACTTTTAAAATTTGTAATTAGGTCCCTGAACTATTATTTCATTTGTAATTAGGTTCATATACTAAAAAAATTTGTAATTGGGTCCTCAAACTTTTATAAAGTTTTCAATTGGGTCCCTAAACTAAAAAAGTTTTAAATTGGGTCTCTGAACTTATATAAAATTTTCAATGGAGTCCCTAGGGTATGGTTCAGTGAAGAGGTCTCTAAGTTTGCTGATAAATATATATTTTTAATTTTATGTAATATACTTTAAAAATAAAACAATGAATTAATATAAAACACTGATAAAAACAAAACAATGAACTATGCTTATATTCAGACACAATGAATACTTTTATATATATTTTAATTCTCGCAAGATGACAAGATAGACATTCAAGTTAATAAGGTGAACTTTCAAATCCACCTTATGTCCCAGTGAACCTCGATCAGGGGAAAAAGTACTACTTAAGCCCATTATATCAGAAAAATAATAAAAAATGAAATTGGGCCGTAAAAAAGACTAAAACAAAAGAGACCCATTTTTTAAAACATAAAGATACAAGCAACCCTAATATTCATTCTCCAATCTTTTGTGCTGCCGCCCCTCTCTTCCGAGTTTCTCACTGCAGTATCTGCGTTGCTTTCATGGTGGACCGTCCCACTCTTCTTTTTCCTTCTTTCTCTCATCCCTTCATCTCTATAACTCGTCCCATCTTTCTGCTTTATTTCGCCCCTCGTCTTCTTCTTTCTGCTTTATGCGTCTCAAGTCAGAGGAAGCGGAAACGCATGTTTGAAGCAGTACCAGTCGTCGGAAGCCGCTTGAGGCTGCCAGATTCAAGAAGCAAAATGCAAACCGCCGATACCCGGTGAACCACCGATTTTGCCCGGTTTTCCCGGTTTCGTACCGGTTCGACGGTTTTAAATCCGGCTCGCCTACAAAGCGGTTATAGATGCTGGCCGACCGGATGGCTGGCCGGTTGACGGTCCGACCGGTCGAACCGGGCGGTCCTGTCCCATTTTGACTACTTTGGTTTTTATAACTAACTGTTTTAAAAAAATATATATTTTTATGATTGTAAACAAAAATAATTTTGCGTCGACTTTTTTTTAAAATTATCTAAAAATAATCACTAAATTATTTTATAATAAAATCAATTATTTTTTAATCTTAAACAAACGGTTTTAGTCACCACGTTATATGGGCCATGTAAAACGTGATTATTGTTACTGGTTTGATCTCCTTTCTTTGTAAGGCTATCCTATATTGCTTTGAATTCAATAAGACATTCCTTAAACAAATCAATTTTAGTGTTTAACTTCTATGCAAATGAGATTTTTCGATGATAGTTGAAAAGTGGAAGGAAAATTAGAGAAAGAGAAAGGATGATTCCAGAGGTTGCAGACAGTCTCTTAATACACCTTCCTTTGTTTGTTTTGTTTTGTTTTTTTTTTGTTATCTACTATCTTTACTCAATTTTACTTGGTTTGCTTTTCTACACATGATTTGTTTTTTATATTTGCCAGGAAAAAGAAAAAAAATTTGGTGATGAGTTCGCGGATAATCCGTTTAGCCCGTGGACTATGCAGACTAAACGCAGACTCTGTTTTTCAAAATCCATTTATCATGTAGGCTTTTCGGTCTGGTTCATTTTAGTGTGGATCAATGTGAACCAGACTGGACCAATCCACATACCCTGATTTAGAAGTTCCTATGACACTCGTCATGAAATCCTTATCAAAACTAGTTATTGCACGTGATCCAAAGCAAAGCGCACAACAACATACTCCCTCCGGTCTCTATTATAAGCAAAAATTAAATGGGACACACATATTAAGATAGTTAGTTGATCTCATTTAAAAGAGTCATTGGGAATAAAAAATTAAGTTTGTTACCTAAATTACCCTTCCTCTTATTTATTAAGCTTGTGTTATTGAGAATAAAAGGAGTCATTGGAAAACAAAATTTGTATTAAATGAAGGGTATTTTGAGAATAACTTCATTAAATGAAAAGAAAGTAGTTGAAATTTGCTTATATTTTGGACCAAAAAATTTGGAAATTTTTGCTTACATTGTGGACCGGAGGGAGTACTTATTTTTCACACGTTTATTTTCGCTCGGCTACTATGAAATTGTGTATTGTCCTTCATTATTACTTCTTTTTACAAGGCACTTGCAAGAGAGGAAGGTTCACCAGGATTCGAGAATGACCATACAGGGTCACACTACTGGTATCGGGCCATTGTTCCTTTCACATGTGCGGCATTAAGAAAGGTGGCTCATGAGCAAGTCTTCGTGTCTAAAGTACTGCCTCCAAAACTCAATTATAAGTAAAAATAATAAATTTCACATTTATTAAGAAAACTAGTTAATTTATTTTAATTATCTTGATTTATATATATAAAAATGAGTTATACTCCTTTCGATCCATATTATAAGCAAACAATTAATGGAATACACATATTAAGGTGATTAATTAATTTCATTAAATCTTATAAAAAATTAGGTTTGTTACCTAAATTACCTTTCATCAAAAACTTCAATTTTCATTAAATGAGTCATTGGAATTTGTATTAAATGAAGGATATTTTGGGAATAATGTTATTAAATGAGTCATTGGAAAACAAAATTTGCTTATATAATAAACCAAAAACCTTGGGACTTTTTTGCTTATATAGTAGATCGAATGGAGTAATTACTAAACGACCCTTTAATTGTCCCTGAAATGTGCAATGCTCTTGAAAAAGTAAAGGAAAAATTGATTTGATTGATTAATTTTCTTGATTTTTGGAATACTTACATTAAATAGAGTTGAGTTGGTTGGATTTTGCTTATATTTGAGTCCAAAAAATATAGGTTTTTTTTTTCCTTATAATTGAGTCCAGAGGAAGTATTGATATTGATTACTGGTAAGATTTAATTAAGTCCTACTTTAATCATGATTTCCTGCACCGTAGATATTCAAGAAATCCAGGATGACATAGAAGAACACTAATGATATTTGAACACCCATTTGGGACACATTTTCTGAACATCCTAGACACAATGACAATTGTATAAATAGACACAATGATAATTGTGTAAATATAAATACACTATTAATACACACATTCTTGAGTGTCCATCTTGGGTGTTCATATAACACACCTCTAGAAGAATGCACACGAAATATATTTTGGATAATACAGAAAAGAGATTTTTTATAACAATAAAGAGTAACGATATATGCATCAAATATGGGAAGATGTTTTTTTTTAACAATGCACTATTAGTGATAATTAGCAGGGACATTATAAGTGGTACAACTGAATATTGAAATATATTGCGCTTAGATATTGTTCTCCCCTCTTTGAGAATAGGGTATCGAAACAGTCTCAATGCCAATATATAATGGCGGATCTTGACTAAAATACTAAAATATTTAGGAGAGTCACAAATTATTAATTAAACTAACGTAATTTTCAACATGATGTTAATATGACCCCATTTCAAATAAAACTCTTTGAACTTCATCTTTATAATTCAATGGATATTCCCAAATTTGGGAACACTTTGCGGAGTCACATTAGATATATTAGAAAGTGATATACTTAATATTTTTAATAAATAATTAACATTTTTAATATACTAGTTAACAAGATCCTATTTTATATTAATATATGTATGTATAAGTGATTGTAGAAGAAGGGAGCCAACAAATTAAATAGCCTAAGGACAAGTTATATATATTATTGTAATATTAATTAATGTAGCGGGTCAGGGGCAAATTAGACGAGTCATTTCATTTATGCAGTAACAACTACTAGGAGTGTACAAAATCCGGTCCGATCCTAAAATCCGTCCCAATCTGTAGAGTTTGGGCCGGGTCTGGCCCTAACCCTCAGAAGAGAAATAACAAACTCGCGTCTCATTTAGTGACCCGGTGTCAGGTCGGAGACGGGTCCGGGTTGGCCTTCGGGTTACCCAACCCGTCCCATATAATAAAAATCTACTTTTATTTTTATCCCCCTAGCTTAGGTTTCACGTTTGATATATTTTGTGGCTTTTGTAATATTGAAAGAATCTTGTATGACGAAAGTATACTATTTTTTACAATATGACTTGGTAAAACGAGCATCAAGGAAGCATCCAGCAAAAAGATCTGTTTGTTGATATTTTGTAACATTCAGTTTTTGAACTATTTGGTGACACAAGATCAATTAGTGACTTTTAGATAGCATCTTTGGCAGATATTTTGGCTTATAAAAAATACCATTCGTTCTCATTCACAGAAATTTATTTTGCAAAGAATCTATTTAACTTCGGGTCAACCCGGCCTCGTCCCATTTAGACTGGTCTTAAATCAACCCGCATATGATCGGGTTCATTCCAATCTAGGGAGGGGTTCGGGTTCAAAGAATTGACTATATCAATATTTAGGGTCGGATAAGGGACAAGCAAAACCCGTCCAACCCATCCCATGCTCACCCCTAACAATTATGCAGTGTTGATGGGCCCATACCTCGAACACCAAAAAAACAAAGATAGGTTGTGACTTGTGATAATTGCTTTAGAGGCCCTTTACCTCAACTAGAAGTCTTGCAACTTGCACGGTCCTACCCGATAACACTAACCCATCATTCTTGAAATCTATGTCCTAACCAGAAACTAGCTATATTCGCTGAATTTATTCCCATCCGGGTAACGGGATCAGAATCTTGATAACTACTAGACCACACTAACATTCATGACATTTATGACTTATTACAAATCTAAATTATATTGGCATTATGCCCCTCATCAACAAACGAAATACTATTCCCTCCAAACTCAATTATAAATAAAATTAACTAATTTCATACTTATTAAGAAAGTTAGTTAATTTAATTTAATTGTCTTGATTTATGTAAAAAAAAAAAAAAAAGTTACAATTACTAAACTGCCCTTTAATTATCTCGAGAGTGTGCAACGCTTTTGGAAAAGCAAAAGAAAAATTTGTTGGATTAATTGATTGTCTTGACTTTTAGAATATTAACATTAAATAGAGTTTAATTGATTGATTTTTGCTTATATTTAAGTCCACAAAATATAAATATTTTTTTGCTTATAATTAAGTCCAGATGGAGTACTATTTTGTCCATATAAATGTATCTGTCACCTTCACATATGAGGTGTGTACAGGTAACCATTTACTCTTTTTACCCTTTCAGTGTCTCAATTTCTTCCCACAATTAAGATTCTCTTAATGCATCTTATATTCATTAGCTAGCTTTCGTGCCACTAGTCATCGTAGTTATCCAAAGTGCGATTTACATTGAACGACCGCTACCATTCTGGATATTTTATAAATGTTGAAAGTGGTCCCTTTCAATTCTTATAGTAGCTATAGCATAATTACAAGGCTAAGGAAAAAAACTTCTAAATTATGCCCCCCAAAAACAGTATCTAATTTGGCAATGTCTTTCAGACTGCTACTGTATGTGTCATTATTTGAGTTCATAATTGACCTTTCGGGCTCCCATATTCACTGCAACTTGCTGGTATTATACATATATACTAAACTTCTTCAGTTTTTTGGTATAATTTGTTTTGTTCTTTCTAGGACTACTAAGAATGGCAACATATGCAGTTCATTATGATATAAGTAACGAGATTTTAACACCTGGATTTGACACCCAAAGTTGACACCTTGATTAATCATGTGTAAATTTTTGGTTAATTTAGTTCATTATATGGTTAATGGGTTATATGAAGCTTATTTTCCATAATCATGTAAATATTTGATTAATCACATGCAAATATCTAGTTAATTCAGTTTTTTATACGATTAATGGGTCATCATGAGTTAACTAAATATTTACACGTGATTAACCATATAATGAACTGAATTAACCAAATATTTATACCGATTAACCAAGGTCTCAACTTTGGGTGTGCAGATATCATTACTCTTATGATATGTAGCTATGGATATTTGCAAATGTAGATTGAGTACACATTTGGATAGTACCATTATCAAATTAAATTGTTACTGTATTAGTCCTCGTTGGTGCTTCTTTGATGCTCCCTCCCGTCCATATTATAAGAAATAGATGGATCCATTTTTCGGTCCAAAATATTAAAAACATACATCAATTTTCACATATATTAAATATTAATTTTTAATATGACCCTTATTTATAATATAATTTATATTTACGAGATTTATCTAGTTTTTATGCAAATGTGTTAGTTCATCAGTATTGAATATTGAAACTAATAAAATTAGAAGGGATATTTTTGAAAACCTATCTATATAAGTATTAATTACAATTAGTTTATTTTAATTTTTTTTAATTTTGTGGTTTAGGATTTTGTCTCTTATAATATAGATCGGATGAAATATAATATAAGGCACCTGTGTAACACGAAAAGATTTACTCGCATGTTTTTCTCTTGGTAACTTCGTTTTTGTTTAGTAAATATCTGTATGTTGAACTTGAACGAGGCTTCCTTTGACCCAAGCTGGGCATACACGGACACGGTGTGGCAGCGGTTACGGTGGGGTCTACCGCAGGAGGGACAAATCATGGAGTTGTAAAACGTCGTAGTATTAATGGTCAACGCGCACGTGTGAAAGACGCTCTTGCAGTAATAGAATGTGGTCAATGGTGGCGTGCCTTTGATATTGAGAGAGTGGGGTTTTTTCGATGGGAGGCATCTTTTTTGACCCAAGCCTACAAGGCTAGCCTCCATATATGAAAAGAAAGGGTGCCTTAATAAAAGCCATTGCTTTGCACTCAGTACTTCTTCCACCCTACAACTACCACCGCACTCAAGTCAAATTCAAGCCACGTCAATCATTGTTTGCTTCTACATTAACATCGTTAAAAATGTGTAATACTAATAACAATAGGTGAGGTTACTTTTAGATAACCCATTTAAAGGCAACTGATTTTTATTAGATCATTATAAGCATAATTTGAGATGTAGCAACTATAATCCAAGCATTTTATTAATCAAATGATAGTTAAGCAATTTAATTTACCGACAATGTAGTTATTTCTTTTAAAATTATCACAGTTATATTACAATCATATATGATCTAACCCCAACCCCCTTTCCCGAAGGAAACAAGAAAGAGTCTAGAGTAAGAGTTTCTTAGTATCTTACCAAAAACACATCAATAGGAATCAACATTTGACAGGTATGTTTTGAAACTTTATGTATTTTGTGATGGCTCACCAAGCGGATAAAGGCAAAGAAAACTGAGATATTTTGCAAAGCAAAAAATAGATATTTCCCTTTGTAAAAAAAAAATAGATATTTCCCAATTCCCAGGCCGGCTGCCCCCTATTTTTTCCTATAATAATTGGCTCTCTCACTGTTTTCGTCTCCTGAAATTTCGTTGTAGGAGTCAAGGAACAATTAAAATAAAAACGGATAAGGCTAACATGATGCAAGCAATGAAAGCAAAGTTTGTAGTCCTAGAATACAAATATATTTTTTATCTAAAAATAAAAAAAAATACTGGTATATAAATTTATTAATTAATCTTTCTTGATAGACGAAAGTCGCATATCACTGGGTCCAAACAACTTGGATATAAATATAGTAATTTAGGGTCTATCTTCTATTTTGGTGCTTAGATGAGTACAATAACTATTTTGTTATTTTAATTTCTCATTTTTATGATGAATATATATATATATATGCCATTCAGAATATTCTGCGGTGTTTATATTCATCCCATTAACGAATAAATGTACTCGGAAAATTAAACCACCACTCTTTGTGAATTAGCAAATTAAGGGACCTTCTTCAACTTCAATAATGCAAATTCAATGGAAACTGAGGGCATGTCGTATAATAGTCATTTTTGTGATTTCTATGAAAATGAAATAACTATATAATTTCAAGTCAAAAAAGAAGACTGAGATTTACCTATGAACCCCCGGTCTCTATTTTGCGCTTCAATGAATTGAATTAATTCCACAAACTAAACTCCTCATTGGCATGAATCATTCTCAGGTAATTAAGCCATTTAAATCAACCAATCATGCCCAGTCTCTTTCCTGTATTTTGTTGGCCTATACGACCTTCGATCAAGCTACACCGTACGGTATTATATATGGTGTATATAATATAACACCAGCCAAACAAATCAAGGGAGCAAAACAAGGTATTGGAAAAAGACAAAAAAAGGAAACTATTTTTCTACGACGATAGGATATTAATTTTCAGCATGCTGCATTGCAAGCATCCCGGTCTCGTGATACAAGGGATTCTGTAGTGGTCACGTACATATATTTTAATGCTATGATATGTTTGATATGATATATTAAAATATATGGTGATTTTTTTTTTTTTTTTGGAGAGATATGGTGAAAAGTTTAGATTCTGTTTTAAGTTATAAAATCGCATCGAACAATTTTTCATAAATTTTGTCTCTATTTTACACACATACTAAACAAACTCTAAGAATAATACATGTATCCAATGCGTTTAATGGCAACGAAGTCATGCTCCATAATTCACCATTAATTAATCCATTATAATAAAAGAGTAGCTGTTTTTAATTTCACAGCCTTGTGCGTCCACTGGTGGAGTCTCAAGTTCACCGGTGAGAAGACAGGGGAACTATGAGCAATTGGGTATGGTCCACACAGCAGCACCTTTCTTCAAAGAATAATAATATACAAATATCGATGCTATTCCATCCCACGTAACACCCCAATTATATGAGTGAGTAAAATAATATATTGTCCACCTAAACTCAATGAGGGGTTTACATGAAATGAGTGGCCAGTGTTTATCCACTAGTTAATCGCATCAAAGATATGGTTCTCTAAGCAAATATAAAATAATTTTTTTTAAGCAAGGTGATCAAGTCACCATTAATTTAGAAAACAAAATCATGGGAGAAATAAACCAAAATTCATGCAAAAATCAAGTAAATCTAGGATTCAGCTTTATATTCCTTCTCAGGTTATACTTTTGATATTTAGACATAATCACTGTCAAATTATCATCCTTAGCAGCATTATCGTTATTCTGCTATGCTAAAAGAGAGATATTCTCTAGGTCATCCTTGTCCCTATATCCAGAAAACTTTGTAAAAACTTTCATATCATGAATAATATTAGGATGCATATATGCAGAACTAATCACAGGAGTCTTACCACTAACATTCAAACGTCCCAACAAAGGGGTAGAGTCTATCTTATAATCTAACCGATCATCTAATCGATTAGTTGGAACTATCATCTGCCGAACGTGGCCCAATCAAATTATGTTTATCATTATTCCCTTGGATAGAATGTTCTTGAATAGAAACAGACACATGCTCCAATGAATCCTGATCTGAAAGCAAATAAAGATACGGCTAGAGTTATAGGTGTAAGTCGGTTTAAAGCTAATTGGAATTTGCTTATAGTAATCATAGAAGTTTAAAGCTGCATTTTTTTTTAGAGAAAAGTCATCAAACAGCTTAATGATCCGTTCAAATTAACCAACCCATTAGTCTTCGATTTGGTCTAATTCGAATTTAACATCTTGAAATTGGTTAATCCAAACCAACTCAATCCAATAATTTTGATTGGTTTGGACATTTTTTCTTCTTTCAACCCAGCCAACCAACTCTATTATATCCCTCGTTAGACACTAATCAAATGTACCAATTTGATTAGGGTCAAATGGTTGGGCGATGATCTACATGCTGGAGTAGGAGGGGGAAGGAATTAAATAGCTTTTGGTTTTTTTTTTTTTTATTCTTAATTTTTTTAGGTTTCTTAGAGGGAAAGAACTAAATGGACTGAGATAGGGAGGGTGAAGCTATGGCATCTCCGTTATTTGGCTCAAAATTTTGACGTTGTTGGAAGGTCTGCCTGCAATTATTGAAGAATGACATAGGATTGGGGAATCCAGGACCATTGTGTGACTTGCTATGCGTGTTTTAGCAATATGAACGGGCCATTGCGTGATGAATTCTCTTGCAAACTGATGCGAAAAGTTGTGGAAATTTGCCACTACTTGGTTAATTTCTTCACCGAAGCATATATAGTGATAATTTATTTAGTTAGTAAATTTTATTATTTTAATAGTTTTTTATTATAAAACTTCTCTTATAGTTTATATTTAAATTTAATAATTTTTAATAACGAAAATTATAATAATACTTTAATTGAACATTTATTAGATCTTTTTCTCAGTGTCCCTTTCTAACTTCATCATCTTTCACTTTTTTTTAGACATCCCCCATCTTTCACTCCTATGTCAATGTTATTATTTATGGGCAAGAAGACTAATATATCCATCTAGAACGAATGAAAAATGTCAGGCGGCAGGACCTTAAAGGTTAAATTGTATACAAATTAAATATACATCACCGTATTGACTTTAACAGAAGAAAATACTTAGCAATACATAAGCATAGAAAAATTAAATTTCATTAAACTTGCCTTATTTTTTAAAATAAAAATTCGATGAAACTATACCCTAAGCTATATGTTAATTTACAAAAAGAGTCACGACGTTCAAAATTTGCATCAAGCCCACTATGGTAGAGTTTAAATAGAAGCCAGTGTTTAGATTTTGGAAAGGCTATCGTAGAAGCAGATTTGAAGATTGCTCTAGACATGGTTCAAGCTGGATTTTTCATCTTGGAACCCTTGTGCTTTCATTTTAAATTTGTTCAGTGAAGGCATGATGAATATATTTTATGTATTGGTGAGTGGAAAGGCGAGTTCACTCCTTCTTGGGGTATCAAGCAGGAGAATCCACTAACTCCATACCTTTTAATCTCGTTCTTTGCAGGAATTATCTCATTTTATTTTGGCTGCGATTGATAAAAAGTTGTAGAGGCCTATTTTTCTTTCTAGAGGAAGCCTTTCTCTTTCACATCTTAGTTTTATGAATGACATTTAATGCTTCCCTGGACCAAGTGAGTGTAAATAAAGGTTGCTTCGATAATAATTTTTTCTGTAAGCTAAATTCAAAAGGTGTATGAATACTACGGCATGTTTGTTTTGTTTCCAGTTTCCTGTTTTCGGAAATAATTACAAAACTGCCATCTTATTTTCATTTCTTGTTTTCAGAAATTTGTACAGGAAACACTGAAAACAACTTTTTTCTGTTTTCATTGTTTCCTGTACAAATCTTTGGAAACAGGAAACAAAATGAAAACAATGTGACGGTTTGGTAATTATTTCTGAAAACAGGAAACTGGAAACAAAGCAAACGTGCCCCTAGAATTTGTTTTTCAAAAAGTGTGAACCATAACAAAGCTCAAAAAAATTCTAAGGCTTTTTGGTTCACCATCAGTAATGATTTGGGAAAGCACTTAGGTAATGCCCCTTTTTCAATGATTATGAGGACCTATAAGTTTTTGATGCATCGACTGTTGAATAGGTTTCATTGTCAGGGACTAACACTTTCTCTAGCAGTTAGGATGATATTATATAATTCAATTATTTCTTAAGTTCATTTTTATGTGAAGCAAATTGTTCTTATTCTACCTCCTATTTGTGAGGATGTGGACAAAAGTTGCAGGCAATTTCCATATGGAGTTCATAACCCGATCAAAACAGAATTAGTCTAGTTAGTTTGGACACTTTTGGTTCTTCTAAACTTAAAGAGGGTATGGACTACATCATTCAAATGACTTGAATATAAAATATGGCTTTCATGGTCAAGGTGATTTGGGTTCTATTTACTTGAAAAGATATTAAGCTCTTGGCTCAAGTCTGTTTACACATAGATACAAGTGTGGGAATGATTTAATCTATGTTATTGTTATGCAAGTTCGCAGGAATTCCTTTAATATTTCGCAGGGAGTCACGAAAATTTGTGGAAAGTACTTGGAATATAGTTTGATTTAGAGAGATAATGAAGAGGAGAGATCATAGGTTCTAGCATAACTAATGGGTTCCTTTTGGCTCTTGACCAGCGTCGGCCAAGAACAAATGAGACCTAAAATAAAATTTTGAGTGAGGCTTTTTATTTTAAGTAAGAGAGACTACTTGGATCAGGATGTATTTCAGGTTGGGCCTTTTTTTCTAGTATGTATGATCTTTTTGCTTTATAAAAACTAAAAGTAAATATTTTGTTTTTTAGTAGGCCTAAAGGGTTTTCGTAGCTTCATCCTTGGATTGGCTGCTCTTCACATTTTGGATTAATGGTCAAATAATATACTTGTGGATGAAATAGCTATAATACAGGACACGTGACTCTTACTTTTGCATACGCATCTCTGTTAGGAAGACTATGGGTTTCACGGTGTGTTTTAGTTTCCTGAAATTTATACTGTCATTATGCTTACATTTTTTTTTAAGAGCATCAAGTATAAATATCATAAAATGTTAAAGAGAGATCAATGAAACCATATATTACAGAAACGGATGAATAGTTACAGCTAAAACTATGGCTAAAATGCTCAATATTGAGGATAGTGTCCCTCATAGTTGTATTTTAGCCATAGTTTGAATCGTGGCTAAACAAGTCACGGAATTAGAAAAATGACCCTGTAATAATAGTCAAGGAGTTTAATATCCTTGGTTTGAATAAGGGATGAAATAGCCAGAATGCACGACTCTCGACTCCTTTATACATATCTCTCTGTATTGGATGACTTTCAATGATGCTAGGAAAATTGATGAGTTTCATGGTGTTGAGTTGAATTTTTTATTCAAGCTTTAGGTGCGTCATTTGCAATTGCTAGACTTATGAACCCATTAAAATGGTTTGGTTTTGAATTGATTTGGATTGAGCAATTTCAATGTGTCAAACTTGAACCAAATCAACTTGAATAATAATGAGTTGGTTTGAGCCGGTCATCAAATTGCCGAATGGTTTTTTTTTCTCTTCTGAAATGAAGCTTACAACTTTTATTATTGTCAAATGCAAGTTTCAGCAAGTTGGGGAAAAAAATAAGTAATTACATAATTGGATAAATAGCAACATTTGACATCTAGGTAGCATAAATTTCGATGTTTACGTTAATACATTTTTGTGAAACAAATTTACGTGAATACATAACAACTATGAAAATTTATATATGAAAATTTATATTAATCTACCTTCAAATGAGGATAAATACAGATAAAAATTAACATAACAATTAATAAATTGTCAAATGTCATCAAGTTAACACAAAACAGAAGGTAGTGTTCCAACAATTAAGGGTGACAAAGTCGAGCTTGGCCCTGACAGGCCTGGGTCTTACCTGCGTTCCAGTGTCAATGCTCGAGTCTGACCTATTAGTCTACTATAAGTCAAATTTTAAGTCCCGGCTTGGTCTACTTCAAAGTTTGACCTAGACTCAAAAAATATCATGCTAACAAGTGCCTTAAGAGCACTGATTAAGGAATGTGAAAGGGAAATGTTTTATTGAAAAACTAAGTATATTATACTTTCAAATATTGAATACACAAATTTCCGTGAAGAATTTCTTCTTTTGATTCCTTAACCTGATTATGTGCTAAATAGGTCGACCTAATAGGTCTAATAGGTTTTTTAGTCTGTCCTATTGAGTTATATGGACTTTTTAAAAAAATCTTGACCTTGCCTTTTTATTAAATAGTCTAGGCTAGATCTTAAATAGGCTAGGTCATAGGCCCCTGATAAGCAGCCTGACTATTCCCATCCCTACTGACAATACAAGAAAGAATGAAGGTGGAATATGATTGAAAATGATCTAATATGTGGGAGGATGAAGAGTGAAGAGAATGAAAAAGAATGCCCTAAATTATATGTAGGATCTCTAAAAACCAAATTGCATGGCTTTGTTGTATATAAGAATTATTTAAAAAATTATGAATTATTTAAAAAATAAATCTGATGATTGGTTTAGGTCATTAAGTCATCAAGTTTGAAAACACTAGACATGAAACATAAACTGTTGAAGGCCGAATTTAATCCTATTTTACCTGATGAACCTAATGATTTAATTTGTCAGATTGATTGGATTAACGTGGAGCTGTCAATATGGGTGGGAGTCTGTGAGTCAAGTCGGCCCAACTCGGCTCATAGGTGGCTTTGGTTGATAAAAAAAAGGCTCACTTAACCCACAGATTGGGCGGGTTCAATCTGTGGTGAGCCGGGTTGGCTCGCGGGTTCTCTTTATCTCTCTCTCTCTCTTTTCCTTCTAATCTTCGATTGAGAACACCGTACACACAAACCATTGTAACAATCAGTTACTGTTACTTTGATTTTGGACTTGTGTTAGAATTTGGATGTGCATTTTAATAGGTGCTGCTATTTTGAATGCTCATTTTTCTATTTAAGTTGTTTTGTTTATTTTTATTACGTTTTTATTTATGTTTTTCTAATTCTAAGTGAGCTAGCCCGTGGTGGGTCAAGGCAGATTGTTTATTTATTGGCTCACCGAAAAAGTGAGCCAATCTGGCTCGACTCACTTTAGCCCCAACTCGGGTGAGCTGGGTTGACTGACTTTGATAGCTCTAAATGTTAACCAACTTACACTTTTATTAGGATTGATGCAAATTTAATACGATACTTATTGTTATTTTTTTATGAGTTTAATTGGTATGTACTGTCAGTGTAAAGTTTTTTATACTGTCAACCAATCACAAATCATGGTATGAATGACTTTTAAGGTGATTTGGATAAGAATCAAAGATTTTCAATGATGTGATCAATTATTATTGGTTGACAGTGTAAAAAACATTTATATCGATAGTATATACCAATTAAACTCATTTTTATTGTATTATCAAGATTTTATTTTTAACTATAATTAATAGTAAGATAATAGATAAACACACAATATATTTAATTTTATAACAAATTAGATATTTGTTAATAATCATAAATCGTTATATATGTGACTTTTTATGTAGTTGTGATAAGAATCAATCATTTTTAATAATTTAACGATTTGTGATTGATTGAAAGCGGAAAAATTCTTTACATTGACCCAACATATCAATTAAATTAAAAATAAAATTATTTAAGCTAAATAAATCAAATACAATCTTATTCTGTTTTAATTGTTGAAATAACAAATGTCTCGGGAAATCGTAATTATTTATCATAATAGAGTTTTTCTAATATGTATAATTTTGCACATGTTAAGGATCTCAAAAGAATACATTTACATAGGAACTTGTGTATTTTATATTTTTCAAAACTGAAATGCTTAGTTTTTTAATAAATAGTTGCTACTTTTACGTTTCTTAACCTGTGCAAAGTTGCACATGATGGAAAAACCCATCATAATATAATAGGCTGTATTACAGATTCTAATTAGGGATGGCCAACCAAGACCTAACCCACATTATTAGGACCAGCCTGATGCCTACACTTTCCACTATTTAATAGGATTCGTATTATTAATGTTCATAGAGTTGCTTCAAACACCAAATATCTTCTTAGCTTAGTTTTCGCTACAATGTGCATTTTAATCAAACATCCTCTAGCCAAACAGAGTTTATGTTGTTTAGGAGCTTGACTCATTCATCAAACATTTTACATTGAGAAACAAAGAATTGTGATGATGTGAATAGCCAAGTCTCTAGCCTGTATACTTATAGTAGGTACAAGACTCAATATAGCTAGTACATTTGGGTCAACAAATGTTAGATTTTTCATATTAATAACCAATGCAAGTTGGGTTAGGACAAGGCTATGAGCAGCCCTCAGAAATCATCAGATGTTTTACTATATATACATAAAAAAAGTGTGCTAATCTAGTTTAATAATACAAGTGGACGAAATTGATGCGGCCAAACCCATGCCTAAGTGAATAATTAGTGTGAAAAATGCGTTAGTCACTAATAATGAGCAGAACAGAACAAAAAATAAAGAAAATGATAAGATCAAAGAGGCAATGTGAAAATGAAATCTTAATTAAATAATAATAATTAAATAATAAAAAGGAGAGAAAAAGAAAGAAGGAGGTGGGTTCCTTACACCCAACGCATCTTGTTTAGGTTTGGGTTCGGAGCTAGGTTTGGTTGAAGACTTTGTGCGGATAAGAACGAGCCCTACCCCTCTCTCACTCATCACTTTCTCTTTCTAAAACGCCATCTACCGCCTTCAAGTCCTATACAAGAACCCATTCCCTCCCTCTTACCCCTTCACTCTTCTCTCTGCTCCAAACTCTCTCCACTCTCTAAAATTCCCAAACCCCCCTCTCAGTTACATTCACTCATTCCCAACACACACACATACAATCTTTGTCTCCAATCACCTTTTCAAGCTGGCGATCGAAAACCAAGACAACACTATCCGGGAAATCAAACCCAAGAACAGAAGAATCATGGTATACATACATATACTACTAGATTCTTTCATTCAACTTATGTTTGATGGGTCTAGCTAATGTTAATGTATATACATGCTTTTATTATTAAAGGCATTGGTGTTCTGTTCTATGATTATTAATTGTAGTTTTGGTTTCTGGGTCTAATTCAAGTTTTAGTTTTGATTGATTTTTTTTTTTTTTTGAATAGGGTGCTGGAGGTCCTGATGATGAGGACAATAGGTGGCCACCATGGTTGAAGCCACTGCTGAAAGAGACCTTCTTTGTTCAATGCAAGCAACATGCTGATTCACACAAGAGTGAATGTAACATGTATTGCTTGGACTGTATGAACGGTGCTCTCTGTTCTCTCTGCCTCGCCTATCACAAGGACCATCGTGCTATCCAGGTTTGTTAACTAATCAAAGTTTTCTACTTTGAACCAAATCTTATCCTTCTGACACATATTTGAGTTCAGGTATAACAGTCATTGTTATCAAAAGCATCACTTTTCCTTATATGGGGCTACTGTATTCGTTCTTTTTTCTGGTTCTGGGACATGGTTAAAAGTCCCATCTTTCCTACCCTTCTAAGATTTGGAACAATTGAACTGTCATTAACTGGTTTGGTTTTTGAATTTATGTACCCAATTGGCAATAGTCCTTTGTCAAACCGTGTCCTGCATTTTCCAATGTAAAAATGTCAGCTTTTTTATAATTTTTTGAGTCCATTATTCAGTGCTCCATTCTGATAATATGCTATGTTTTGTTTTGTGGTATTAACAGATAAGGAGGTCCTCGTACCATGATGTGATTAGGGTGAATGAGATTCAGAAGGTGTTGGACATCACTGGCGTCCAGACCTACATTATCAACAGCGCAAGGGTTGTGTTCTTGAATGAGAGGCCTCAGCCAAGGCCCGGGAAAGGTGTCACAAACACGTGTGAAGTCTGTGAGCGTAGCCTTCTTGATTCTTATCGCTTCTGTTCTCTTGGTTGCAAGGTATTACTTTCTTCAACAATGTCTCTCATTCATTGTTGTTTAATTTCAAAGCTTGTAAAAAATTTGAACAACAATAAAAGAAATTGGAAAAGTGGGACTTTCATTTGCTTTCTTTTCAAGCGAGGGGTGAAAACTTTTTTGGTTGAACTAAGTTGACTTTTTCTAATAGCCATAAAAATGGTACCCTGTGATTCACGAGACTCCTGTATCTTTTCAATTTATTCTTTTAACTTAATTTCTTCGCAGCATTAAACAACACCCCCATATTTGAAATTTTTGGATTTGAAAATTGACTTTTAATAATCTTTGTGACTTAGTCCAAACAACCATTGTGTTCAACAACCTTTTATATTTATTGAATTCAATTTTGACTATCTTATGGTTCACTAATCAAATGTGAATATGAATTGCAGATTGTTGGAACATCTAAGAATTTCCAGAAGAAGAAGCCGTCAGTGAAAATGGCATCAGATTCTGAGGATTCATACAGTAGCAGCAGCAGCCATAAGCGGCAGATGAACACTAAGTTGCAGAGCTTCACACCATCCACGCCACCGCCAACTTCAGTTAATTACAGAACGGCCAAGAGAAGAAAGGGAATACCACACCGTGCCCCAATGGGAGGACTAATTATAGAATATTAGATAGTTGGTATTTTTAGGTTATTTGCTATAATGCCCCCAGATATATATACTAATGCAAGTGTTGTCCAATACTCGAGCCCTTTTTCATAAGAAGGGGCCGGTGTTGGAAGTGTTCTGCCGTCTGTTCTTTGATGCTTTCTCTAGTGGCTTCTAGCGTTTTGTATATAGAAAAATCCAATAGAAGTGGAAAAGGTTAAGGAAAGTAGAAAAATAAAGACACCTGTGAAATAGTTGATGGTGTGCCGTGAGTGTAGCCAAAATAAGTAAAGCTCTTTTCAACTAAGTTAGAGATGGGGTTAAAGAAATATAGATTTGGTTTCTAGAGTAATTATACCTAAGTTTTGGGGTTGGGGATGTAAATAGTGGGACTAGTGATGTGGTGGGGAAGAAGACAAATGGACAATGTACTCTTTGAAAATAGGTGATATGTCTATATGGAAATGGTGAAATAAAGTTGTTTTATTGCTACGTCACTGCAATCTTTATTTTATGCAATTATTTTCCTCTCCTTTATTTTTCTTAGTTTTCTTAGTTCAAGTTTAATTGATGCACATTATAAAGATTTGTTAATCATAAATTGGGTATGATTTGTCATGATTTTATAATATCAAATGTATCAAAAGTAAATTCTTTTTATTTTTATAATCATATAATTGAATGATAGGGATCAACCTGATATAGTTACGTATACAAATTAAATTGTTGATCCCTTTTCTTTAGGTTGAATTTGAAAGTGAAATTTCTCGAGTTGTGGGTGAGTGGCCGTGAATGCTGGTTGTGGCGGAAGGCAATATAAGCTTCCAATGCGGTGGGACCCGGTTCAGCCGTCTTCCATGCGGTGGATTATGGTTCGGGTCGTCAGCATCTGCACGTGTCGGAGTTTCATTGGTGTTTGTGAAAGCGAGTTGTATTGGTTGTCGAAAATGGAGAGAGAGTAGGTCAGCCGCCCTCAATAAGAAAACATTATTGTATGAGAAGTTCCGTAGTTCCTGGGTCTTTCACACTTTGGGGGGCCATTTCATTTTGATCAAACGGCTGCTATTTGGCATCAATCTACGGTTCTGATATCATCATCCCCCAATCATGAAGTAGATTCCCCAATGTTAAAATCGAGGGGCGTCATTGGCGAGAGCATTACATGGGCCTGACTTAAGTTATGCATTTGTCTTAATTTTTTCGTAATTACAAATAAACTGTCACCCCATTTTAAGTGAAAGAACCTCAACCATGGCCAGTGCCATGTTGGATTGGTGTAATTGGAAATGTTTCCGTAAGAAGAATGTCCGAGATTTTTAGGAAAATGTGATTTTTTTAAAAATAGTTACTTTTCCTTAGTGTATAAGGTTTCAGATTCTCGTAACTTTTAAAAGTAAAAAACCAGATTCTCATCCTAAGGCTTTTTTTTTATATAAAAAAAAAGGTTAGGTGAGTTGGGTCTCAAAGGCTCATCAGGATTAGGGTAAGCCTGATTTCACGACTCAAAGAGGGCTTACAAAGATTCTCATAGATTCTCCACTAACGAGGTCCTAACATCGATAGTGATATTTGAATTTAACCTTATTGTTATGAGCCGTCATCCTAAAACTTTTTGAAGGAGAATGACTTTTCAAGATTTCATTTCACAAAATTTAGAGCTATACCAGGTAAATTTGGAAAGTCATTTGCAAAATCAAGTTTTAATTACTGAATTTTTAATGTGCAACACGTTTATGAATAAAATTAATTTTATAAAACTGAGTAGGTTACAATTGAGTTTGAAGTAAATTATATTTCGATGCTTTTAATTTGTAAAAAAAAAATTTAAATAAAAAATAGAATCAAGCTATCTTATCAATATTTTTACAAAACAGAGTCTATACGACATTTTCAAGGGTCTTTGACCCGTTTCCAAAAAAAAAAAAAAACTGAGATTTCCCAGGCTATCCTAGCAGGTAAATTCCGTTAAGTGTCTTGTCATGCGATCCTTTTTCTTTTTCTTTTCACTCTTTCTGTGTTATCTTTTTAAATTTTTTTTTTTTTACCGACTCAATTTTTTGTCTACTCGGTTTTGTTAGCGGTTTTTTAACTTAGGGTCTTATTAACGAGTGTAGGGTATTAGTTAAGGAATTTAAAGATAGAAATTTATTATTGGAAAGTACTAATATAATTTTTAAGAGTTCAATGATTTGAATACATTACTTTCCCATGTAAATTTTATATGTTTAGTTTCTTAATCAATATTTTTAAGGCACTGATTAATATAAAAAAAAAAAAAAAAAACAATGCTGCAGATTTTAGACCGACCCTTCTACAGTGCTATGCTTTGTCGCTCACGTGCCACCTTCCCCGTTTAAGGGGGAGAAGTGCCCATTAAACACGTTATATAACTGGTTTAGATTTCAGAAATTTCACTCAGTATATTTTTTATTCACATATTTTTTTAAATTTGTTTTCCAATTATTATAAATATTTAAGTTTTTAAGGTTTAAATTAATAAAATTTATATGATGTAAAATCATATTTATGTAATTATTTATTTTAATATATTTACTATAAAAATTAATTTATTTTTAATGTACATTTATATAACTATTTGATTTAGTTATATATAAAATTTTAATCAATAGATGAATTCATTATAAAAAAAAATAACCTAACAAAAATATTAAACTCAAAACTCTGTCTCGCCAAATCATCCCTACTTATTTTTGTTTCTGCCTTTAGTATTTTCTAAATAATTTATCTGCATCTTCGTGAGAATTCTGGGACCGTTTGTTTTGAAAAGTGATTATCAAAAAATGTTTGGCAATGATATTTTTATAAAAATTTGAGGGCCGTTTACTTAAATTCTTTTGTTCATTCATAATTATAAAATTATTTTTTTATTTTTTTTATAAGTGAATATCTAGTTTTAACATTAAAGTGTTTATTTTTCCCATATTTTAGGAAGGGTTGAAGAATGATCATCCTATCATGTACTAGAAGCTAGGAATCAAAATTATCGGTTTTTCCATTTTTATTTTTTATTTTCAAAGATTTGTCTAAGAAATATCATAATTTTTTGATACATTTTTTAAAATAAAAGAGATAATGAAAACAAGGTCATATTTTTAAAACTATTTATGAATGCAGAAAGATGAATATAAAGAAAACGAGCCCTAAAATTTCAGCTTCTCCTATATATCCGATTTTTTTTCCTCATGTAGATATCTTTATTGAAGTTGCATTTGTATCCCACATTGCTAAGGTTCCGGGTTGAGCTAGCTTTTGAGAGTGAGATCCAAGCACATATAAGCATTGCATAGTCCAGGAACCTTGGCAATGTGAGACACAAATGCAATTTCAATACCCACCCTCACGTGCAGCATGGACCTGAGTCAAATTCCCACATTGCCTGCAAAATCCAGCTCCGATACCATGTTAAGAAAAATAATGCAACAGTAAAAGGAGGAAGAGAGAACCAAGGCGGAGAAAAGATTGCTGGGGTTTCATTAGAATGCAATAAATCTGTAGGTTACAATAGATAGCAAAAGGAATAAATATAAATAAGCAACAAACAAAAGACTATACTATCTTTAAGACATAAATAAATAAACTATATTATCTAACAATTTTAAGTAGATATAAAAGAAATTACCTCACTTGTTTTCAGTTTGCTATATTCTCCTCTTTTTTTTTTCTGAGTTGGTTCAAAACTTACAGCATCTTTGGTTTAGCTTACTAAATCGTGATTCGGGCAAAAATTAAGAAACAAAGCTTTTATTCAAAAAATCATGCCTACAAGTTAAACTAAATGTACTGCTGATATCTCGTCGAAAAAGAATGTACTACAGATAAGAAAAAAACGAATGCAGCGTGAAAGTGAATTAGTTTCTTTAAAAAAAATATTGACATAATTGATGACTGGCGTATGTTTACACACGCCCTCTCTGTCAAAGTAAATCTGTGCACTTTAACTCTTTAAGTATACATGAATGAATATATTAGTTGAATAAAAATTATTGTTCGAGTCATAGAGATAATGACGAGCCTAGGCGAAGAAAGAAGAAGGTAACTTTCATTTTGTAATCTGGTGTGCCCCAGATGGTGATACAGATACATGTGTAGATTCTTCCATGTCCTTTGCCGATACGTGGAGTGGTCCAATAATAATAATAATAATAATAATATAATATATGAATATTAAATTTAGAAGTCTTTGTGGTAAAATAAAGACTTCGAAGTTAGGGAAGAGTGACGCGTGGCGTGACGTGTACAGGGGCAAGTTTATGACCGTGAACTTGTGGTGACAAAGTGAAGGGGGCCGACACGCGGCAAAGCATCTTCCAAGTAATTCACCGAGAACCGTCCAACGCGGTGCTGCCTGCCTACGTTGTACGCTAGAACATTCCCTATGCTTAATGCCCTCTCAAAGGAGAGGGTGTCAGATTCTCCTACAAAGAGGAATGGGATTCACTCCATGCACCCTCAACCATCATAAATATAAATGTTACTCCCTCCGTTCCTTTTCTATGGTAATTTTAGTTTTTTGTTTTTGTTTCAAAACAATGGATCTTTTATAAACCCAAGGTATATTTGACAATTTTTTTTCATATATACCCTTATCATAAAATTGAATTGAAATACATTGAAAACACACTAAACTTTCCCTACTTAAATTCAGTCATAAATATACTACACATATCAATGATATTATAAATAACGGTAATTTGGTACAAATATAAACAAATTAATGCTTTCTTAATCTGTGTGTAGAAACCTTAAATTACCATAGAAAAGAAACGGAGGGAATAGTATATTAGTTATTTTGTCGGTGTTTCAACCAGGAGCTCTAATTTTTTTTAATTTTTTATATCCTTAGCTCAAATTAGTTGAGTTACCTCACCTTCAATCATTAATGCTTACTTGCTGCTTACTTCTTGTTTACTCTCTACATTATTATATCTAATGGTTATCTTTCTTGAAGTTTTATTTGCATTATTATTATTATATTATATTAGTTATTAAAAGAGGTTAAGGGTCTAACGTAGTTTTCAATTGACAAGATGAAAAGCCAAAAAAAGGTTTAATTATGCACTTTCATTCAACAGGTGGGTTTGATTTGACTAAAAAAAGATTAACTCCTTATTCATTTTGACCATAATGCCAATTTTTTATTTTTTATTTTAAAAAAGTCCCCATTCCACACCATCGTCTCTTCATTTGATTTTGCAATAGCATAGAATTCGTGAAATAGAGTAGTGAATGTGGAGAGGTTGAATGAAACAAAATCAACTTGAGCGCCGAAGGAGAGGAGAAAAGCAAACACGAGTTAAGTTCTAATTAAAGGTTAGAATAACAGGCAACAAAACCATGTTACTATGGCAATTACTAACTAAAAAAACCGTCTTGGGGACTGGGGTTACATCACAGATCAGTTCAACTTCACTGGGCCGACTTAATTAGCTAATGTGAGACAAACCTTACGAAATGGATTCCCCACATTATCAGTAAAATAATAATAAAATAGAAAGAGGATAACATCTCAATTAGGTGAGCATCTACACAAAAGTTATACAAAAGTTACGGATGATATTACCTGTGGCAAAATGATGTCTTATTTCTTGTCTCATCCACTTAGATTATATCATACCATTTAAAAAATATATATTTTTAATAAATAATATATTTAATTTTTCAATTGACACTATCTAATTAGATGAAACAAGAAATAAGACATCATTTTGGATGAGCGATGTCATCCAAAAGTTGCATATCCGTGTGACATCCCATCCTATTTGACTTTTCAAGCCGCCATTGGAGTTAGCTAAGACGTAAAAATTAACTTGGCTCGTCAAGGAAAGTTGCCACTGTTCTGTTTTTTTTTTTTTTTTAAGTACTTATTTTTTCAAATAAAAGTATTTTAAAAAAAAAATAAATAAGTATTTGGATAGGATATGCAAAAAAGTGAAAGCAGTATAAACAAAATGCATTTTAACTCTTTTTTAAGAAGTTATAATTTCTACCTTTTAAAAAAAGAAGATCCAACATAAGAGAGAGAATGAGTGTGAATTATATTTTATTGGACAATAACAACCATAATCTCATGTAAGTCATTTATTTTAAAGTTCATCTAAATACAAAATAATTATTACTCATAAGAAAATTTCCACTGCATTCATTGAAAAAAAAAAACTTTTTCTGGGCAAACATTCAGCAACACCAATCAAAACAAATTGACAATGTAATGTATATGTTAAAAAAAGGTAAATACTCGTGAGTACGAAATGAAGTTCGTACCAATAATTTACAGGTTAAATTTCTCTATATCCTATCTTATATTTGGATAAAGATATATTCTTCTGTCTCACTTTCTTATCACATTCTCAGTCTCCTGTAAATGATATTTTGTCACTTAATAAAATAAAATCATAACTCATTGACACTTATGCACATTCTCAACCTTTAATTAGTAGGAGATATCGAGATACTATTTTTTAGGACAACAAATTTGTATCATTTATATTTATCTTTCTAACTTTGTTACTTTACTCTCCTTTTAATTGCTTGAAAGTAAATTTGTCGAAATTTGTGTAATAGTAATTCGCACCATTTTTTGTTAAAAAAAAAAAAGTATTTCGCACCATATATAGCATTGCTCTAAAAAAAAAAAAGGTTTAAGACACTTGAATTTTTAATTCATATCATCACCATATTATTATAACATTATTATCATATCATACGAGTTTAAATCAATATTATTTTAAGTTTAGAGTACTATATGGCAAATGGCAATCTGTTGTTTGGAGTCTCTTATTGATATGTAAATCGGTATTATCTTTAATAACTGTAATCTTGACTTTATAGCTATCTTAGACTTAGTTAGGATCCGCTCTTGGAGCTGGGATATGGCAAAAAGAAAAAAGGACCTGCTGGTTCTGCTTATTCATATTGGTGTATGCTATTAACATGTGATTGGTCTAAGTGATAAGGGACTTGGGCACCTTAAGTAACTGGTCAGTGGTTCGAATCCTGACTCTTGTGTATAGAGAAAACCTGGTTAGGAGGGGAGAACCCACCTTGTGTGCCCAACAGATTCCCCGACAGAGATTAGTCACTACTAACGGTGGTGGATGTTTAGGCTAATTGTCTAGGAACGATCTTTTGTTAGTTTTCTAAAGGTTGTTTTTGATGTTATATATTGTATATGGGTTCGAAATTTCCTTATACTCTCATCAATATATATACTTTTGCATATCATATCATTTTTAATTAAATATAAGGGGAAAAACAGGAAATAGCTCTTCAGCAATTGTCTAAAATATTCTAATTGATAATATAACCATTGTTTGGAATGGTTATTTTGTTCTTGCCAAAGATTTTTTATCTCGATTGAGTGTATTTGATCCTAATGTAACTTCCCTTTCTCTATCTCTTCGGTCTTTACTTATAGTAGTTTCTGTACTTATTATCATAATTGGGTCTCTTTACTCTTCGGTAACGGTCGCCGCCTTGGTAATCACGATCGGTCGGCCAACATTGATGTCTGCAACTACTCCTTATTCATAAGTCATTTGTTTAACAGTTTCTGTCCTCGTTGTCCGACCTCTCTAATTTCCCATGTGGCCTATTCCTTGGCCCATAGGCTAAGCAGGAACTCGACCCTAAACATGTGGCTAGCCTGCTTCTTGGTTTGATATTTTTAGTGGATCTGTGATACATTCAAAGTCGGCCAGAGTGGGCAACTCGGACAACCATAACAGAATGTGCCTCTTGTTTCTAAGTCAAGTCAGCCTTCATGTTTCCAATTTAAGTCGTCCTTCATGTTTCTAAGTCAAGTTGGCGTTCCTCATGTATAACATGCATCCGAGTATTTACTCGACCGGTCCATAACCTAAGTCCCCCAAGCCTCAAGTCGTGAGCGACGAAGGGGTTTAATGTCAGGAAGTCCTATTTCATATAAATCATCTTCGATGAGCAAAGTTGGTCTGAGTATAAAACTTGGCCCGACTATAACATAAGTCTCCCATGCCTCAAGTCGTAAGCGACGAAGGGGCTTCTATGTGAATGAAGTGAATCTGGGTAAAAACTCAGTCGGTCCATAACATAAGTTCCGTTACGGTAGCCAAGTGTTCGCTTTTATGTGTTGGCCATCTGCCTATTGAGTCATCATTATTACTTGGCCAGCGAGCATTAAAGCCTCATAATCCATTATGTTTCCTACAAGTCGGTCGGAACATTCCAGAGGTCGGGTCTAAGTTCATTCTCCTACAAGTCGGCTGGAACATTCCAGAGGGTGGGTCCAAGTTCATATCCGTCCCAACCATAACAGAATATGATCTATTTGTGCTCCGGCCCATACGAGTAAGGTTGTCGCCGAGTTAATACTCGACCCATGCCGTAAGTGCTAGCTAAAATCTGATTGATCAGATTCTGACCGAAACAAAGTAGATAAGAATTTCTACGTATGAATTTTAAAGGTGATTTGTGGAGAATATAACATTCAGCTCCTACATATCCCAAATGAGAATCAAGGCTAACATTGTTCTAAGTTGAGGGGGTGATATTTTTTATTTATTTATTTTTTTAGAGTAGGTGGGAGTCATCTCTATTTACATTGGATCCCATGTCTCTTGTGTTAGTTATATCTTCTTCATTCTTAGATAACCGTTAACACCCTATGATTATAAGCGGCCAGCTGGTATTGATAGTCATAATCCTGAGCATTTATTATAAGGCAACCGTATCTACCCCCAGCCTCTGGCTCTTCTAATTTATTCATGTGTTTTATTTGGCTTTTAAGCCACCCTATATGTTTGATAGTATGAAGTTGGCCTCAAATATGAAGTCATATTGTCCTTTGGCCCAAGCCTCCAACGGACCTTCTGTAAGGATAAAATTGACCCAAGCATATAAACACGACCACAAAAGGTTTGGCCCGAGTTAATACACGACCCAACTAGTAACATAGATCCAGTCGAGAATCGACGAAGAGTCTTAAAATCTCTCTCGTATGATGTATTTGACTAAAAGTTGGGTCCGGATTAATACACGGCCCAAACCGTGACATAGCTCCTCAATCGACTTGATCAAAGTTTTTCTTTGAATGATATATGTTGAGTTGCCTTAAATATTGGATATCTGATCAGCAACGAACATATCGTTCTAAACAGGCTAGGTTAGTTATTGGCAAAGACATAAATTACGCTTTTACGGTGTCGAGACATAAGTCGGGCATCAAAGTGTCGAAATAGGTTGTATTTTGTGGTGCTGAAACATAGGTCGGGTTCCATGTTTACGGAACATAAGTCAGATTTTACAATGCCGAAACATAGGTTGGGCTTTAAGGTGCCGAAACACATGTCGGTCTTTATTGTGCCGAAACATAGGTCGAACTTTATAATATCGAAACATAGGTCGGGCTTATGGTGCCGAAACATAGGTCGGACTTTATGGTGCCGAAACATAGATCATGCTTTAGAATGCCGAAATGTAGGTCGGACTTTACAATGGTGCCAAGAAAAAGATCGGCTTCGTGTTCTTGTTGTCCTCTAAATTAAAAAAATTATTTTTTCAACGGGGTTTGAATACTTGTATATCCGAATAATTGATGAGTAGTTAGTGTCCTTTTAATGGATAATTGAAAGCAGTGATAATAGCATTGAGGGTAATAATAGGCATAAAAAGGATATGAATAATTATACTACTATCTCGGTTTAGTGTGTCTAGTAACTAGGTATTCCCCATTTCTCAAACCTCTCAGCCTCTACTTATACTAGGCTCCGTGTTGATTGTTGTAGTTAGACCTCTTTATTGTCGAATAACTGTCGTCGCCCTAGTAATTATAGTCAGCTGGCTGACATTGATGCCAATAATCATAAACATTTATAAGTTAAGCGTTTCTAACTCCAAATTATGGCTCTCTAATATGACTTTTGGGTCATCCTATGTGTTCAATATTGGGCAAAACACGAACTCGTCCTCAATATTAACTTTTTCTGTTTCCAAGTGTAGTATAACTTATGTATGAGCAAGGTGGATCCGAGTACGTACTCGGCTTGGCCACAACATAAGTCCCCCAAGTCTCAAGTCGTGAGCCACGAAGGGGTTTCTATGGTAACAAAGTCGGCTCGAGTATAAACTCTGGTAACCATAACGCAATAGTAGACCTCTAGGCCTCCAACCATGTAAGATTAGTCTTTCTTTATATGTCACCAGACTTTATCCTATGTAGATAAGATGGGGTCGAATTCATACTCGGCCCAGCTGTAACATAAGTCGGTCCGAGTATAAACTTGGCCTAACCATAATCCAATAAAAGAAAAAAAAAAACTCCTATTGTTAATATCATGTGCTCGTCCATCAGGAGAGCTTCTTCCATCCCTTCTGATATATTGTCTCTTAAATAATTGGCATACTTTGACATGCCTTTTTGGAGCTTGCCTACTTTGACAAAATGTCAATTTGCAAGTTATTCTTCCTTGTCAAATGTTTGATATTAAATTCAATAAACTCGGATATCAAATTACTGACCTTATTCCAATTCCTAAATTGCAACTTCTCCATCAGTTGATAACCAACCGTAGGGCGTTCTAGTACTCATATGATGTAACAAACTGGAATTGCTCCTTTTCAATCTCCCAGATGATGAAAACATTAATTTCAAGAATCGTTAGTGATAAATGTAAATACGACATCTAACCTAGAACAATCGGGTTAGAATCGGGTCAGCATCGGTCGGCCACGAAAACTTGGGTGGATTATTCAATGATTGAAAGTATGGTTAGATTTTGTCTGCCGACTTAGGCTCACTCGGCCGTCCACAAGAACTTGGCCGACTTCTTCAACAATTGAAAGTTCGGCTTAACTTTGTCTGCCGACTTGGGCAAGAACCACTACAAAGGAATTCGCACACTCGGTCGTCCATGAGAACTTGACCGGCTTCTTCAACAATTGAAAGCACGACCGACTTTGTTTGCTGACTTAGGTACATTCGGTTGTCCATGAGAACTTGGTCGACTTCTTCAACAATTGAAAGTATGACTTGGCTTTGTCTGCCAACTTTGACACACTCGGTCATGCACGAGAACTTGACTGGCTTCTTCAATAATTGAAACTATGGCCTCGTGATCTCCCCATCTTCGTCATACTCATACTCCTCTGAAACTTGGTTCCTACCTTCGAATTTCACATAATGGAAGTCGTCTAACCGCCATTGAAAGATAATTGGGAGTTTTCTCCCGAGCCCCAGTATGACTCATCTTTCCCTTGAGTGGTGAAGGAAGAGTTTTACTAGGACCCCACGGTGGGCGCCAAATTGTTCTTGTCAAAGATTTGTTATCTCTGCTAAGTGTATTTGATCGTAAAGTAACTTCCCTTTCTCCATCTGTTCCGTCTCTACTTATAGTGGTTTCTATACTTATTATCATAATTGGGCTTCTTTACTCTTGGGTAACGACCGCCGCCTTGGAAATCATGATCGGCCGGCCAACATTGATGTCTGCAATTAATCCTTATTCATAAGTCAGTTGTTTAACGGTTTTTGTCCTCGTTGTCCGACCTATCTAATTTCCCATGTGACATATTCCTTCGGCCATAGGCTAAGTAGGAACTTGACCCTAAACATGTGGCCAACCTGCTTCTTGGTCTGATCTTTTTAGTGGATCCGTGATACATTCAAAATCAGCCAGCGTGGGCAATTCGGACAACCATAATAGACTGGGCCTCTTATTTCTAAGTCAAGTCAGCTTTCCTGTTTCCAAGTCAAGTCGGCCTTCATGTTTCTAAGTCAAGTTGACCTTCCTCATGTATAACATGGATCCCAGTTTTTACTCGGCCAGTCCATAACATATTTAATTAATATATGTATGATTTTTATATCCTGTGCAATTTTACACATATTAAGGATCTCAAATGAGTAAATTTATATAAGAACTTGTGTTTTTATACTTTCAAAACTGAAATGTTTAGTTTTTCAATAAATTGTTGCTACTTTTGGATTTCTTAACTTGTGCAAAATTGCACATGATAGAAAAATTCATATATGTATTATCAGTGTAAAAATGTTACTGTCAAATAATCATAAATTGTCATATCCTTACAGATATTTGTTTTTTATCATATAACTACTTAAAAAGTTATATATGAGATGATTTGTGATTGATTGACAATGTAAAAAAATTATAATGACATATAAAAATTAGCCTAAAAATAAATATAAAAAAATGGTTATGGCTTATAAGAGCAAGGCTGATAGGATTAGAACTCGAGCTCGCTCTAAAAAATGCTACTTATTCCGGTCCTTATTATAAGAGGTAAATGACTACTTTTTTTGGGTCCAAAATATAAGAGACATGCATGTATTTTGACAAATATTAAATGCTTATTTCCAATTTTACCCTTATTTATAATAGGGTTTATATTTACGAGACAATGCAACTTTTTCAATACAAGTAGGTTTGTTTATTAATTATTGAATGGTTAAATTTATAAATTTATATGAATATTAATTACAAATAACTGATTTCAATATATTTCCTTAATTTGTGTGTTTTAGAGCTTTATCTTTTATATATATAGGAATAGAGGGAGTATTTGTTCAAGAAAATCCTAAGTAATTTTTAAGTAGGCAATGACCTGTCTTAAATTCGGCATCACCAGTGAAAAAGGTGTTCATTGAGAGGAACATTTCTTTATTAGGTGTCCCGAAACATACAGCAGCGAGCAATCAAAAGCATTAATTACACTATATACCCATTTAAAGAGGTTTATACATAGAATAATCTCAAGCTCCTCTATATATTTTTCTTTGTTCTTTCTACCGGATTCATGGTGGCAGCCTTGTAGGATCCCATTATTAGACTGCGAAAAGTAGTAGGTGGATATATATACTTCTCACTCACTGCCTTCTACTTTGTCTAGTGTAGATTAGCATCTTTCTTTTGATGACAGGCTCATAATCGAAACAATTTCCTCCCAAAATGTTCCCCAACTTTACATAATTACTAGCTCCCTCTAAATTACTTTCATTTTAGTTTTTGTTCTTGAATTAAAAACTTTAAATGTATAATATGGGAATTGCACTTATCTTTATGCTCGTTAAATGCACACCCTTCACTAAAAGATGAAACTTATTTTCCGCAGCTACAAGTGAAGGTGGTCCCACTTAATCAAAGGAGAGGTACGTTAGATGCTGTTTTCCAATAGAATTATGACATGTGTAATTCATCAATGAAAATATAGCATGTGTAAGAGTTGTTACACATATCATAATACTATTGAAAAATAACATCTAATATACCTATAGAATTGTACTTAAGTTTTATTCTTAATCAAATTGCTTAAGTAAGTCCTGCTTAGGTAGCTCACTTGGTGATGCTAAGGGATATAGAAGACTCCAAGTGACTTGGAGGTAAGGAGTTCAAACCTCGCCCCCACCCCCCCTAATATATTAACTAACATTAAATACTAATATTGGCTTATAAAAAAAAATTGCTTCAGCCATGATGTCATTGATTTACTAACTCTTAAAATAGGATGATGATAGGTAAAATAAAATAAAAGCCTCTTTCATGTCCACACTCCCACCCAGACCGTGCTGATTATCTTACCTCATCATCTCCTTGAAGGGGTCCTTTGATATATGTTTCGAACTATGATTGGTTATTCATGCACAGCTTCCCAACAAACACATTTTACTATATATAACACTGTCTAGACTCCCTATACATGAGAATCCTCTCTTCAGTCATTTTCCAAAACATCGTTTCTTTAGTTGCAAAGACGTGAGGTTATGGGTTGGTTTGATTCAGATTTTGATAGTGTTTGTTTAAAGATTGATCAAAATTCTTGGACAAGCACGGGAATCCCATAAGATACATAGAGTAGCATCTGAGCTGAAAACATGATTCTAATAAAAGATAACACGAGCTCAAACACACTAAGAATTGAGGTTAAAAAATTGATTTATGTCCGATAATGATATTTTAAAGTGAGTTTAGAAGAGTTGATTTTGTTTAGATGATAAAGTAAAATCACTTTTGAGGTGTAAATATAAAAAATTTTGTGGGTCTCACACCTAAAATCAATTATATTCAACAAAAAGCTAGAAATTCCTCTTTCTCGTAAAATAAACTCTACTCATTCCAAACTTGAAATTTTCAACAAAATTTTGTACCCAAACACTTCAATTACTATAGCAACCGGAGTCTCGAAGGTCAAAAGCTCGTTTGGCAGCTAGCCAAATATGTACTATATCATTCTCTCATCGAAAATTCATATGACCTCCACCAGATGGATGGGGAAAATGAAATGAGAAGAGCGAAATTTAAATGTTGTTTTTCTTTATTTTCAGTGTCTCCTATAAAAAAAATTGAAAACAAGAAATAGAATAAATCTTCCTATACTATGCTACTGCCTACTAAGATTAAACAAAAAATTTAACTGAGTTTTGCTATATCTTTCTATGGAACCTTCCTATACTATGCTACTAAGATTAAACAAAAAATTATTAAATGAAAAACAATATATGTAATAATGCCAAGATTCATTTATAATCGACTCCTTGATAACGGGTGATTAATATGACATAATGATTCAATAATCGTCCTCATCAACAATACTCAAAATCACTCATAATGGCTCATTAATTACTTTTATGGTAACCGCTACTCTCACTGTATATATTGGACATGGCCCTCAGCTACGAGATCCTCTGGTTACACTCATAACCCCCACTGACTAGAATGTCAGAGTCCCTTGTGCATGTACGCCCACCTTTTCTGTCATCGGAGATGTGGAGGTTGATCTCAACCCAAACAACCATGACGACCTTTGAAAACCAAATGAGAACAATATTCAATTTCTTGAAAATATAAAAAAAAAAAAATCAATATTCTCTTTTCTATATTTAGTTACTATAAAGATTATATTAGAAGGATTTAGAATTATTTCTTTAACTTTTGATTACACAATTCTTTAAAGAAAGGACATTATTTTTTGCTTACAAAAACAAAGGACATTATTCAAATCCTAATGACACTAGTAAACATGATCCATTTGTAAACTTGTTCAATCACTTTCCACATAGTAAATTATTTTCTCACTGTTTTTCGAGAATGGATTCTCTCACATACTTTACCATCTAGTGAAATCTTCACCATCCACCAAAAAGGGGACACAGAGTCTTTACCCTATAGTAAAGGGGGAAGAGGAGGTTTAAAGGTGGGATTTCCCCCACATTATTTTCTCAAGTTTTTTTCTAATTGAGAGAATTCATTTCTCTATTTCCTGGACTATGATACCAGCCAATTCAAATCCTACACTAGAATCATTTGTTCCCGTAAGCAATAAATCGATAACTGCAAAGAACTTCACACAACAAAGAGTCTTGCTAACGACTGTCCTAAAGATATTGGTTAAGAATTTTAATAAAAGTAAACTTTTATTAGAAAACTAAAGATAGCATTTTCCAAATTTTAAATACATTACTTTTCAATGATTTTTTTTTATTCCTTAACTAATACTCTTTTTTTAAACAAAACAAGCAAAGAAAAGAGGAAGGAAGAAAGAAAGGAATGATATCGATCAAGAGAAACAGACCTCGGAGTTTCCCACAACTGGATAAGAATCCCATGTAGCAATCCACAATTGCAAGGGCCAAGAACTCTGTTGGTGGGGTAGGCGAGACACGGTGGCCCCGGAACGCAAGAGGACAAAGGAGCTGAGATTAATTTGGCCGAATTTAATTAGTTTAACAAACATTTAGAAAAACATCTATTTATCACCTTTCGTATGAGTGAGATTAGCGTTTATTCTCAATGCTAGATTTTTTGAATAAGGAAAATACTAATAAGTGTCCAACAAAATAAAGTTTATATGGGAAATTGGTATATTTAATATTTAAAAAAATGCTTAGTTTTTTAATAAAAATTTATTTTTCTTGATTCCTTAAAAAATTATTCTAAGGACACTCGTTAGCATGACCCTTTAAATAATGCTTTTCCATGCATCAACTAAGAATAGATTTCGTTGATTGGGGAATGCAATTTGGTAGAGGTGTTGCGGATCAGTTTGGATAGATTTTGAGATAAAAATTCATCCGATTCAAAGATTAAAATAATATATGGTTTAATTCGATTTGGATTGCTTCCTTAAATTTTTTTAGATCTGATCGGATTCGATTAAATGCGATCTGGATTGAATCAGTTGATTCGGTTTTTACCGACACATCATTAGAGCATCTACAATGGAGAACATCAGTTTGGTTCTTAACTCCCATTTTGTGGGTCCATTAATGTCATATAAGATTTAAGAACTTTTATCTATTTTTACTCCAATGAAAGAACCATAATTTGGGTTCTTAACTTATTTTCTTTTTGAATTTACTTGTATTTTATAATTGGAAATCGTGATTAAAAAAAAAGTTTTTTTTTTGCAAGAACAGTTCTACACCTTGGCAGTCACATCCTCCTCCTCCAATGAAGGTTTTTACAAGAACATGTTCTTATGTTTAAGAACTACCCTAAGAACTATCATTAAAGTTGGTCTTACATATATTTATATAATTTCAAAGAATCAATATTATAAGCTAAATTAATGAACAAAATCTTAAGCATGTATATACTTATTGATACATTTATGTAATATCATTTCATTAAATATGTCTAAAATAAATAAATATATCACCACCCACTTCCTGAACATCTTTTTTTATGTTTGGAACATTAGAAATACTAGAAAAATACATCAAATCAAACTAGTAAATATTATTAGAAAAAATAACAAATAAAAAATAATAATGCATATTATCAAAAAAAAAAATCAACAATATAAAAAATAGAATAAACATATATTAAATTTTATATATGTGGTTTGTTTTGGTTTGATTCGGTTTTAAAAAAAGAATCCAAAATCCAATCTGATTCGATTGATTTTCACAAAATAAGATCCAAAAAATCAATAAACATCAATTTTCTTTGGTTTTAGGTTTTTTTAAATTGATTTTCGATTTTCTTTTGGATCAGTTTATATATGAAGACCCTTACCACTTAGTACACCAAAAAGGTAAAAACCCATGCAAATAGTACGGAAGTTCCATAAGCCAATATCTTAATAAGAATGTGAGGCAAACATTACGATGAGAAAAAAAAAAAACAAGAGAGAAAAGTCATCCGATTAAAACCGATCGCACGGGAGCACGAATTCGTACTATATAACATTTCCCTTTTTTATAGTCCTCGAAAATGACAATAATATATTTATTATGATGAATATTAATTAATTCTGTTTTCCTCTTGTGACACATTTATTTGGATATGTTTCAAGGTTCAATTGGCAATACCTAACCTACCAAGGACAAGATCTGCACAATCTGATACAAAAGTGGCTAATTTTATTTATTTTACATGGGATGAATAAACTTTTTTATTTATTAATAGCCTCCAATAAAAATATCTGGACTAATTTTTCAGTCGTTAATGTTCTTGGCAGACAAGTTGACTAGGATGTGTGCAAAACTACATAACGATAAAACAAAACACGTACAATAGCATAATATAAATAAACGACTTTTAATTTTAAATAATGATGGTTATAATCTCAGGAAATTAATAAGAAATATGAAAATATCTTCATTTTCAGTTCTCTTATATGCAAAATATTAGGTACCAAAGTAAGGTGATAGTATAACTAAAATAATAGATGAAAAAGAGAATATAATATTTACGTAAAAAACCCTCAACAAATAATAAAAAATCACAGGGCAACGACAAAAAAAATTTCATTAAGTGGAAAAAATTATAAGATCTCTGACTAAATACAAGGGAAAACAGTAACATTTTCTCTTGAAAACAGGGAGGATGCAAACACTGGAAGAACCTCGCAGAATAGACTATTTTTCTCTTTCTCTCGGTCTCACTTACTTCTAGTTACTAGGTGGTACACCAATTACATTGAGAAGCTTGCAATTTATAGGAGTGAGAAACTCTTGTTTTATCACAAATTTCAACTTCACCAAAATACATGTAAAGAATTCTTCTCTTCCATAAATACACCGACTTAACAAGCTTCATCCCATAATTGTAAAGCAACATCATCTTTTACTTTTCAACAATTCAACAAAAGTTACTTTACTACCACGTCCACACAAAATGTGGTGCAAGTCTTGATGTGCTGGTGTAAATTTTATTTCCATGTATACTCGTACCAAGTGTAAGCCTTTATGGCTTTGAAAAAAGAAAAAAGAAAAAAGAAAAAAGTGTAAGCCTTTATGGTGGTACAAGAAAATGAATAATGTGGCAAAACTTCTCTATTTTTTTTTTCACCTCACATACAGCATTTCCTAAATTTCTCCTCGTTCTACTGCCGATAAAATTCCATCTGAACTAGTTACGTGTATAGGAGTATCATTTATAACTTTAAATACTATTTTATTGATTTTTTTATTTTAAATTTAAAAATACTCATAACGCACAGCAATCCAAATGCAATTTACCGTGGTCCGGTTCAGCGTATGCTCGAGGGTGCATGCACCCAGCATGTTATTCATTTCCGGTGGACCTATTTGCTTGTCTCCTGTCTCTAATTAATTAAATGTAGGAACGATTCATAACTTGAAATCCACAAATTAAATTCCCAAAAGAAAAAACAAAAAAGAAGAGCTGTGTAGGAAATTTTTAAAATACAGGTAACCTCTCAGTCACAATGGTTTAATTTTGCGATAGATTGGCATGGTTAGGGAAAGAGAAGAGAGTGACAAAGATGATGACATTATCTCCATTATTTGCTCAGTGACAATTGATAGCACACGTTAGTTTCTAGAAGACACTATTCTATCCTATGTCACTATCTAATATTGCTGCATTTGTACTAATAAAATGTGACATTTTGAGAAATAATGATCCATACTTTGGTAGTATCGGAAGCATAAATTAATCAACAAAGGTAAAAAATATCGTTGGTCTTTGAGAGTATGAGACTAACGCAGAGGTAATGGCTATAAATTCTGTAGCTTTTGTTGGTGTGGTTCAGAAGGTAATACATATATAATTAATCCGAATCTAATGTAATTACGGAGGCAAACCTTTAACATAAATGATGAATGAATGAATGAAGCCAAATAAATCCTTGTTCTCTAAAGAAAAGGTCTAATTGTGGCCCAAAAGAAATTCTTGCACAGTAGACGTGGAATCGTTTGTCTGTAGCAGAAATGGGAGAGGGTGGATATGATTTGATCATTGAAGGTGGCTTCTAAGGCTACGTTAGAGTAGCTTCTTCATCCCATCAACGGTTAATTAATTAATCAATCACACAAAGTCAGAGCCATAATTATTCTGAACAAAAAATAAAATACGATCATTAAAAAAAATTAAATATTAAGTTGGTCCTTAAATTATTTGAGAATTTTCAAGTAAGTCCTCAAACTAAAAAATATAAATATGACCAAATTTATATTTTGGTCACGTTTTAGTCTTCTGGTTTAACATTTTGATCTCTTGCAATTTTAAATACAAATTTGAGTGATTTTAGGCTGCGTTGCACATCAACAAACTTAACGACATCTTTATGGAACCCTACCCCGGAGATCTAATTGAAAATTTTATATAAGTTCAATGGCTCAATTAGAAACTTTTTAAATTTAGAAACCTATACCAATTAATAACTTTATAAAAGTTTGGGGGCTCAATTAGAGATTTTAAGTTTGGAGACCTAATTGAAAATTTACAAATAGTTTATGAAACAACTCGATATTTAAAAGAAACGTAAAATAAAATAGAAGCACAAGTCAACTCCTTCAGTTAATGAACGATTGTTGCCTTGTTGCTTTGATATCATGTACTAACTCTGGACTCAATTATAAGTAAAATTAATTAAGTTTATATTTATTAAGAAAGTTAATTAATTTAGTTTAATTGTCTTGATTTATGTAATAAAAATGAATTATAATTATTAAAGTATCCTTTAATAATCTTTGAAGTGTGTAATGCTTTTGGAAAAGTAAAAGGGGAATTGATTTAATTGGTTAATTTTCTTGATTTCTGAAATACAAACATTAAATAGAGTTGAGTTGGTTGATTTTTGCTTATATTTGAGTCCATAAAATATAGGTATTATTTTTGCTTATATTTAAGTCCCGAGGTAGTAGTATTATAGAAGCTCTCAAAAAGGCATTAAAATTCCAATCATGACACTTTCGGGATCAGCTACTCAATCACACTTCAAAATCAACCTAATTGGTCTTTAATGAAGTTGATTTCATGTGTCCTGTGTTAGCAGTAAGATCCCATAGGTGGGATTTATGGGAGAACCATTGGCCCAACTGGAGTCATAGATCCACAAACTTGAGGCCTAAAACTAGCAGAAATGTCAAATTCGCTTACACTTTTACCTTATATTATACTCCCTCCGGTCCTTATTATAAGAGACAAATGACTACTTTTCTTTGGTCTAAAATATAAGAGACATACATGTATTTTGACAAATATTAAATGCTCATTTCCAATTTTACCCTTATTTATAATAGTGTTTATATTTAGGAGACAATACAACTTTCAATAAAAGTAGGTTTGTTCAATAATTATTGAAGGGTTAAATTTGTAAATTTATATGAATATTAATTACAAGTAGCTAATTTCAATGCATTTTCTTGGTCTGTGTGTTTTAGGGTTTTGCCTCTTATATATAGGACCAGAGGGAGTATATTTTATAAAGTTGTAATGCTCTTTAATTTTGTTTAACTCTCTCATTCCTTTTTTTTTTCTCTCCATCTTCATATTCTTTTGAAGACTTTAAGTGAATTGTCAAAGTGGATATTCGATATCACAATGAAATTATTGGCGGTCTTGATTTATTTTCATAAATAAAAGTATTGAGACAAGTGTTAAGAGAAGAAATTAACACTCCAATAGAAGTATTAAATTATGTCAAAAGATTATATTCTTTTCCAAATGTATGCATTGCTTGTAGAATATTATTGACAATACCCGTAACAGTTGCTACCGCTGAACGAAGTTTTTCAAAATTAAAATTGCTTAAATCATATCTATGGTCAACAATGTTACAAGATAGATTGAATGGATTAACCATCTTATCTATTGAGAGTGAAATGTTATAATTACTTGATTATAAAACTTTGATAAATGATTTCGCCGCTCAAAAGGCTAAAAAATTAATATAAAGATTGATAATTTATATTACATTAAGTCTCTTTAAATTTTTCGCCTTAGGCTCCGAAATGTCTTGACACGGCGTGGGAAGGAAAAAACAAAATCCATAAAGAAAAGGTTGAGTCAAAAAAAAAAAAATCAAAGCAAAATAATTCAGGGTTTTGAATAAATTAAGATTGATTTAAGGTTCAAGGTGATTCAAAATTGGTTAAATTTAGATGAGATAGTTAATTTTCAAAAAATTATAAAATAATACATATAAATAATTGTTATAGAAAGAACAAATGGTTGGAGTAGTCTCGAATCTCTAGTATTTTTAGCTTGAATTCAATATGTCTTCCATTGCCAAGCCCCTCCTTTCTTATAGACATAGTACAAGCCCTCAACGATCTTGCCTGCCTTGACTCCCGCTATTGAGTCTTGCCTTTACTACTCTGCCCGTGTTGTGCTTCTTTCTAAATTTCTCATAATCGATGGGGCTGGAAAAGTTTGGTTGAATGGAACTTGAACCCGGAGCTGAGCTTCAAGAATCCACAAAGTCGGGATCGAGTTTTGGCCCATTTTGTGACAATAATTATATAAATTAAAAATTAAATATAAAATGTAATATCAATACATAATATGTATTATGTAGACTGAATTAATTAATATATATATACATCTTTGTCACGTTTCAATTGTTCTACATCATGCCTTGGGCCTTTTTCTATAACTAGCAAACCAAGGCTTGCCAATACTTCATTTTGTGATGGTGTTAAGAGTTAAATGCTCCACGTTCATTTCCACTTTTCAAATGTCAGATCAACAAATTTTGGGCTTTAAAATTCAGATCGACGATAGAGCCGTGAGAGATTTGGATGTGCTGTATTTACAAATTCACACAATTACTGGATACACCGTTAATTAATATTGTTTTTTTTCTTCTTCAATTTTTTAAAAATACATTCAAATATATCTAATGATGTATATCAATAACCAAATTTTGCAGAGCCACATATTGACATATTTGCGTGTAAACTAGCAGGGGTTTCCAAAAAAATCATGTCAGTATGATTAATCCGTTTGACGCCCACATGTACTCACTTTCGCAAAAAAGGGTTCAGATTTTACCACAACGGGTATGTGCAATGATCGACTTCATTAATTCATCAGATACACTGTAATTTACTTTCATTTGGCATTTGCAATCTTTCCCGTCAAATATAAATGGCAAGTACAGATAACTAGTTCTATCTCTATATATCCATCAGATGCAATGTTTTTAGCTAGGATTGTTACAAAATCCAACCCCAAGCCACAAGAACATGGGTTTGTACCCCCTAATGGAATATGGCTTGGGTCATTATCTATTGCCTATTTTGCTTATAATAATGATATATCAGTTCAATGAACGAAAACAAGCAACAAGGAAATCTCCCAAGCAACAAGTCGTGTAAGTAGAAGTGTGTTAGCTCACGGTTCCTGGACCTTTTAACATGACAAGTTCAACAATAAATTGAATTGTACACGGTCAAAAATATTTGACTCATTCACTTGATTCACAAGTCATATATTTACTACATATTAATGCAATTAGTTATCATTTTAAGTTAAATTTTGTTTCCTAACTCAATGTTCTTCACTAATTTCTGGATTTGGATCCTCTAACTTTAGGACGGGAAAGTCACGGTGACTTTGTGTCTATAAAGAGAGAGAGAATGACGATTAAAAATAAGGAGATAAGGATGAGAGAGAAAATGAATAAAGAGAGATAGAGAGAAAGATATGCGACTTTCTCACCCTAGCTAAAGTTAGAAGATCCAAATCCCTTATTTCTATAGTTAGTATAGCAAGCCAGACCACCACCGTAATAAATGTTGTATATAATATATCGGACAACCAGGAGGTTTCTCCAACGCCCAACCACTCAATGAAGCAAGCTTGAATTCTGAAGGGCCCTTGATTGAGTTGTCTTTCAAATTTGGCAAGTGCCATTATGTGTGTACGTAATTCTCTGGTCGAATTCTAGCAAGTAGTCATAGGATAAGGAAGGAAGTAGGGAGGTAAAAAATACTCCCTCCATCTTTTGTATTTTTAGTCATTTATTTTTGTTTCAAAACAATGGGTGTTTTATAAACCCAAGGAATAGATGAAGTAAGAAACAGAGAATAGAGAATGAGTAAAAAATAAGTATATATTAATTGGCTAAATGAAATTTTTGGTCCCTGAAAATATAGGTTGTTTTGGTTTTAGTTTATATTTTTTGTTTGTTTTGCTTTTGGCCTTTGTAGTTTTTTTTTTTTGGGAAATAGGTCACTACCGTTAATTGCTGTTGTTAACCGCTGATGTGACATACGGAAATCCACGTTAGCAATAACACGTGGACAAAATAATATTTTTTATTGCCACATGACTTATTAAAAATAATTTCTTAATATAATTAAGGTTTAATAAAGTTTTTAGTCTCTGAAGTTTAAGTCGTTTTGATTTTAATCCCAATAGTTTTTCTTTGTTTTTGGTCCTTGTAACTTTTTTTTTGAAATAGGTTCCTGCCGTCAACTGCGACTATTAATTGCTGATGTGGCAGATAGAAGTCCATGTCAGTAGTGACACACGACATTATTTTTTAATTTTTTTTTTAAATCCACTTGGGTGATTATTTGCTTCAAAAATCAGCTCTCATAAAAAATTACAATTGTTCTTTATTTGTCAGAAAATCAAATTAATTCATAAATTATAATATAGCATTGGAGCTTGAATCAAATGACCTATGGCTCACACCCATTGCATTTGACATGTCATGCCACGTATCACTGCTGATGTGGACTTCTATCTACCACGTCAACAATTAACAGCAGTAGTTGATGGCAGGAACCTATTTTAAAAAAAAAGGTTACAAGGATCAAAAGTAAAGGAAAAAAAAAAGGACAAAACCAAAATGACTTAGCGTGTGTTTGTTTAAAAAAATTTTAAACACAGAGCTCCGTTTCAACTGCGTTCCAGGAACGCTCCAAATTGGAGCTTTGGGCAAAAGCCCATTTCCATGCCTTGGGACGGCAAATTATTCAGTTTGCGTCCACAAAAATCTTAACCAAACATAGCCTTATACTTTTAAAGATAAAAAACTTCATTAAGCCATAATTATATTAAAAAGTTATTGGGTCATGCTAACAAGAGACACTCTTTAAGGAATCAAGAAAAACAAATTTTATTGAAAAACGAAGCATTTCACTTATTCAAATATTGAATATACCAATTGCTTATGTAATTTTTCTCTTCTTGATCTTTTAACAAGTGTCCTAAGGATACTCGTTAGTATTTTGTTTAAAATTAAATAAAATACTTGAATCAAAATATCAAATCAGGTTTCAATCACACCAAACTTACTCTAACCTATCTAGAGCTGGGTACGCAGACCGGTCCGATCCGTTTAAGTACGGTCCGCATGAGTCCGCACTGAAATGGACCGGACCCAAAAGTCTGCATGTTAAATGGACTCTGAAAAATAGAGTCCATGTCTAGTCCGCATAGTCCGTGGACTAAACGGACTGTCCACGGACTCTGCACCAATTTTTTATATATATATTTGCATCAAACATAAAAAACATATAATGTCTTGCAATGCAAACTGAACCAGTTCCAAATTGGCTTCATTTACTTCTCCTTTTGATGATATATTTTAACTTCTATATGTAATTCAAGTCTATAATGACTTCTCAATATCCTAATACCCTGAACTATTTTAGCAGTTCATTTTTAACATCTATATATTTTGGCCGTTTATTCATTTTATTGCATGAGTACACACCTAGTTCTTGTTATCTAGATCTAATGGTTGAAATTCAAATGCAGTGTTTCTACTTACCTTTAAGTGGCAAAATTACTATTCTAGTTATGTAAATCAAGTTATAGCAGCATTTACCGCTTGTCATAATAGGATGGCCTTTCTATAAGAAAATGTTGAATAGAAATTAGAAAGTTGAGAAATATGAGAAAACGTACCAGTGGCAGGGACGAACATACCAATGGCAGGGAAGAACAAACGCAGCAATGCCACTGGTGAGGTTGAGGCATATTGTTACTTGTTAGGGTTAGGGACTCACTCCACACCCCCTAACTTTGGGTCTATGATCCGATTTTTGTGACCCACTATAGGTAAAAAAAATACTATAAGTGCACCGGTCCCCGGACGGATCCGCAAATCTGTGGACCTGGTCCGTTAAACCCGCGGGTTAAACGGACCGGACCCAAAAAACCCTCATTTAAATGGACTCGTTTTTTGCCTAGTCCAAATTCGCACGGAGTGTGGGTTAAACGGACTGTTCAAGGACCCGGGTCCATATACCCACCTCCAAACCTACCCCACGTTTAGGCACCCTTCAATCTTGTTTTGTTTGTGCATAAATATGGGAATCAATGACCCAGTAGTGGTGACTCTGACAGTGGTGGGAATTCTATTGCTTATATGTCAGTCTGCCTTACATTATGTATGCTCTACTCCCAATTCTTGCTGCTTAGTGCGCTGTGACCTGTGACTGTGAGGCTTTCGGATTTGTTTGCCCCCCAATCATGGTGCCTGACACAACTATATGATAGATCATGGTATCTTTTTTTTAGTCAACATGTGTTGTGAGTATGGTGCCACTCAAGTCAGTGATGGCTCGTCTATGTTCTCGTTGTTTTTTTTATATAGGCTCTTCCATGTTCTCAACTTCTCATTTACTAGAGGCCCATTACATAGTGTTATGAGTGTTGATTGTTGAAGCCCATCTTACCGTTAATTAATCAATCAAAAGGGATCAAATCCCCCTCTAGCGGATTTACATGTGACTGAAGGCCTTATAACTTTATGGGCTTTATAGATCATAACATAGCCCAATAAGGTTAATCTCCCCTCTTTAACTCCCAATAAACAATCTCCTGTAGTCCTACGCATGATCCATTGGTCACGTTATTTGGGCTTTTCTTCAATGCACTCTTAGATAGGTTAGTGTGGGGCTGTGGCCGTGCTGCATGGCTACTAATTTGAAGCCTAAGGCTTTGTCTGATTATCGAATGGACCTAAAAGAAAAAGCTAATACATAACTGCATGTATGCAATTAGTGAAGTCATTGCTTTCCTAAAAATCTCTTCCATCCATTATCTTATCCAAATACCATGTTTTGTATTATGTTTTGAACGAAGAATTAGGTAAATGAGTTTTATATTATGTTTTGTCCCCAAGCATAAAACCTTAAATATTTTTTTGACAAGGAAAACTCACATCATTTCATTCATAAAAAAAGAAGCAATACAGGGTGGAATATGATAAAAACACGAGGGACTAGCTCTGAAAGAGGTTGCTCTAGCAAGACTATGCGCAACCTGATTCGCTTGTCACCAACTAAACCTCACACTAAGATTTGGAAAATAAGCTAATAAATTGTGGCACTCTCTAATAATCTCTCCTAGGTCAGAAATATCTTCCCTAGGAACATTAATACAATCCACCACAGTTTTACAGTCAAGCTCAAAAATAACATTGTCATAACCAAGAGTTGCAATCCACCGAAGAGCATGGAGCAAACCAGTTGCTTCTCCTTCTGGAATAGGCAGACACTGCGGATGAGTGAGAGATCTAGCAGCAATGAAAGTTCCTTGGAAGTCACGGATACACATCCCAAAAGAGGTGTAGTTGTCATCACTAAAGAAACCAGCATCTACGTTGTACTTCAATACACCTTGAGGGGGAGGCAGCCAACAGTTCGGACTTGGTTGGTGCTGATCATCACTGGACACAACTGATTTGGTTAGCTCGGTCCCAGTCATTAAGGAAAGTTAAGGCTCTACGGATGACCTGAGTTGCAACAGTCACTTTGCCACCCCAGAGTTTCTCATTCCTAGCTTTCCAAATGGACCACATAATCTTCGCAAACTTTGAGCCTTTAGCTTTATCAAAATCCTGAAGAAATGATAAGCAAATATCCTTGAAGCTGTCCATAGTATCCAAGCGTTCCTCCAGCAAATGCCACAATTGCTGGTCCTGCCAGCATTGAGTGCTCAACGGACATGTAACGAAAGTATGACAGGTGTTTTCAAGGCTACTATCACACAACACACAAGTACTAGGGTAATGCACACCCTTTTGTTGAAGTTGGCACCTGGTTGGGACACCATTCTTATATGCTCTCCATAGGAAAACTTTATAAAACCTTAAATATTAGATATTAGATTTATGAGTTTAATATATTTATATAGCCTTCAACTTATATGTTACTTCTTCTTTTTTTAAGGATATCCTTCGCACAATTGCGGAGACGTCTCTCAAGGTACTGAACGACATTAAAGGACCGACATCTCCCAGTCAGATTTCTCCATATGTAAGAGTCGGAGATCGAACTCCTAACCACTTGGTTAAGGGATCGAATCCCATTACAATTCGAACTAACCACATAATGGTACTTATATATTACTTTTGAATGTGAGAATTCTTCGCACCCCATGAAATATGAGTCATTCATTGAAAGCAAATGGTGCAGTAGAACAAATAATCAAATAAATGAGTTTTACATCATATCTTATCCATACTTATAAGTTATTAAACTTAAGGGTATAATCTATTTATATAACCATTAACTTATTTTAATTAATATAAAAAAACCTTTAACTGATATATTATTTTTGAATGTGACTTCTTTACTCACTATCAAATGCGAGTCATTCATAGAAAATCGTTGCCCGTCAAGTGAAAGACTTTCAAACATTTTGATGGTGTAACAACATTTCCTCCAAATTGAAATACACACTTTTTTTTTCCTTCACATTTATACTATCTACCCCAAATTGAAATACACACTCCTCATCCATCTAATGAGTTAAGTGAATAATAATAAAAAAGATCTTGACCCAAAACGTTAAAGTATTAAATTTACAAAAGATAAAAAAATCAACTAAAAATGATAAATAATAAAAAATTTATGTATATGTATTTCAATAACTTGTCGTTAGACCTTTATTTAAACTGGTTCTCGCCTCAGCCAATTTTTTTTTTGGGTTGAAGGAACCGAACACCAGACCAATTTCTGGTTCAAATGATTAAACCGACCAGTCTAATCCAATTTTTAAAACTATGATAATACTCCTTCCGGTCCACAATGTAAGCAAAAATTTCAAAATTTTTTTGTCCAAAATATAAGCAAATTTCAACTACTTTCTTATCATTTAGTGAAGTTATTCTCAAAATACCCCTCATTTAATACAAATTTTATTTTCCAATAACTCATTTTATTCTCAATAATACAAGCTTAATAAATAAGAGGAAGGGTAATTTAGGTAACAAACTTAATTTTTTGTTCCCAATGACTTTTTTAAATGAGATTAACTAACTATCTTAATATATATGTCCCATTTAATTTTTGCTTATAATAGAGACCGCAGCGAGTACCTTTTTTCAGAGTGCCAAATTCTCGTTGGAGAAAGCATAGGACAATAAGAATCCATAAAATCCTCCATAAAGTTTACCTTGTGCTCCTATATGTTAATCGTATTGGTACTCGGTAGTCGAGACATCAGCTTTCGGTGGACTCCAAAAATCACGCGGAGCTCTCAAAACCTTTATATTAAATGTTTCAAATTTCAACACTACCCATAAAAAGAACAAACACCTTTTAGAAACAAAACAAATTGGAATAGACACATTCATACAAGGATTTTTCCCCCCTTTTCACAATACTGATACTAATATATAACTAAGAGAAATAAGATGACCCAATATCACAACCACTGTTAAGTATCTAACTTTACTATTAGTACAGTACATCAAGCATATTGGATCTTAATTGTGATCTCAACTCAAGTATAGCCTTGTTTGTATTTGCGAAAGAGATCCTCAGTTTTGGCATTCCTAAAGGCACAGCACCCTATCACATATATTGCTATTAAAACAATGACGGTGATGATCAATATCACATTAGCCCTCTTCCATTCCTTCCTAAGATTTGCAAGTAAGCCAGCCTTGCATGAGTCACAACCATAGCAAAGTTGGGTTTGGTCGTTGCTCCATTGCAGGCAATCCATATCTGCTGCTGTGTTGATAGGGCTAATCCAATAGGTTGGGTTCACAAACGTGTACCCACATTGCGTCGGTGGCTTGCAGCACCCTGACTGCAAGTGATGAAACAAAGAAAAACAGCAAAAAGGAATAAAGGGAAAAGATTAGCAAATGTTGGACAAGAAAATGGGTAGGTAGGATAACAAATGATTTAAGAATCTTTAGGTTAAGAGAGATATTCTTGAACATCAAAACAGGGACACCATATGCGGTCCCTCTTTTTTTTAGAATGCTAATGATTTGTCTTAGAACATTGTTTAAGTAACCAAGAAAGAAAATTTTGTATAAGAAAATGATGTATTTCATTTTGAAAAGTGTTAACTTAATTTCCTAATACAAAGTTTAATTTCATGAGTTCCTTAACTAATGTCCAAAGAACACTTGTTAGCAAGACATTTTTTATATATTTTTGGAATGTGTGTATACAAAGAAGATTAAAAGTGAGAAATAGAGACAAACAACTATTATATCATATATGATGTCCAAAATTTGATGTTTTCCAAACTAACTTCACAAGCTTCCGTTGCATGTTTTGTATAGAAGCTAAAGAAGTGTGAAAAAATGTAAAATCTAAAGACTAAAAAGATAAGGATATGTAAGGGAAGTTAGGAAAAGTGGTAGTTAATATGATTTCATTTCTTCAATTTTCTTATTATCCTTCCAAAAGAAATAAAGGGACTAGAAAGAGGCAATTGAACACAGATAACATACTGATAATAGAAGTTAAACTATAGCAACAAAATAATAGAGTTGATTCAGAAAGTAAAAGCATGGTTAGAGAAAAAGTTGCAAAAATATTTAACATGGGTTATACCTGCATGGGAGTGAGATGTGCGTTAAAAAAGTCCTGAGCCATTCGGTAGCTTTGGTTCAACTCAGCACACATATTTGTCTCACTAAGACAGCTTCTGATGCGATCCCATTTGAAAGAACTTCTCACCCTTCTACGAAGAAAGCCAGAGAAGTCATCCATATGATATTCCAAGTAAGCCCGGTTAGGTTCTATGCTGCCATGGCCTCGAATGGTGACCATATAGACGAAAACCACCAAGCAAACAAGCAATATAATAAGCACAAGCATGGCAACGAGGTAGAATATGAGGATGCAGGGGATTCTCCAAAAGGATCCAATGAAACCTGCCAGAGCCACAACCAATATCAGAACCCCTAAGATGATGACAGGCCATTGTAGAAACTTGACACAGGTGTCGGCTGGCTCATTTGTTAGCCAGATTCCAGCACCTATGATTGGGATTGAGAGGAGCACAGCAATGAAGTTGATAGCTCCGATGACATTGTTGCTCAGTGCCATCTTGGTTGGAGAAAACTGTGATGGTCTTGTTTAGAGATGTTTGTGGGTTTTCTTGGTTCTTGTAGTGACTAATTGATGAAATGTGAAATGGTTTAGGGACTAGATAGAGTGATCTTTGTAAGCCAACCCCACACAAATTAATTTGTTCCTTACATTGGATGCCTAAAACCTACTAAAGCAAAAATGTTACTGTAAATATAATATAAACTTTAGGATAGATTTTGATCTTTTGGTCACATTACTTTGGGCACAACTTTTGAAAAAGTATACCTTGTACAGTACTTTGGGAGAGGGGAGGGGGAAATCGAGGGAAAGGAAGTGGCTGCCAGCAAGCTATTGTGGTTATGGACAAAAAATCAGGAGAAAGAATCCAGATGTCCTGACTCCTGGTGCCTTTGCAGCATCTATGTTGACTTATTTCACATCTCTCTCGGAAGAAACTTTGAGTCCTCATGTTCACATTCATTTCATTGGTACATCAAGCTATTATGAAACTATAGTTTCACGTTCAAAATTTGAGATTTGTATATTCTGTATTCAATTTTTTTACTCTTTTTTGGGTACATATATTCTTAATCATTTCAGTCAGTTTAAGTGTTCAACTACAGCAAAACAGCCCTGTACATTCTTAACATTATGGTCAAGTCACCCATATTTAGGGTATACTTAATCACAAAAATAAATCTTGACGATATAATCATATATGGATTATCAAGATTAAAAAATGTATAGTAAACATGTGGACATTTTAAAAAGAAGTGTATGTTAATGTTTTAATTTTAGTCATTCAAATAAGATCTAATGGGCATCACTCATTATTTTTATTTCTCACAATAACAAATTATTCTCATCCGAGTAGTCTCATATATAAATGTATATTATCTTATGTATATTGTAATACATAGAATAGTACGATCAAGTTTGTAAAACTACATTCATCAAAACTCGATTTTTCAAACTTAAATCCAAACACAAATGTAGAAATAAATGTAAGTGATTTTCTGTTGTTAAGAAGTTTTATAAACACTAGAATGGAGGGATTTCAGTTCTTAAGGAGGGAACCCAAACATTTCCATACTATTCAAACCCTTGTCTTTTCGAATGCCTCAAACCTACGGACTTTAGCATGGATCACCTCTAGTTTCTTTTTCAAATAAAAATAATAGCTGATTATTTATAATCTTAAACCTAATGAGCACTTAATTTCTTTTTATATAGCAACAATCAAACCTTTTTTCATTAGGTGGAATCATCTATAGGATCAAACGATATTATAATGTCCTATAACAAATTTTGTCTATATACAAAGTCTTTAAAATTGAATCCTTCTTAAAGGATGCCACTTAAACTTTCTAATACCAATTTTTTTTTACCATCATTATAATAAAAGAAATCTTAAACATAAACATTATATACATCATTACATTTAAGTTTGAATATATGGACCATAAATGTTAGAAATGGAGGGGAATGGTAACGTGGACTTAAAACCCCTCCATTTTATAAAATATATCTACAATTTTACTACTGCTCGAAAGATGAGTGTTTTAAAATCAAACTTAAGATTGAAGTAGTGAGACTTTCAAGTGATGAAGAGATTCAATTGGTGATACTTTCAAGTTATAATACAATTGATTTAGATTTGTTATTGAGCTACATATTGTTTGAACGATTTTTTTAACCTGTATGACTTTGTACATGTTAAGAAACCAAAAGCAAAAATGTTGTATTGGAAGTATATATTCAATTACTTGAAAATTAAAAAGTCACTCTATCCAATATGACATTTCTATTTTATGCTTCCTTAACATGTGTAAAGTTGCACATGTTAGAAAAATCCTTGTAGACATAATCAGTTCAAGGTCCAACAAACTCAACCTAAAGATATTTGTTAAAAATTTAAAAAATTAGAATGCTAACAAGTGTCCTAAGGGCATTGGTTATACTCCATCTGGACTTAATTATAAGCAAAAAAAAAATATCTATATTTTGTGGACTCAAATATAAGCAAAATCCAACCAACTCAACTCTATTTAATATCAATATTCCAAAAATCAAGAAAATTAACCTATTCAACCAATTCTCCTTTTACTTTTCTAAGAGCATTGCACACTCTCGAGACAATTAAAGAGTAGTTTTGTAATTATAATTCATTTTTTTTTACATAAATCAAGACAATTAAACTAAATTAACTAACTTCCTTAATAAATATGAATTTAGTTAATTTTGCTTATAGTTGAGTCCAGTTTACCAATGAAAACTTATCATTTTTTAATTCCTTAATCAGTGTCCTACGCAAGACCCTTTAAAAAAAAATAGGAAATGTATTATAAAAAATAAAACCTTTGCTCAAAAAAAAAAAAAAAAACCTTTAATAGATGAAAATTTCAAGAAGCTTTGCATACATTGAAGGCTATTTCTCATCAAAATCTTTATGCATAAAAAATTATACATATACAGACGTGTAACAAAACTCAAGTAAGACCATTAAAATAAAAAGTTTAATTATCATAAGAAAATAAACAATTATGGAACCGAATCATCTCAAGAATCTTCCAAACAATAGATATGTCTTTTTCTTTTTTCTTTTTTTTTTCCCAAAATTCTAGCAACGCACACTCTATCTAACACATTCCTCCTTAAAATTTAGAGTAATGATAGTTGGACACATTTTTTGTGTCCAACATCATATATATATATATATATATATACATATTTATATTTGTTTATTATTTTTTCTCTCTCATCACATGTATTTAGCACTTAAAAACAACACACCACCATATGGTGTCTATACTTGATATCCCAAAAATGTGTTCATTTATCATTTCTCTAAAATTTATGTGGGTCCTACATAATTTAAATAGGACCCATTTTTAAAATAATAGTACACGCATAAATTTCAATCAACCAGAGAATGTGTGTTAGAAATGGAGTATTAGAGAATTTATTGCCAGTACTAGAGCTGTCGAAATGGGCTAGCCCGGCCCATTCGGGCCAAGACACTTTCGTGCTGGACTGGGCTGGGCCAAAATCAAGTCGGGATGCTAATTTCCTAGCCCAGCCCAGTCCTATGCGGGCTGCGGGCCAAACGGGCTAGCCCATGGGCCGATAACTTTTTTTTTAAAAAAATTATTGTTTTGTTTTTAAAAAAATCATTTATTTAACTAGAAAATTTCATTACCATTCATATGGTTATGAATTAACATTTAACATGTTATTCACCAAAAATCTCCTTGGTTATAATAAACCTCCATGAGGATGAGGAATTGAGGATATGTATCATGGTTAATTGGTTATAATAAATCTCCATCGTCATAAAAAAACATACATTTAAGTTTAACCATAACACGAAAGGCATACATTTAAGCTGCACAGATAGAAAAGTGTATGTTGAGTGTTAAGTTACGCGTTTTCATCCAAGAACCCTGGGTGGAAGGTTTTATTATTTGTTGAGTATCAAGATAAAACTCCCCGAGAAATGTATGTTGGACGATACAACATCTTTTATTCTTTTAGAGAGTAAGACAACATAATTTTTTAAAATGTTATCTACTTAAGTTTTTTGACAAATTTAACTAGTAAAAATATATTATTTCAAACACTTGGAGGTGGAATTACTATCTTATAAATAATAATGTATTGTTTTTCTAAATAATGAGAATGTGAAGTATAAAAATGTAATGCTTCAGTTCAATTTATATTTTTTTATTTTCAAAGTTCGGGCCAGCGGGCCAGTCCAGCCCATCATGGGACAGCCCACATTGGGCCAATGAATTTTCGGGCCGGGCTGGGTTGGGCCAAAATTATTTCAGGCATGTATTTTATCAACCCAACCCATGCTTAATGTCGGACTATTCTGGCCAGCCCATCGGACCGAGCTCATTTTGACAGCTCTAGCCAGTTGTCTTTATCTTTTTTCCTACAGCATAGTTACTCTTAAAAAAGTTTTCAAATAAAAAAATTAGTTTTTTTTTAAAAGAATAAAAAAAAAATAGTTACTCTTAAAAAAATTAATAAACAAAAGAATATCCAATACTGCCCTAACCTTTATCTCTTTGTCCACCCTGTTGTTCTGTTTATCCCACAACCAAACCAACCAATGGCTACTTTAGAATCAGCTCTCATCGTCTTCGCATCTCACCGTTTTCCCAACAACAATCGTTTCTCTCTAAAACCACCCAACTCCATAAAGCTCCATTCTTCCCCTTCTCTCTTTTCCCTTCCCAACAGTTTCCTCGTTTCTTCCAAGGCTTCTTCCTTCTCCACCCCAACAAGACTCTGCTTCCAGTTATACTCTGCTTTGCAAGAGGCACCATCAACCACAACAACAACAACAACAGAGGATAAAACAGAGCAAACAAAGACAACAAACGTGAAGACGAAACTCTTCGTGTTCAACTTGCCTTGGTCTCTGTCCTCGGAAGCCATCAAGGACCTCTTTGGTCAATGCGGAACTGTAACCGACGTGGAGGTTATTTTGAAAATCTGTTCTTGTTATTCTCATTCTATGTGGGGTTTGATTTTCCGTTGTGTTTGTGTAATTTGAAGAAATGGGTATTTGTTTTTATTATAGTAGATAATAAAGAACAAAGATGATGGGAGGAACAGAGGATATGCCTTCGTTACTATGGCTACAGGGGAAGAGGCTATGGATGCTGTTCATAAATTTAACTCTTATGTAAGTTGCTTCTATCTTCTATATAGGTTGCTATTTACTTCCACTGTCTTAGTATTTGGTCTTTCTTGTGCTGAATTGTTCACATGAGTATCTTCTGAATGGTGGCTCCAAAATTATGATTCTTCTGAATGGTGGCCTTGGCCTTGGTTTGGCTGCCTAGGGGTGGCTGGACCCCCAAGTAAAGTGTTAAGTGAGTCCGACATCAAAAGGAAATATAGACAAAGAACCCTTTATAATAACTTGAGAAACCCTCCCTTTTGATCTAATTTTTAGGATGGTATTAGGCGTAATTATTCTAATAGCAATGATTGAAGGAATTCTTTTATTTTTATTTTTATTTTTATTTTTATTTTTATTTTTATTTTTGAACTTGAATTCCTATACCTGATTAGCAATGAGTTACCTATTTGTTAACAATGTTATCTAACAATGAATGATACATGTTAACCAAATAACTAATAATTAACTCATTGCTAACTATATGTAAACCAGGTCTAGAATTTTAGGTGTGGGAATAACACTTCCACCTCTTGCTTTCTAAATTTGTTTGTTTCGTTCATCTTTGCTTTTGCATGCTATAGTGCTTACAAGAGACTATGAAGTTTTGTTATTTGAGGTCTATTTGAACCCGATATGCAAAAGCTTGTCTTCATTTGGTTGGGAAGCTTCAGATTATCACTGACTAAAAGCTACGGTCGGGAGTTTGAACTATCATTTCATTAATACATTTCTAACTTTCACTGAAGTGTGATGTAATGACATGTTTTCTATGCACATACAAGAGAGTGTACCAGCTGTTTACACTTTACAACAACAAAAATAGGCATGTTTACCTAAAAAGGAAGTTTTGTCACTTTGAAGTGGCATATAGTAGGATCACTGTATAAATGTGGAACCATTGGATGATCCCTGTATATGTTGTACCTCTGGCAAAGCACTTTGAAGTTTCAACATCCCAAAAATGTATGCTTTAGCAGTGATGCTTTACATAGTTTAAATTTAAATAATATATAAAGTGAATGAAAAATGACTGTAGAAATATTGCTTTTTAGAACGTCTCATTCAAATTCTGTATGGCGACAATTTTGTTGACTCAAAATTGTGTGACTCAGGAAATATCAGGACGGACAATAAGGGTAGATTTTGCAAAGAGATTCAAGAAACCTGCTCCTCCACGTCCTCCAGGTCCCCCTCCCGGCGAGACACGTCATGTGATTTATGCATCCAACCTTGCATGGAAAGCAAGATCTACCCATCTCAGAGATTTCATCACAGAGAATTTCAAAACACCAGTTTCAGCCAGGGTTGTCTTTGACAGTCCTACTGGAAGATCTGCTGGGTATGGATTTGTTTCTTTTCCTACAAAGGAGGAAGCAGAGGCTGCCATTTCTGCTTTAGATGGGAAGGTAATTATCATCATATCAGCTTTGCTATTTAATGTCTGCAAATCAATTGTATTCATCTTTTTGGCTATCCTTGACGAAATAATCTTTAGCTGAAATTGTTTTGCCTCAAATATCTTTATGTGGCACTTTAGGTGCATATGTTAAAGTTCAAGAAAATTGTACTGCCGCTTTCCTGGATACAAAACTACAAACCACCTAAGGAGTCTCTAAATTTCAGCTCTGATTTATTACCATCTTTTGTCAATAGTTTAGTGAATAGTAAAACGTACTTGAATCAGGTTATCAATGATGGTTTCCTCATGTTTCTCTTTTGTATTTTGGGTTATATGTGTTTTCACTTGCATTGCATCTACTACTATTGTCTGAGCCAGTATGCTTTTACAAGGGCTAGAGTACTATGTCACTGTTCAAGTGTTGGATTCATGTTGCGATTCCAAATGGTGATTTTGTTTAAAATAATTCATGCGGAGCATGTACACCTCACTAAAAAGTATGATACATTACAAAGATGCTGGAGGTCAATTTACAATTTTAAGATGGCATTGAGTTCTTATTAGGCTTTTTGGTTAAGTTGAAGTCTTATTGAGTCTTTGGTTTTCATCTTGCATGTAGAACTGCCAACCAGGACAATAATGAAGTGATAAAAAGATGACTGACTGAGGCAATTTATAACAAATTAACAACTCATGCGTTGGAAATTGAAATAAACTGGATGTCTCGAGCAAAATAAGCAAGAAGATACATGGACGTTTAAATTTTTCAAGATGTTTATAAATTCTATATAATAAAAGCTGTGGAGTTGCTTGAATTTCATGTCTTAGAGTTAGAAGGAGCATACTGGTGTTTCTGTCTGGTGAGAATTCTCTTGTTTGTTTTCCCTTTACTTCTTTCAGCTTTTGGTTTCTCACAGCCTAAGTTGTGTGCATAGACATAGTACCATATGGCAGCGTTTCGTGTTCTTTGTTTTCTTCCTTGTTTCGTTCTAAAGTCACCAACTTCAACCGTATTCTTACATGGAAAATATTTTTGCGTATTCATTTCCTGCTGAAGGAAAACTATTTATCCATTGAGTATCCCTTTGCAGGAGTTAATGGGACGACCACTTCGCCTAAAATTCAGTGAAAAGAAAGTTAAAGAAGCTGAAAGTGAAAAAGATGAAGACTATGACGCTCAAGTGGAAGAATCATAAATGATAAATCTAATTATTGATTTACTGATCTTTGGTCGTGGTATGTGGACCGAGAATATGGTCTTTCATATAAATCTAATCTCTAATTTTGTTCACTCCCATTTTTAAGGGTATTCTTAATATGTATTATCGTGCTCAAAGCTTGCAAATTAAGAGTTGCAAACCATGCATATAGAGACTAATAATTTCAGTTCATCTAATTTTGGAACCGTTGATCTCTATCTAGCAGCTACGATGCTAAAGTCTGAACCCTTCTATAAACCTTGGAATTACATACCTATATGGAGGTTATAGGGATAGCACAAAAAAGATAGCTTGATGTTATAAAATTCTGTTATGCACGAATTTTGGGAGAGAGTTGGACTGACTATAAATATACCCTGATTATGTCATGCATCATAGTATGTTATGGTGTGTGATGCACCTTTAACTTTACCTATAGTAAAAAGTGAAGTTGAAAAATAAGCAGTTATTTATTATTTAGAAATACAGTTCCTAGATTAACTAAAGTTAGATAATTTACAACACTGCTCCTCTATTCTCCTAGATTTGACCGACCCTACACCACACCAATCGCCCTTAAGCAGAGTATAGAGAACAAACAATAGATTAGATCCACGAATGGTTCAAGCCAGAGATTGCAATTCTGATATCTGCTTAGCTCAGCAACACCATTGAGCCACCACTATTCAAGTCGTTGTCCTATCTTGCCTCCACCAACCCTGCCTTGTGTCTGTAGCAAATCATCGTAGCCATCCTCCTCCCTTGCTACCACGATCCCATCAAGCCTTACCAGCACCCTCCTCCGTGACCTAGCCACCATACCCGTGTAGGCAGTGGTACTGAGGACTGAGGAGGGTGGTGGTGGTGTTGACGGTGGCTGGGATATATAGTGGTAGAGATGGATAGAGCAAGGGGAGAGAGAGAGAGGTTATTCCTGAGCCTTTGTTAATTTCAGTCTTTTAAAGTGCTAATATTAATATTTATTTTTACCTATGCTTTTACTTGCTTATCAGTTTACTGGTATCTCAATCGTTGATTATATTAATAATAGATCTAAGACCTTTTTTTTTTTATCTACCAAAAAAAAAGATCTAAGACATCTTACAAGGTACATGTAGTAATTGGCCTGTGAGTATTAAATTGCATTTCAAAAGACTGATTTCATGACTTGAAATGGCGACATCCAAAGTTGAAGTGCATGAATCACTAGCTAAGGAGACTAAATACTTTTTTTTTTTTTTTAAGCTTATGGTGATATGCATCCAAACCATATACGATTTCATAGAACTAAGGCCAAAGTACAGGCTTGTATGTAAGAAGCAAATGAAGACATTCTGGTTGAGGCATTTCTACTTGAGTTTGACGTGGCCTGTCTGTGTAGGATGATTTGGGTTATAACACCCTGCCCAATGAAGAGCTTTTCTTGACTAGTGCCATTAGTACTGTCGCAAATATATGTAGTACTCATGTCATGTGGGACCACATGAATTTCACAGATTTTTAACAGTGTATAGTGTCCTTGCGAATATTTTGGCATTTGCCGTCCATAAAAGCGAAATTCTCGGGGAAAAGTGGATTGTTTGTGAACTTGATTCTTGTATTCAATAACCTAGTGCATGCATATAATTTGACTATGATTATGTTCTTTGCCGTGTCTCCATGCTGAACGAAGTATTGTGCAATTTGCATGTAAACAAAAATAGAGACTCCAATATTCTTATTTGTATTATCAGACTTTAGTTTGAAAGTTATGTCAAATCATGTAAAACCCCTCCAAACATATTCATATCTAATTTAACAATTTTACTCGCACCATAAAACCAAGACTTTCCTTATGAATACCAGGAATACAAATTACCCAGAAAAAAGAAAGAAAGAAAGAAAAAGAGACCGAACTAAGTCCTAATACTAACAGTTACTTGAAGGAAAAATAAGGGTCCTGGTCAAAAGTCTTAAAAGGGCTTGGATAAAGAATGTCTTGGCTTTTGTGCATATGATTATGTTTCTACACAAGTTGAAAAAGGGCCCGAGTCTAGGCATTAGGACAACACATAATTCAAGTTAATAATTTCAGCAAGTTCAATTATCAGACAGCAGGAAAAACAGGAAAGAAAAGCTACATAGATAAATTTTGAATGGAATCATAAACGTTTCCCATAATGCAGTTTTTGGTCATTCAGGAGTTGAACTCGGAATTGACAGATACTTTAGCAAACCATGCTTTGCTTAGAGAATAAACTTTATTAACACTTGATATTCTTTCTGCTAATTATTTTAATTAAAATTACAACTATGCTAAAACATTCTCATACTAAGGTTACAATATTACCTAGATGGACCCAAAAGCATGTCAAACATGAAATATGAATATTTAAGTTAATTTTCAATATCTCATGATATATTCTCCCACTAATCAGAACATATACACTATCCCATTTATCCGAAGAAAGAATGCAAAATCTGCAAGCCTGTGATATTTTGTTAATGAATCGTTGAAAAACCGAGTGCATTAAAGGAAGAGAAATATATATATATATCTTTGCTTCTTGTGACCACAAGATGGCTAGACCCACAGGTTCAATTATATTCTAGCCACCACATATAAAGGCAGGGTAACATTGGTTTTGGAAGTACGTTGAAAAGCACAAGTGTTGCCTTAAATATTAACCTTGCGTGGCTTTAGAGAGAAGGAAACCTGAGAACAAGTGAAGTTGAAAAGAGGGGAAGAGATGGCCCCAAGGTTTCTGCAAATGGTTGGTTAAGTGTCAGGTGACAAGTGACAACCATATTTGACTGTAACATGCTTGCATACTCAGTTTTGTTACTGCACCTTTTTTCCCTCATGAATATATTCTCATAATCTCAAGTTGACTAGCAACATAATTTAGGGTATCATATGAGTAAAGGTTATGGGTGTCGTGTAACTAGGGTTACATTTATTCTTATCTATAAGATTAGAGAATTATCATTCTCATTATGAAGATTAGTTTAATTATTATAATATGCTCCGTCATATTTCTTTAGAAAGAAGTTAGTCCCACACTTGGCCTTTAGTTGTGGGGGAGAAAGATACTTACTGTTGGGCACATGAGAAGAATATATGCAAAGTAGAATAGGATATATATAGTCATATGTTAAAGTCACACAAAGGAGACATTGTCAATGGAGCACCATATTGAATAACAAGAACAATGCTTCTCTCACATAACATCATATCTCACATTTGCTTAAGTAACAGAATTTGAGTGATGAAAACAAGATGAGATCAGATATAATCAGTATAAATTATGTAAATACAAAGTGATATGTTGTCTATCTAAGTGCTTATGAGTTATGAGTAACATTATTCAGTAACAAAGTCCTAGTGCTCCCAACACATACGGACTCACTGTTATTTCCTTTTTAATTTCTCTTTTTTTTTTTTTTTTTTAAGAACATTGTTATCCGTTTAGACTCAAGTATTCACCACATGGCACAAGTAATGCATACTAGCCTGGTCTAGGTGATACCCTGAAAGCAAAAAAAAACCTTAAATTTCTCACATTACTTCACTCCTGTGTGTGAGGTACACCTAACTTGACGGCCAAATTGGCTCCACATATAGCTAGACGCTCATTAATGAAGTTCTTGAGCTAATTTGGATTTCACTTCATAAAGGACTAAAACCTCATGCTACTTGAATAGCAGGTTTTAAAAAATTAAAAGATAAAAGCATTGATTATTTTAAATAAATTCTCAACCAACATCACCAGTTCACCACCACCTCCTTTAGTCAACAAATTATTGTTACCTAGAAAGATAAACTAGAGAGCAGGGAGCAGGGGAAAAGCTATGAACAGAAAGAAAAGAAAAAGTTAAAGTATGCTCATTATTTTCCTTGTCTTTGCCCTGAATTCCACCTAAGCCCTTTGGCCCCATTTCCACGCCATCTTTTCCCTCGATAGAAACTTATGTTCTGCCAAGTCTCTCTGTCTTCTCTTTCTTAGATAATCTATAAGACCATTACCCCATATCTTGCTTGTATGCTACTAATCATTGTTATGAGATAAAGCTTCACACAATCTCACCCTTTAATTTTCAGGTAATAACTTAACATATACGCCTTCTATATGTTTGCTTACTTCAGAAGCTCCTGCTATAGTTTTGAAACTTCTCTGGTTGCTTCTACATTTGTCTGAAGGCTATTGAAACCATGATTATAAGATTGCTCATCTGTTAGTACTTAGTACTTAGTACTATACTATATACTGTTGCTGAGGTTCTTGTGTGATGGCATCTCTTGGCAACCCAAGAACTTGGGTTCCATACATGGACAGCAAAGACTGTTCTCAAGGGTTTTGTAGCTTGTACTGTCCACAGTGGTGTTATGTAGTCTACCCTCCACCTCCTCCCTTTGAATTCCCCGATGGTGATTCAGGTCCAAACTTCTCTCCTCTAGTTATTGCAATCATTGGGATCCTGGCCAGTGCTTTTCTTCTTGTGAGTTACTATACTATAATATCCAAGTACTGTGGCCGCAGAGAATCTTCTTCTTCTTCTTCAGAAAGAGAAAACCATGTAACAAATGTTGAAGTTGAAGACAACAATCATAACCCTTCACTCCATGAGCCGTGGCATGTTTCAACTAATGGCTTAGATGAGGCACTGATAAAGTCCATAACAGTCTGCAAGTACAAGAAAGGAGAGGGTTTGGTTGAAGTAACAGATTGCTCAGTTTGTCTCAGTGAGTTTCAAGATGGTGAAAGCATTAGACTCTTGCCAAAGTGTAGCCATGCTTTTCATATACCTTGCATTGACACATGGCTCAAATCTCACTCAACTTGCCCTCTATGCCGTGCTAGCATATTTACCTTCAATGCTGCATCACTTTATGTGCCAGCCCCAGTGATAGAACTCCCTTCAAGGAATGAAACTTCTTCGGAGAATCCAAATGCAGATGAAAATGTAGCTGTTGGAAGAGGGAGTGAGTTGGATATTGTGGAAGAAGAAATGGTGCAAGGTGATGGTAGAGCAGTTCCAAAGAGTGCATTTCGTGCTTTTAGTGATTTATGTAATTTGAGGGGAAGGCATAGTATAAATGAGATTAGAGATGAAGAATATGAGTCCATCAGAAGGTCAATGTCTATGGATCATTCATTTCAAAATGGTCTTTTTGGTTGCTGATATTCTGCATATGAATGAAGAGCAAGATTCACAAGTAGAAGGATGTTCTACTACTGAAGCTGGTCCATCAAAGAGATCAAGAGGTGAAAGTAGCAAGCCTAGCTATAGAAGAAGGGTCTTGCATTGTGTTTTGAGTCCAATTGCAATGAAGAGATCATTTTCCAGTGGAAGGTTCTCCCTTAGCAGAAATGGCAGAGGAAGGCAAGGGATTTTACCTCTATGAGAATTCCCTTTTTTCCATTTTTTTTGTTTTTTGTATTGTTTTCTCTCTTTCTGATAGTTTGATGATGATGAAGAAGAGATTCACCAAATTTTTGTGTGAAGATCTTATATTAAATATGTTTGAATCTTTATATGGTATATTAAGATATTAGTAATAGCTAGAAAAAAGAAACTTTTTTTATGTGTATCATTTTTTGGCTTGTATTATGATCAGTGAGTTAACATTTAAGATTAAATGCCATGTCTCCTTTGTGTTCATAACGTGAAAGGATTACTGAGTGTCGTTTAGCTTTGGAACTTGGAAGCCACATGTTGCTGCTCTGCTCTGCTACAAGCTCTGCATCAAATAATGTAGCTACTTTTTTTGCTTATATTTAGATTTCGGAGGGAGTATCACACAGTCGCAGAGATTAAAGACACTTTCTTTCTAATAATAAAACTATCACATGATTTCTCCTTTTAATAATCAAATCTTACTTCTTACCTCAATCTATCAATTCTTTATATCAAATGAATTAATGCTTCGTAGGTACAATGTAAAAAGAAGAATACTACTGTGTACCAAATTTTTGTACACAATGTTTGCTTGTATATTTTATATAATTTAAAATAAGATTTTTGTCTCTACCATTTTCACCCATTTAGTTTATTGTCCTTATAATTTATTATATAGTAATCTCTGCATCTTTACTCATTTCCACTAGACATTGCATCTTTACTCATTTGAATTTTGATATCTACGATTGAGTTATTTGTCTGAATAATTTTCACTTATTTGATTTTAATCTGTATAATTTTTACTTATTAAGATATTTTAGTCTCTATATTTCATAAAGGATTCGTTCTTATAATTTCATTTATTAAAATAGTGGTTCCTAAAGGACTAAAATTAAATAAGTAAAAATACATGGACCGACATAAAAAATCATAAAGACGAAATGCAATTATTGGAATCAAAATCTTACTTAAACCTTTTTAATCTGTTTACATGCTACATTGATAATTTATAATTTTATTTCTATATATTAATCGATTAAAAAATTATCAATGCGAAAATGAATTACTAAGTATTGACAGCCTAATTACTAATTATCACAAGAATACTTAAAATCATGTATAAAATTAAACAAAAAATGTGATTTAAACAATCAATCGAATACTTCTGGGGGAACCTAATTGTTTATGAGCAAAACACGTGTATCTTTTATGCTTAAAACTATTAAGCACCATGAAAAATCGCCCAAATCAATTGTTTACATGAGATAAATGGTAACCTGTATCTTTTATTTTATTTTTTTCGTTCGGACCCCAGTCCTAATTAGCCAATTGAGTTGAGTGGCGCAACAGAGTATCCCATGGCTAAAGTTCTTCGGACCTGTTATGGGACTAATCTCTGGTTCAACATTAAGCATGATTTTACCCATTAGTTCTCGGTCTCCTAATGGGTGGTGACTCTACAAGGGTGGAACCCGGGTTCCTCAAGTTCTCCTCCTTATAGGAGCAAGTTACTTCCACTTGACCAACCCCACTGGTGTAACGTGTATCTTTTAAATAAAAATAAAAGATAAATTTGTATTAAAAATAATTCTATATTTGTTGCCCCATACAGTCATACCCTTTAAATAATACTGCCTAAAATAAAATACTCCCTCCGGCCCTTAATATAAGAAACAAAACCCTAAAACATATAGGCCGATGAAATATATTGAAATAAACTAATTGTAATAAATATTCATATAAATTTCCAAAAATACACCTTCTAATTAATGAACAAGCTCATTTATATGAAAAGTTGATATATTTCATAAATATAAATCATATTATAAATGAGGATAATATTAAAAATTAATATTTAATATATATAAAAATTAATACATATTTTTTATATTTTGGATTAAAAAAAAGATATCCATTTGTTTTTTATATTAACCATGGAGTAAGTAACGTGCAACATTCACGTGAAAATATATATGATGTGGTGCAAACCACCCTTATCGTTTTCATTTTCTGCCTTCTGGGCTTCTGCTACCCAGTTACTAGACCATTTCTGTGTGTGTCACTGGTTTAAATTAGATGCACCCATAAGATGTCAAATCGGTGATGACAGAAGCTATCAGAGACCGTAGTCCGCTCCATTAATAACGGGTTGGAAGAACGCGCAATTAAATAATTTTATACGGTTGTAACAGTAATAGGGTCATGGTAATGAATATTCAGATTCCCCTTGAACTATTCATAATATCTCAAAGCAATTTTCAATGGCTAGATTACGTTTTTTTTCCGAATTATTTTTTAATATTCAATTTGGTCCCAAGTTTTTAAAATATTCATTTTGGTCCTTAAGTTTCTAAAACTTATTCAATCGAGTCCTTCATTATGTTGACTAACGGACATAGACGTTGACTCCGTCTGGTCCATCGGAATTGGGGACCAAATTGAACATTGAAAAACAACTTGGGGACCAAATTTAACATTGAAAAATAACTTGGAGACCAAATTGAACTTTGAAAAATAATTTGGGGACCATTCTTTTGGGGTTAACGTCCATGTTTGTTAGTCAACTTGACGAAAGAACTCGATTGAATAAGTTTTAGGAACTTATGGACCAAAATAAATATTTTAAAAATTTAATGACCAAATTGAATATTAAAAAATACTTTGGGGATAAAAATATAATTTAGCCATTTTCAATCAAGTTGTAAATGAAACCAAACCTTTCTTAACCCTCTCTCCTCAACTCATAGTCATATGCGCTTTGATAAAGCATCGATTTGATATCAAATCTTACACTTTATTGAGTAAAATGACGGCTCCGTCTAATATACTCCATTACAAACTGGTAGTTTCGGTGCACCACGAGAATTGACCATTGATATAATAGTATAATAATTCAAAGGCCAAGATTAAAATGGGTAAAAAGGGTTTTTCCTTCATTTTTTTTTTTTTAGTTTTTTATACCATTTACAATTTACAAAAAACAAAAACTGTCATATCTCTCCCATTCTCTACTCTCTACTTCCATTCTCTCTTTCTCGAAGACTCTTCCTTTTTGTTTAGTCTTCTTTTTCATTTTCTCCCCTATCCTTCGTGATCGTGCCTATGAACTCCGACTCCTTCTTTTTCATTTTTCATTTCTTTGCTACATACCCATCTCCTGCAGTAATTGCAACAACCCATAAATCCATTTTCCCCTTTCCCACAACAAAATGGAAGTCACTGCCCAAACTCCACAGTGCAAATTATCCACTTTATTTTGATTATTAGCAACAAACAACCAAGGGACAAATTTCAATGAATCAAAGAAATTGCCTCTAGTCGACCACTCCAGAGCAACCGAGTCAAGCTTATTAAACTCGGGGTGGTAAATTATTTTAAAAGCAACCTACCATGCCACTTTCAGTTAGAAATTTAGAAAGAATGATTAATTTTCATTATTCTGCAATGACCATGTACATCAGTTAAATACAAAATTGATGATAAGGTTACAAACTGACTTCCAAGACTTATGGTACCAGAACTGATACACACCATATTTGGATAAAAGACTCCACAAAATTCAAATCCACAATACCACACCACACAGCTGGTAACTGACATAATCTTATCAAATCACAACTAAATATCTCTATTATTTAACTCTTTCCATGGTGAAATCAGTGCTTCCCCAAAACCCTTCATTAATTTCTGCATACACTAAAACTCTCAAACCAAAAAAATGAATGACTTGTTCTTCGGCTCCTTCTCCCGCTTCCGCAATGAGCAAGTCTCCCCGGACAACCACCACCACGTCATCCATATGACGGTGGCGACAACGCGGCTCCGCCCGCCAACGTTGACAAGTTCTTTGTGGAAATGGAGTCATCGAAGAAGGCGCTGAAAGAGCTGGAGTGGCTCTACCAGAACCTTCGACGTTGAGGATTGAGGAGAGAGGAATTGAAGTATAAATTGAAGCATAAAAAACTAAAAAAAGAATGAAGGAAAAACCATTTTTTACCCCTTTTAATCCCGGCCTTTGAAATATTATACTATTATATCAATGGTCAATTCTTGTGGTGCACCGAAACTACGAGTTTGTAATGGAGTATATTAGACGGAGCCTAAAATGACCCCTTCTAACGTGTCATATAATGCATGAAAAGACTTTGGATATGTACATCAGCTGATCCTGTAAACTTCAATTTCGCACTACCAAGTAATTTTTGTGCTTTTTTTTTTTTTTTTTGCACATCAAGAATATCCTCCAATAATCAAAGATTAATCTGTTGTGTACACAAGGTGGGTCCCTTCCAAACCAGATTTTCTTCATACACAATAGTCAGGATTTGAATCCATGATCACTTGCTTAAGGTGTCCAAATCTCTTACCAAAGTACCAACCACATGTTGGTTTTTATGGGTAAATTTTTATTTGGTGAATATTGAATGAATTCTGACCCTGTGTTTGGACAAGGTTATCCTAACTCTACGAATGGTGCTTGTATGGTATCTACTTATCTCTGCCAGAGAACTTCCAACCTCAATCTTTGAGCAATTCCAAATAATGATCACGACCATAATAGTGACAATCACCGATTCATATGATCTTTACTACCCCTGGATGCTTACCCTTTTTCAGACGCAAAAACTAGAAAAGGAGTTTTTGGCAGCATATATTAATTTGAAGTTAGAACTTAGAAAGATGATTTTGTGTCGCAAAGTTTATGGATTGGTGCAATGGGAATATTATCAACATCCTTCGTTAAATATCTTTATTGGTATTTTTTTTTTTTTGGTCATTCTAACTGTGAAAATTTGTTCTGCAATGCCGTTCAAGTGACGTATTGGAGAATCGTTCGCTATATTTTCTTTTTTGGAACCACAAAAGTGATATAAGTAGTTTTTTTTTTTTATAAGCAAAAATATATAAATATGAGTACAAAGAATACTCAAACCCATATATACGAGGAACATTTACAAAGGAGGAAAAAGATACATGTTCAACCTAGATCACCAAAGCACTTTGCCTTGGAGCTGTAACGGCCATTAAAGGGTTAAAGTCATGGCCAAGAAGGAAATGAAGAAAGAGTGAAAAGGGGAATGGCGGATGATGTGTCATGATAATGAAACTCTTACCTATAGCTAGAATCAAAATATATAGAGAACCAATAGTTGTTGATTAAACTCATTAATTAATGCATGTACTCAAATTCTAAAGATGAATAGAACTATGGGTGTAAGACCCCAACCAATGAGCAAATTAACCGGAAAATCTGAATCAAACCAATTAAATTGGTTCGAATTTTTTTGTGTTCGGATTCGAAATGAACCAAACCAATTACTATATTTTAATATTTACATATACTTACATATATATATATATATATATATATATTAAAATTTTAATATTTATTATCTATTAATATTTATATATATTTAATAGTTTAATATTTATTATTTATATATATATTTTAATATTTTATATATCTAATATTTATATATATATATATATATTAAATTTAATAATTTTCGAACTCAAACCAAACTAAATCGAACCAACTCATTTTTGATTGGTTTGGTTCGGGTTTTATAGGGAAAATTCTTAAAATCGATCCGATTCATTCTCGATTTTTCCTCCACCTAAAATTGAATCAAACCGGCCCATTAACCCCTAAATAGAAGAAGCCAAAACGAGCTAGTTAGAATCAAATGTTTTCTTATAGGATTTTTTTGGTAAAGTTTTTCTTACAAGATCGATTTGATACAATTTAAATTAAAGATGGTATGTTGATCAAGTGGAAGCAACTTGACCCCATAATAAGGAGAGCATAAGGAACCCAGGTTCGAATTCTTGTGGAGTCACTCCCATTGGGAGACTGAGTACCAATGGGTAAAACCCTGCTCAATCAGTCGAGTCACTCACATTTGGAGGCTTAGAATAAAATATTTTTAACGTGATAAATGACTAATTAATAATGTAAAAAAAATATTTATGCATTACAATTAAATGCATACTATATTCTAACTTTAACATTCTCGATAATAACTTCACATAGCTTGAAATAAACACCTCCTTACTTAATTTTTGTGGGACCATAAGGAAAACCAAAAAGATAAGGGAGTTTTTTAATCAATGGGCTAAGTGGAAAACCACAATTGTGAGCTTGACACTATATCTTGAGCTAAAATCTTAAGACAGTAAATCTATGAGTCTTCCCACTTATATATTTTTCACTTGTCTTATTATTTATGTGCGTTTAGAAGAACTTATGAGAATAATTTATCATAATAAACCTAAGCAAATAGTTTATTAAAATAAATTTATAATTTTCCATAACTTTTTTTAGCTTATTTCCATAAGCATGTCAGAGAAACATATGAAAATAGGTCGCTTTTAACTTATTTGAAGAAGAGCTTATTGTATAAGCGCTTAAATAAGCTGTCAACGTAATATTTCAACCCTCGATGTGAGTCCAAACATTAATATGCTCTTCGAATATTGAGAGTTACCAACTAAGATTCAAGCATTGTCATGTGCTCCAAATTATGGGTTAGAGTTGAGTCGGAGAACCAACAACCATTGTCAAATATTTAGCTTAGTCGAATCATCGATTTGTTATCACTTGTTGGACCATAGAGGAGCCTAAAAGATAGGGGATCCGAGTTCTTCGTGGATTAAGTCAAAACCATAATAATGAGGCTGACACTACATCTTATCCCAAAATCTTAAGATCAATATATAGGTAGTCTTCCCACTTATTTTATATATATATATATATATATATATATATATATATATATATATATATATATATATTATATTTTACTTAATCCATTCTTATATTAGGCTTTAATTCCGGTAAGAAAAAAAAGTTTAGGCTTTAATTAATACTCTGATTTTGAATTCTCAACAATTTTGCAACCACATAAGAGGGGGGGAAAAGTTTCAAATCTTTCATCTAAACAAACTAAAAAGAAAGAGTTTAATTTCTAGGCATTGTCAATATAAAGATTTTTACAATGACAATCAATCAAAAATCATGAAATTGATGATTTTTAAGGTGGTTAGGATAAGAATCAAAGGTTTGTAATAATGTGTGACAGTATAAAAAAACTTTACACTATCATTGTATATCAATTAAATCCAAAAAGAAAAGGCATAATCTTCTTATTTACTTCCATCCTAATTTTTTCTTCCCCACGCTGTCAAAGCATTAAAGTTTAATATTAGCGCATGTAGTGTGTGGGCAAAGCCGTGAGCCACATGTGATAGCTACGTGGATCACATTTTACACGGGTTCCCCCTCACATATAGATGTGACTATGATCATGCAAGCGATAGATTCTTACGATTTACTAAAGATTTTTTTTCCCCTTATAGCTAGCTCATCAATGAACAACAACGATAATCATCTGATTCTGAAGTTTTACTGTGTTTTTATGTGCTCATCTGAAATGGTTCCAGCAGAAAGAAAAAACACTTTCTCCAAGGGAAAATACAGAATTACCCATGCACCAAAAGTTTGATGAACAATATATTGAGTTGAGTTCGATTTTCTCTTGGACCAACTTCAATGATTGTTCTTAAGGAGGTTCTTAAGCATAAAGCATAAGAGCTGGTTTTTATAAGAATCTTCATTAAAGATGAATGACATGACAGCCAAGTTGTAGAACCATTCTTGCCAAACATATTATTTTTTTCATTGAAAAAGTGAGAGAGTGAGAAAGTAAGTAAATAATACTTGTGAGACCCATTTAAGAAATCAAAATGAGTTCTTCCATTGAAGTGAAATGGAGGTTGGGTTCTTATATCACATGTGGTATATTTGGACCCACAAAATGATAGATAAGAACTAAAATGTGATTATACCATTGTGGATGCTCTAAACACCCACCGCCTTTTTTCTTATATATTTGAATTTTGTTGTTTGAGAAAGTTGAGAAGATATATTGGTGACATTGACAAAACCTATTATGTGGCTTACAAGGGTTGAGGTGATCGATGGGGCCATGAATAAGCTGTATTATATCATTTTAGTAAATTCCATTTGAGAAAGAAAATGAAGGGGTTGCTTGTACTGTGATATATATACATAGAAGAATAGGCATGGCCTAATTTATTGAATAACAGTTGACTCACGTCACCAACAGATCGAATTTAAGGAGCTACTGAAAGAATGATATAGGTATAATAATAGTAATACTAACATGCAGTTGATCTTCAGGCTTTTGTATAATCAGGCTAGATGACTGGTGTAGAGCAGTTTAGGATATGATTTTAATAATTTTATATTTTATAGATAATTATGCGTTTTTAGAAATTTTATCTTCCTTAAGTTTAGGAATTTTATCTTTTAGGAAAATTTGTGCTTAGGAAAATTATTATTTTATTAAGATTTTGAATTTAATTAGAATTTATTTATTTTTGGATTATAAATCTCCATCAAGTTTAATTCTACGGTATTCATACTTTTAATATTGATAATAAAATTCATTTAGTTAATTGAATCTCAACAATTCCTTATTTTAGAATTTCTTGTTAAAATCATAGTGTTTTTAGTCTTCTTCCCTTGAATCTACATCAATGACAAGCCTCTATAGATGCAATCACCACACTGACCACAGCAAGAATATGTATGGAAGTAAAACAATTTTAATTTTAAAATAAAAATAAAAATATAATGGGCAAGAAAGACTATTCCTATATCCATGGGTATTTTTTCCTTTATCCCCAAAAAACTCAGAAAAGAATGGATCATTCACATCTCATGGATTGCGTTCAGAGTTAATAGGCCCAATATCTTTTTTATTTGGGTGGGCCATGATTTGTAGGGTTAATGGACAGACTGGAATCTCACCCTACATCACATATTCAGGAGCCAGAGCCATTTAACTAACCAAAATGGTAACCACCTCGATATTCAATTATGGATTGGATTTGGCTCCATTCTTTCATACCCATAATTCCTTTGATGGAAAGAGGACTCCCGGGACCAGGTGTTCAAGTAAGGATCAGATCTAGATGAGCTTTCCTATCTTGGTGTATCACACTTATTCCCCACCAATAATATTTTGTCATATATTTAACTTTTTTAATATTACATAAAATTTTAATTTATGTGACAAAATATTATCAATATAAACAGGATGCCAAAATGGGACATCAAATCCCATCTCTAAAGTATTACTTGTAGTTGTATTTTGTAGGGTTTTTTTTTTTTCCAGTTCGGACACCTTTTTAATCTGCTTTGTCAAAAAGATCAATATAGTATTCAAGAGCATTTGGATGAGATGGTATAGATTTCTTTCGGCTTAACTAGTGATTTGAGTTCGAATTCGAGTTCTAGTAATGTAACAACGTTAAAACTCTTGAATGAGAACTTTGTTGCCCTTATGGTCCTGCCAGCTCGAGAGATTAGTTTCATAGTTGCACACTGCAGGAGAACAATTATTATTTATATTTAAGAGAAGACATATGTTAAAAAAAATTGACTTAATAAAAGTAAACTAAATAATGCTTTGATTGCTTTCTTTTTCCTTCAAAGTTCATGCTTCTAAGAAATCCATCCCCACATTATATGTAGGGATCATCATGCATGTCTGTATCTGCTTCTGGTTTACACTAGCGGACATTGTCTTAATGACGATATATCTCTATCAATCACAAAAGAAACAAAACCGGAAGCTGAGAATCAAAACAAAAGAAATATTGCAACGATCCCACATAGACCTTTTAATTTAGATCCAAGCCTTTCTTTGAAAACTACAAAAACGTATCACATATCCCAATATATCAACACCGGGTCTCGGAGCCTCTTACAACAAAATTTAGTAATTTATACACATACACAAATTCACTCCTTTTTCTCTCCCCCGAGTTGAAAAAATGCTTCCATTATCTTTGACAAGATGTGTATGTAAAGAAGAAAAGTAAGGTTGAAAATCACCCATTGTTTCAAGTAATTGAGTTTAACTTCTTATGTTGGTTAATTAAGGATGGAGTGATCAGACTGTATTTCAAACTCATTCTTTTGGTTTTCTAGGATCATTAACTCAATTAGTTAACTTTACGTTGTTGGAGAACACGTGTGAGTGAGTGTATGAGATAGAAATGTGTAGTACAAAAGAGTTCAATAGTGGAGAGATTAGAGGTTGATGAGTGATTTATAAGCTTAGGTGAACAAAAACACAATGGTTAATTTTTTGGTTAAGGACATGAATCTACAAACATGGTACCAGCAAAGAAGATTCAAAGGAACTTCCACAAAGCACACATAACAAATGTCCAACGTGCGGTTGGTCCAAGTGATAAGGGACTTGAGTACCTTAAGCAAGTGGTCAGGAGTTCGAATCCTGACTCTTGTGTATGGAGAAAACTCTGGTTAGGAGGGGAGAACCCACCTTATGTGCCCAACAGGTTCCCCAACGGAGATTAGTCACTGCTAACGGTGGTGGATACTTCATACCTATATCATAGTTACCAAAAAAAAAAAAAAAGCACACATAACAAATGTGAATTTTAAATTTGGAGAACCAGTCATCCATGTTTCTCCGAGACATTATAAGTAACTTGAAGTTTGAATAAACAGTCATGAAAGTCTCTCTTTGAGACTTCTTTTCGGGGTCGGCCCAAGGGCAAGGCCACCAAAACCCTTGTTTTAGGCCTAGCCCAGAGAGGGTCTCATAATTGATAGGGATTGCAATCAAGATTTAAATAATTGTAATAGCTTTAGACTTCAGTGTATTATCAAGCCTCACTTAGAGAGGTCAATACTTATCCATTTGAAGTTTACTTTAAGCTTTTACATACGTTGGGCCGATCCAGCTTCTTTTTACATGTGAGAGGGAGTTTTTAGAAAATCCATGTGAAGTGCTTTATAAGTTTTTGAGCAACACCCAATAATTAACTTTCAGATTAAATGGTTTTATGCAAAATAGGAGTCAACATTTTTAAATATCCCAAATGCCAAAGGACAATATTTGCCAAGATATGTTTGAGTGTATCCGAAGCTCCACTTCCGATCCCCGTTTAGCACTTTAGCTAGCACAAACTAAATTTAATCAGATATAGCCAAGCTAGTTTCCCTTTGTTAATACAAAATAAAAACATTATACATCTCTGTTGTTCAAACTTCAATGTTCCCAGCTCTTGTTTCTAATAAAAGGCAACCACCGATTGCAACCTCAGATAAATCCAAAATGTGTCTTTAAAGTTTGTGAGTCCCTTTTCTCTATTACTTAAAATTTTAGGCCGACGGTGATACTTACTTATATATTGCTGAACAAATCTTGCTCCTGTATCTTAAATGTTCACTATCTCTATCCATAACAAAAAAAAGAACAAAATTCGAATGTGACCACAGCCTACCTGAGTCAATTTTCATTTCCACTTCACCCTCCCGGAAATAGTATATAGATGGAGGATTTCCTGGGTATGTCAATTCACAGGTGCGTGATTGTTTTAAACCAAAAGCTTCTAATTGACATAATCAGCACGATGGAGAAAGGTTGGGTTTGCTTTTGCTCCTATAATAATTTTGTACAGCTAAATTTCTTTCAGATGAACAATTATTTGTTTTTTTGTTTCTTAATCAAAAAAATGAGAGGAATTTCACATGATGATAAAAATAAATAAATAAATAAAGAAGTCATAATTATATGTCCACCATTATCCATATATGTAGAAGATTGAAGATACCATATCAGCCTCATCCCGAAAGGATTACATTGGGCCACTGGAGGACAATACAACTCAGACTGCAAATAAGTTAAAGTGTGTCAGCATTTCAATTTCCATTTGGTTTTTAAACCAAGCCAGTCCAGTTTTGTAGAAATCAAAACACCATGAACCTCAGAACTATTGCTTAGCATTAACACTTCAACTGAACACCTAAAAAACACAAACAAAAACTCAAGCTCTAGGAAAATATTCTGTGCTCTTTCTATCTCTCTCTCTTGAAGGGGAAGAAGGGGTTGATTTGGCCATTTCACCAAATAAACCTGATCAACAACAAAGGGAAGCCTCTTCATCAATCATTCTAAGCAAGTGGTGAACTGCTGTTGCAATGTCATCTACCGAACCAAGTTGACATCCTTCTTCAACCTTCATTAAAAAAAAAATTCAATTTTAGCTAAAGAATTTATCTAAATTTTCACAATTTTATACAAGGACAAGATTTTCAATTAATCAACAGTAACATTTCAAGTACTTTAGTACTTAATGAAAAGGCTTTTTTCTGCCACATTTACTACCTAATCCTAAAAAATTCCAAACTATTCTGGCCAGGCAGAAAAAGTAAATGACACAGTCCTGTGTAGCATACATGATTGTTGCATGAATACACATACCTTTGCACTGACAGAATAGAGTACCAAGGGGTCCATGGTGGTGACATTGAGATGTAGTATGGTGAGGTAGAGTGTTTGAAAACCAGCAACCAACTTTGATATCTGCCGGGGTCTTCTTTGTGAGAGAATTCGAAGGCTTGCATGGCTCTCTATCAAAGTAACCTCAATATCAGCTATGGCTGCCTTAGACTGAGATGTGAATTTGTTAGGAGCCTGGGACCATGTGTACTGAGGATACCCAAAAAATTGTGCAAAAGGGGGTCTCATGAATTTGGAAATGGCCGTATCTTCATTGGCTTGTGCCATTCCTTGATGTAAAAGTTGCAACTTTTGAGCCTCAAGGGACTGCAAGAGGTGCTCCAGCTCCTTCACAAATTCTATAGCACCACCCACTATAGAGGCCTGGTCACCCTAAAATATACAAAATTTGCTCATTGAATCAGTAATAGAATTGAAAAAAGAAAATAGAAAATTTTATATATGAAGCTTTTCAAGTGGCCCAAAGTATGGTATCTGAAAGCATGCTGAGTTTTCAAACTTTAAATTATTTGGCACCACACTAAGTGCATTACACTGTAGGCTTAGTATTGTTTCTTTCTCACATTCCAAAGAAATAAATATCCAACATAAAGGACATTATCTTGTACACATGATAACATAGCTTTAGGATTCAGCTCAGAATTTATTCTCATGATGTTTTGAATATGCTTGTGCCACTTTAGCTTTGTGCTGCTTAGCAGTTTTCTGAAAAGAGAATCTCAGCTTTGCTATTTGGGACCATAACATTTCGTAGCATCATTGTGAAAACTCCCAAGTACATTCTTATGAGAAAGACATGACAAAGAGAGGTTGAAAAAGAAAGAAAGGTGAAAGGCAAAGTGGCAAACCCTTTGTACATAGGATTCAGGCATGAGTGAACGCAGAACAGCAAGATGCTCATTCATCTGCTTTCGCCGGTTTCTTTCCACTGTTATGTGAGTCATTCTTTGAGCCTCAGCGTCTTCCTTGTTCTTGCAAACTCTTGGTTTTCTTTTCCTCTTCTTCCTACCTTGCACCTCAAAATTGTGCCTCCGGCCAATGGTTTCTGTTTCAACAGATTGGCGCTTTCGTGTCCCTAATGTGTTATTGTTAGTGAATGCAGGGTCATGTTCATGAAATTTAACTCTGTTCTCTTCTAATAAGAATCTAGCTTCTGAAGAGTCATGGCTGCTAAATGGTGTTGCAGACATAGTGTCATAGATAATGAAGTTGGAAAATTCATTAGATGAAAGAGTTTCTAAAGCCATTACACTCTTCAAATGTTGGTCTGAATTCTCTGTTTTTGAGAAATAAGGTACCCGAGAGTCTCCAAATTTATGTTGATGCAGTTTGGAACAAAGCAAGAGTTGTGAAAGTTATACAATTTTGGTATTCACTTACCAAATTTTGCACTTTCCTCTTACACTCGTGATTAGCATGTAAATAAATGATAAACAACATGTACTACGTAATGATTGAATATGTTAATGAATTATCAATAATTGATTAAACATTTTCAATCACCACATAATACACATTATTTATTTACACATTGATTATTAGTGTAAAAGTGATATACAGAAATTAGTTGTGCAAATATTGTTTCCAAAGTTGAATATTGGAAAAGGGTAATTTAGATTAGAGGTAGAGGAGGATACGCAGCACGTGAGGAGGACAGAAAAGGTGTTATGCTTTTCAGCAATCAGAAAGTGTAGGAAGAGGAAACAGGCTCCTCACTCACCCTTGCTTTGGTTCCTTCACAATTTCATAGATGCTGTCAAAGACTGGCACAGCTTCAGCAATGTAGAGTGGGTGGGGGCCTCAAATCTATATAGAAATATGCATGCAAACAACACAACAAGCTGTGAAATAGCTACTCCTCACATTCAAATCTGTGTTGGGGTTAGCAGGAAATGACTGACCCACGTACCCGAGATTCCCATATAAATAATTTAGACAAAGACCATAGCATCTATTTGACAATTTATTGTACATTTTACATGTCAAAGGCATACCAACATTTTGCTGTTGTTGACTTCGGAATCCAACGGTGGAGGTTAATCCATGTAGGGTAGTATGCTCAAGGGTACAAAAACAAATACCAAATCAACTATAATTACCCTGATAGGACCTAATAAAATTGTTAGAGCTGTTTAGACTTTAGAGGACATCATGATCGTTATATACTAAAACTACCAAGAAGATCATTTTGATGTCATGTGTCAACTTTGATGAAATGAGATGCTATGTTACAACGTTATTTATTTGATGACCAAGGCAGCCCCTAATACAAAAGAGGCGTATTTTTCCCGTTGTTACTATGATTGTCAAAGGAATAGTGCCTTCTGATCTGGGCACTCCCTTTTGATATACCAAAGTGCATTGAAATTGACGATGATCAGGACCACCGGTACTCGGCAAGGAAAATCTTTCAAATCACCATACTAATACGTGATCTCAAACATGCAAATGTGATTGAATCAAACCAAGCTTAGTTTGAGTAAAAGTTCATAACTATTATTATCAGTGTCGTATTCTTCCAGCATGTGAATGTGTGCGTGTTTATAGGATAAAAAAGAGATGTTACGACACCAGAACTTTAGCCTTATGTGTTGATGAGGACATATGAAGGACAGAAGTTGGACCGTGGTCCAAGCTGTCAGAACTCTGTTAGGTTAACCATGTGACTGTAGTGTAAAACTTCCCTTCACGAAAAAGTGTATTACCCCGGTCCGCAGCACTATACTCACATAAAAATACCCATGATTCATTTTCCATATTCTTTTCCTATATATTCTATAATATTGGCTAGAAGATTGAAGCTTCTTTTGTCCCTCACTCTACTTTTTTCACTGAAACATCATGTACATAAGAACTTCTAAAAGCATGCCGCACCAGGAATGCACGAAAATGAAGTGTAGCAAAAGAACAAACGTCAAAGTATGAGTTGTGAGTTGTGTTTGTGCTGAATGATCAATCAGTATCCATGCAAAGATAAGATACAATTGCATGTGCATGGAAATGTCTATCCTCAATATTATAGGTGCCATTAAGGATCAACCCTGTGTTCAGTCCCTACCATTTTATTGTCAAGGTATTAGAATTATAGCCCGGAACTCCTAATCTCATGACTAACTTTAACATTCAAAATTATAATTGCCACACAAGTTTTATGGTAAGTCCACTGGATGATTAACAAATAGGGGGAAAAAAACCTATTTTTAAACACTAACAGAGGACTACAACCACAGCCAACCACCGTTTCCCCAAAACTTCATACCAAAATATTCTGAAATTCAGACCACAGTTGATAAGATATATATACACACGCTTATATAAGCAAGATACAAGGGCTGTGTTCAATAATACAGAGAGGGTGTCAACAGACAAGTTTACCAACCCTGTCAGGATATTTGCCTCCATAGTCAATACAAATTAATAAAATTAAAAGAAATTATTTTTGAAAAATAAAGAGAAAGCATATGAATGTAACAAAAGAGTATCTTGCACACCAGAGGAAATGTAGCCACCACGTTCCAGTTAAATGCTTCTTCGAGTACTTAAGTTTTAATCCCAACAAATATCATCCAGCTGGCGTTAGAATTGATAGCAGCTGAAAAGTGGGTGACATTCAAATATTCAAACCAAATCCATCAGCAGGTGCCAAAATGGCAATTACATTGTCAGCAGTAGACTAAAAAATGCTCTGCTGTGAAATCAGGATAATGATACTGAAGTGAAATTCATACCACTGCATTTTTCATGCCAGATTAGTACAAGAGGATCGAATTACATCAATATAATCTAGGCACTACTTGTCCAGATAGAATCAACAAAAGAATGGTAATTAGTGGAAACGTCAATACAAGTTACAAAGTCAACATGCCCCATCAAATTATGTTAGACTGTGACCGAATCCGAATGAATAAAAAAGAAGTAAGAATAACATGTAGGTTGTCAGCCAATACCATAGAAACACCCATTGATGCCAAATGAATGACCTTCTAATTAGGATACTTAATCCATTAATCCTAGTGAGACATCCTGCAGTCCTCTGGGAACATCTTCTATAAGCCTATCTAGAAGCACAGTTAATAACCTGACTTAGGCATCATGGAAAAGCAACAATTTAAAAATTGTCGACTCTCCGCAAAATGATTAAACAAGTTCTGGATTAAGCTTTACCGATACAGAGAAAGAACACAGAACCTCATCCTAACCCATCCACCACTTCTAAATGCAGAGGAATGGCTTTCAAAGATAAGATAGTTCCCCAAATAAACATCAAGAAGGTACAAAATCAGTATCCTGGTACAACAACAACAGTCGAAGCCTTTTCCCACTAGGTTGCGTCACCTACATGGATCAAACAACATCACTATGGTCTATCAAAAACCAAATCCACCAATAGGATTATTTGACTAAAACTACATAAATCAGAAGTAAATTGATTAGAAATAGTTTCCAATGAAATTACAGCCTCGACATCAAGGTTGAACATTGGAGGGTATAATTCTTACCAAATATGCTAAAAATTCATTCTTTGTTTTGGTTGATGATATACATTCCTCTTTCATTAGAAATCAGGTAATATCATATTTAAGTCATGCAACAGAGAGAATTGGTGCCATTGAAAACATAAATTCCCTTGTATGTGAGAATCAGATTTCAAAAAACAAGAAAAAATTATAAAACTGAAATATAAAGTTCACTTACTAGGAGACTAACCAATATCAGAATATTGTGGGCAAAAACCAATAAAAGAAGTAAGGATTGACACAGCAGCATGTGGAAAGACAAAATTCCAATGCATACCACATTCACCCACACGTACCTATACGAAGGAAAATAATTAGGGCTTGTTTGTTTTACATTTGCATGGTGTCAAAGGCTTTTTGACCAAAGTAAGAAAAACCTTACTTCCTAGTTCCTCAAGAGTGCATTGGAAGAGTGGTTTCTCCTTTTCCTTCAAGGTTCAAGCAAAATGTAAAACAAACACACTCTTACTGGCTTCAATAAGAATGTCTTGAACTAAGAAATTAGACAATTAACTTCACAATTCCATAAATAGGAAAAAATACATAGCAGTGATGGTATTCATTAAACATTGAGAACTTCTGCATTAGCAATTTCTTTTTCTCTTACTCTTTTGGCTATTCCAAGCAGAAAATTTAAAAGACTCTATTAAAAGCTTACCATGTGCTCTTTAGCCTTCCGGTTTCCACCAGTACCAATAGGAGTTCTAAGGAAGTGATTCAACCTTGCACAGTACAGTCAGGATAAAATTCCATTCAAATGCAAAACAAACTGTTTCTGAAAAAAAATAAGCATCTAATTCAAGTATTCAACCATGCATAGCATCAGAAATTTCAAGCTTGCACAAATCATGGGGGTTGACAAAAGATTTACATTGACTAAAAATTTGTTCTCTTGAGACCTTAAGTTGCAGAATCTAGGTCATAATACTTTCAAGTATCAAAACAGATAGGTTAGCAGCCTTGTGCTTAATAAAATGCAGTGTTTGAAAATGCAGGATGAAAATCACATTACTTCTATTACCACGGAGCGAATTCTAAGGATCCCAACGAAAAACACCTACTTGATTATCCCCATCATTCAGTTGTTCTTGGAAAACAAATAAATCACAAAAAAATCAGTTACCGATTGATAGCATTGGAGTTTTCCAGTACTTGAAGAAAGACTAAAAAATAAAACCTACATAATGTTTAGATTCAAGCTAGCAAGGAACAAATTTCTTATTTCTAAGATCAACATCAAACAAATTAATGGCATTAATGTAGAGCAATTTTGAAAAATCAGGATACCATTAAGTTTGCACTGAAAAATCAGTTATGGAAATGGAGCAGAATCTGAGAGCGAAATATATAGAGAACAACATCGCATTTGCGTTGCTATACGCAGTTGTTGTGATTGTTATTTCTAAGCGCCGCGATTTCGAGCATCCAGGATCCCTTTAATCCAAACTCTAAATCTAATGGACCCAATTTTAGTTTTGAAAAATAAAATAGAGGAATTAATTTGATTATTTGACTATTTTATTTGTATATACTATCGATCTTTTTTCAAAACAAAAGGATATTAAAATATCGTTTTTCTTAGCTATGGTTAATGGAATAAGTTCAAATCTCAATCCTGTGAATTAAAAGAAATTAGATTGCATTCCATGAGTTTGACGGGACGGTTGAAGTTACAAGAAGTTTGATTCCCTTTTAGTTTTCCTGGTTTCGAATAATATATTTGAAAAAAAATAGGTGTTGAGAGTTGGAGAGCTTTATCTCTTAAATGAGTTTTTTCGGCTCAACCCAAATTAGGTAGAATGCAATATGATTTTTAGATATGGAGGATGTCATATCAAAAGAAAAAAGTGGTTGGTCGTACAAGAAGTGAACTCTACTCTCAGATAAACTTTACATGCAAGGTCAAGAATCTGAATTATGGAATCGTGGTTTTGGGAAGGGATTAAAAAAAATATATGAATTAGAGGCTATCTAAATAGTAGACTAGGTGTTATTTACACACTAAACTTATTTAATTAATTCAGTCATATTTCTTTTTAATACATGTATTATAAATTCTCACTCAACCCAGTCCAAATATGACCTGATTTTTAGTTTTCTCCTTGGAGTACCGAATGCTTAATGAGTGAAGTTTTCCTTCGAAGACTTGACAATAGTATAACTAATATACAATGATATTGGCACATATTTCTCATACACCACTTTTCATATTGATTGTAGCATAGCTTATTCTGCATCTTCATACTTTGTGTTGATAGCTTCTCGTTGTTGTTTAGAAATTAGTTTATTGATACGAGTAGTACCATTTAATCATCGAATTTAACCTTACTCAACCAAAGCCACTCCCAGTCAATTGCTGATGTTTCATTCTAGGGATTCTAAGGTGAGTAAGCATGAAACCTGACTCCATTACTTCCTTATATACCGTTTTTGATTGATGAGCAAATGAAGATTTAACATCCTTTTCCAAGTAAATAAATTTCAGCTTATAAAAGACACACAAATCAGTATGAGATGTGTATCATTTTAATTAAGACACAGTATAAGATGAAAGGTTCCTAACTTGATTTGTAATGAAGCAAGTTTTAGCTATATACCTCCTTTAAGCACAAATTTAAACCTTTCAAGTTACTGTAAATCTAGTGCACATATGTCAAATACTGCTTCAAAAACATGCCAACAAAAAGAGACTAAGAGTGTGTTTGGGAAAGCTGAAAAAAAAAAAGATTATGCTGATAATCAATTTTTGTATAATCTATTATTGTGATAATCGATTGTAATCAAAATTTGTTTTTGTTTGGGTCTGTTTGCTGAAAATCAATTTTAAGATAATCTATTTCGTTTGGGTGGTACAAAAAAAATCGCTTTTATATAATAAATTACGAAAAAGGGTATAGAGTTCTTTGTATAGTTTAATAATATTTGTTTAGAAATAATCAAATCACAATAATCTTAAGCTAGAAAAAACTAGATGACATAAAACAGCTTTTTTCCCCTAAAAAAAGCTTTTTTTTATTAATTTAAGCAAAATGCCAAACATGTTAAATTATCTATGAAACAACTTTTAAGCTAAAAAACAGCTGAAACAAGGAAAAATAATCTTTCCCAAACGACAGCCTCTGGCATACGAGGCCAACAGGAGGATGTTACAAAATGTCCAACTCTATTTTCCTTGGCTCCACTCTTCTCAATAAAATTAAAATATTTCACTTTTTAATTTTATATATTATGATATGTTCTATCTATATCTACCTCGTTCTTATACCTTATGCATTAGTTATGTACACCCTGCACTAAGACTAAGTTGACATTGACAATCTTCTATATCTCGAAGTGCATCTGAAATTTTGAACAACAAAAAGCTAAACAGGAACAAAAAATAACTATAACAGATAATGAAGAACAGAGTTAAATATTTTCAGTACCCCAACGGGAAGAGCAACCAGACACATTTTCAACATAACCACAATTACTACAAGGTGCAGCAGGCCTTGTCACATGATCACCATAACTTGAACAACTCTTTGAATGGTTGTGCCCTCCTCCTCCTACAATTTTTACTACCGCTACATGATCACGCAATCTCAACGTATATTTATCATTATCCTTCCCTTCATTATCTTCTCCTCTAATCATAACTATGGAATGCCCTGTAGAATGTGACCGCGCAAACTTGTGCTCTCTCTGTTGCTGCAAGCTCGTGCTCGCAGAAACTTCATCCCCATCATCATTTCTATGATGATCTTCGCCTTCTTTTACATCAATGCACACGTGACGACCCCCGTTCTCTTCTTCACTATGAACATTGTCCTCACCACCTTGCTCCTGAGATTTTTGTGCAGGCGAATCAAGATCTTTACGACAAACGGGGCACGTCTTGTTAGAACTAAGCCACAGGTCGATGCATTCTTGATGAAAAACATGGCAGCAAACGGTCAACAACCTTAGCATGCTATCATCCTCGAACTCCATCAAGCAAATGGCACATTCGAGGGTATGCTTCTCTTTTCGAAGGTCCTTAACTGAGGCATAGAGGAAGGTAGGGAAGGCTTGAAGCAACAACGGGTCGAGGCCTCTAGAGGGAGAAGAAGAGTTAGCATTGTTAGGGGAAAGACGAACAAGGGTACCTGCACCACAACCAAAGCGTTGAAGGAGTTAGAACCTGATAAAGGGGCAAAAAAAAAAAAACTAACATAACATAACATACTAACATTTGCCTGTAAAATAAAAGTACATGCACCTGAGGTTGAACGTTGAAAGGCCCAAGTGTGGAGAATGCCAATGAAATAACATCTGCAGAAGTAGACAATGCTGAAACCAACAAAGCACACCACAACCAAGGCGAGGGTGAAAGCTATGAGAGCTGGTGGGGTGATGTATGATGAAGGTGGTGGTGGGATTTCAGAATCATCTAGTTTTGGTGGTGAAGACATTTCTTCACATTTATTTATTTGCTTAACAAAGTGGTATAAGGAACGGGCTTGTTATTATTCTTCAGTTTTCATACAGAGAAATTTAAGCATAGACAAGGGTGGTGCAAATGAAGCAAGGGAAATAATGAGGTAAAGTGGTGATGAGTTTTTTTCTTTTTCTTTTTCTTTTTGGTTTCTTGAAGGTGGGATTTTTAGGCACGGAATATAGAGAATCAAGGAGAATATATGTCGTCAATGTGTTATGACTTATGAGAGCACTAGATGGTAGCCTTTGGTTGCGGGAGCATTGGTATTGAGTTGAACGAGTCCTTATGAGGGCTTATGTCCGAACACTATCTAGGATAAATCTGAATCAATGGAAGTGTGTGGACTATTGTGTCTATCTTTGTAAAGCTCTTAAATCCTATCCAACTATGAGATAAAATTTATGTAAATAGTAATCCTGCATTATAAAGGAATAATTTAGTAGTTGAGGAAAAAATTGTACATTTATTTATATAAAATTTGTTTAAGATAAGAAGAAATTTATATATTTATCTTTTTTTCCTTCCCAAATACTCACCTTAACCCGAGAAAGGGAGAATGGGTTGCTAACATTAACAATAATGCTTTTTATACCATTAGAGTTGGTATCCATAGTACATCCATACAAATAAAGTTAGATATTATCTAGTATCGTATCAATTGGGTATATGTTCTTTGTTCGGAAGATTGACGTTCGGAAGTTCCCACGTTGTTGATGTAAACTTCAAAGTGGTCAGATTTGATTCAGTCGGTGTTGGACCTAGAATATGTGACTGGGATCGTTTTGCAAATCTTGAAGGTATCACAGATTTTTCTCCTGTAAACACTTGTTATGGTAGGCAGTGCCCTTAGAGATTGCTGCACTGCAATCATACCCACAATGTGGCAACAAAAGAACTTATTTGATCTTACGTGAAAAAATTTATGAAAATAAATTTAAACGTACAAAGCAGAGAAAGAGGCATTTATCTGTAAACAAACAACCAAAGCCTTTTTTCTCTATAGTTACGTCGAGATCGACTACATAAATAATCCATACCCCTGTGTCCTGTCATACACTAAATCTTTCAAAAAGTCATTTAGATATAAATCTTTTGTAATGATTTCAATTGGAGGCAGTTAGCTTAAAGACAACCAAAACCAAAAGTTAACCTTAAGAACCATTAGATATGTTAACTAACAAAAAAAGGAGAATGGAAAACCTTACATAAACATGAAGGCGCCCAAAAAACCCGGGCTCTCCAGTTCAGACAAAAAAGCATAAAGATACATTATAACATCACATCCAAAGGATATTACATACTCAGTTTCAAGGCAACACATGGGGGATTACAAGTCCTCATAAGTTATTTTCCTCGTTACCAACACAGGGAATGCAACTCTATTCGATGTCATCGATCCAATCACCATATATCCTACTAATTTTATCTGGACCTTTCCACTTCTGATGAGTTCTCTGCCCTGGTCTCTGAATCACAATGGAAGGCCTTTGTGAAGGAACCCCAATATGATAGACATCAGAATGAGCAACTGGAGTAACTGATGCAACCACAATATCAGCAGGAGTTTTTGAAGGTACTCCCCCCTGTTTTGTGTCAGGAGTACCAGCAGAAGCTGTGTCTCTATTTTCTCCCTCCACAAACCCACCCCATGTTGGTGCAATTCTGTAGTCAAGATATCAGGTTCAGAGTTTTTCATGAAAATGGCTTACTAGGTACAATTTTGACAGATAAACAGTATAAGCCACCAAAATGTTGGTATGTGCCAACATCAGAGAAAATGTCCTCAAATGTACTAACGGGGACAAGCACCGACACACTGAATGACTGAAACTGTGAAATAGCATTACAATCATTCCCCAAGAAGACATTCAAATAATACAAATGAGCATATAGAAATAACAATAAGTAACTGCATGCATTGGTTGAATTGTGCATACAAGACAATAAGTAACTTATCCAGACGACTTCGTCTCAACTAACAGAATCCATAACATAACTATGCTGAATAGCAATAATACCTTAAGAATAAGATTAAGAATCATCATCTTATGCTCTTGTTTATTGCTATGAAGTCCAATCTCTAACCAATTTCACATTCACAATATCACAAAACATGATATTGCATTAGGTAACTTCAGAGGGACACAGCCTTAGGGATAGACAAAGGATGATAGAATAAATAAGAGAGGAAAAAAGCAAGCAAAATTCCTTCTACTCCAACATTACTTGTACACATTTGCGTTTTCTAAGAAACTTTCATAATTACATTTACTAATACTTTTAGCAAGATCTGGGCTTTTGCCCCAGATTGTTGACCTCGTGCAACTTTTTCTTGATTTAAAATGAGAAAGCAAAAATCAAAATCTATTGTGCCATGTAATTATAAATCATTGAAGTATTAAAGGATATATATTCCTCTATTACATTAGTTTTGTAAGTTAAAGATAAGTTTATGCAAAATTTTGTTGTTCCTTATACATAGATTAAGGTAGAAAATAGGTTGTAAAAATAGTTGATTTTCTTCATTCCTTGTTTCTCAACTAGATTGTTGCACTACCTAGCCTAATATGTATCTTGAAAGATGCTACTGTTAGTTGGACAAAACTTAATGCTTGAGTGCTTAACTAAATCAGCTTCTCATTCTCATATAGGTCTAACTTCATTTGTAAGTACCTAAAAAAAAAAACAGATGCTTAGCATGTGTGTGTTCTAATGAAGTTTCCTTTCCTTCAATGCTGCTTCCAATGTGGATGCAGCAGTTGCCAAAAAGTGCATCAGTGTAAGCTTTGATCGATTCCATCTATATGACATCCAAACCATCTTTTCATTCTGAGCCCACAAGTTAGGAAGCTAAGCATTTTATACCATATTCTCAAACTTGAGGCTGGAGTTGAAAGAAATAAATAAATAGGTGATGGGACCAAAGTATTGAGGCATACAAGGCATAAGAAAAATAACTGTAAAAATCAAAGAAAGAACAATATGTTAATTGAGAAACACTAGGAAGTAAAAAAATTGAAATAAGAATTCACCCTGCTCAGAAGTGTTAATTGATGGACAACCTATGAAGCAGAATACTTCAAAATAGTAAGCCGTGTCCACGCACACATCCATATCTAGCACTTGACGGACACTTTGAGATGCTCCCAAATCCTAATTGTATTATGCAATTTTTTGCTTTTGCTTTTTGAATTTTTATATCATCATATATGTTATATGACAATGTCACAATAATTACATAAATGTTAACATTTTATTATGTTTATAATAATCACTCATGCTAACTTTTAAAATATTATTTCTCTCTTTTAATTTAAGATTTTGTCCTTTTATGTTAACCTTATATTAATTTTAATATCTAGTATAAAAGTTATGTCTTGTCTTTGTAGTTTCTAAAACACAAATTCTGAAAATTATAGTTGGACCATAGAATGAAGAGTAGCACTAACAATGCGTCACAATTACAAAGAATCATTGTTTAGGAGAAGCATTAACATTAATTAACCTCATAAAAAACATGGAAAGGCAAAGAGGAAGATACCTGCAGCACCATGAGCGAAATGGCATTTGTTCCCAAACGGACAATACCCTGTCATTTCCCATTTATTGCAAATCCTCGTCTTCCAATTGGAAGGCTTCAAATTGGGCCCACCCCCACCACCAGCAGCAGCAGCAGAAGCAGAAGCACCACCGCCACCGCTGCCGCCGCCACCACCAGCATACCCTCCAGGTCCTAAACTTATAGCCACACTCTCTCTATTCCTGGATTGCTCATCATGCAAAAAGGTGCAACTATCCCCATAGGGACACCCTTCCTCAGTGTAAAACTTCTTGCAATGCCTCCCCTTATACGACCTCTGCGTCTCCCCTGAATACCCCGAAAGCGACGGAATCTGAAACTCCTCCCTCGGCGGCACCGCCCTATCCTCCTCGTGCGCCGCCACGATCTCCTGCCAGTTCGGCGGCGGCCGCCGCAGCTCCTCGATGCTGTGCGCGAAGTTGCAGTTCGTGATGTAAGGGCACGTGCCGGCGCGGAACTTGCAGCATAGCTTCGTCTTGAAGAACATCTTCCCTATCGCCCTCGAACGGTTGTTGCCGGACGACGTCGTTGCGTCCTGCGAGTTCCTCGGTCTCTTCGAGTTGGACGGAGTGGATTCCGCCTCGTTGTTGTTCCAGAATCTGTAATCTTCTTCCGTTGCCCAAACGGATTGGTCGCCTGAGCCGGAGGAGGACCAGTTTTCGCCGCCGGTGATTATTTGAACCACGTTGCCGTCTCGGTTATGATCCATTACTGCCAGAATGCGCACAAAATGAAGATTTTGGAAAACCCTAATGAGTTTGGGGCAGAAAGTGAAGATTTTTGGGAAATCTGAGGAGTGGGTAGGTAATTTAAGTTTAGTTAGGTGAGAATTGAGACAAAGACACACACCTAGGACTATCCTAAAGCAGATTGGGTATCAGACAAACAAATTTGAAAGACGAACACAATAAGAAGTGAGGTAAAGTGAGGAGAGGATGTAGATCTATGGGCTACATCTACAGTAGCGAGTGAATGAAGTTAGGGAAAAAGAAAAGAAAATCAGGAATGAGGGGTGGGATTGAAAGCATGTTTTTAAGATAACGGGAGTGGATTGAAGAATGAAGGTAGATACACACAGGAGTGGTGCGCCTCATCCAGTTGGAACCAAAAATGGAAAATAAGTTCCGAAGATTTTCATTTCTTAAAAAATGGTAATAGCTTTTGTCAAAAATAAAAATAAAAATGGTAATAGCATTTGTATCGATGCAACTCATTGAAGTTATTTAACAGCATTTCAAATGAGTTATTTAAGAATTGCATGATATTTAGTAACAAAAAAAAAAAAAAAAAAAGAGTTGCATAACGTTAATCAATCCTTCCATATTCAGTTGCATCATTAGAGTGGATTTAAGTCATTAGAGTGGATTTAAGTGTGATTGAGAAAGTTGAAAAAAAAAATTATGCTGATAATCAATTTTTATATAATCGATTATAGATTATAATCTGTTTTTGTTTTGATCTGTTTCCTGAAAAGCGCTTTTAAGATAATCTATTTCATTTGGGCAGTGTAAAAAACTTACTTTTACATTGCAAATTATCAAAAAGGGTATAAAGTTTTTTTTTTTTTGGTTTCCCAGGGTATCCTCCGAGCGCAACTACGGAGATTAATCCCTCGAGTCGGCTAAGACCATAAAGGTTGCAAAGCTCTCCCTCGAGATTTTTAATGCTGCTGCATTCCCAGAGTTAGGATTCGAATTCAAGACTTCTGATTAAGCTGGTATAAAGTTATTTGTTTATATTTATAATAATTTGGTGCTTTTTTAAATATTGAACCTTGTTGATTTTTTTTTTTAATATTTGTCACCACATTTTTTTTTCTATTATAAAAAAATTAATGAAACTTATAATTTTTTTTAATGATTATAAAAGCAAACATGTGAAGCACGAGAACAAAGGAGCAGAGCACCTCACATGAAATTTCTTTTTGATAGAAACACAATAATGTAATATGACATAAACACAAGCACCGTAACATTGCGACAGTGCCATTGGTTTTGGATGGACCATGAGTAATGCAATACGATAGAATCAGTTTACGTCTTATAGGAGAGTCGAAACAGTTGAGGGAAAGTTGGGGAAAAGAGTTCTGTGACGAAAAATAATCAAGTGAAAGTCATCTAACAGTTCTTTTTAGTTGATAGCATGAAAATAGCATTTTTCTTAAAAAAAAAAAATGCTTTTCTTAAAATATAAGCAAACAAAACAGATTACTTTAAAAACTGCTTTTTTTTCTTTCCAAAAACAGTTAAAACTCAAATAATCCAGCATTTTCAAACAAGCATCAAGTGGATAAAAGTTGCTTATAACAGTTGTGACACCTGGGGCTAACGAGAGTGGAGAGTGGTCATCGATGCTAAGGGAAGCACGATCAAGAAGCGGCTCATACCATGCTTTTAGACGGAGGGACACATGAATAATCTGATAGCACACAAGAACGAAAGAGATCTGAGACTGTGTAGTTATGGGGACTATATAATTGAAGATGACTTATAAGAAGTGATTAGTACTACCTATAACAACAAGATGCATCTTCTTTTTGGAATCTCATCACTTAAGAACTTCACTCTTAACTCGTTAAGCATGCTTGACTTGGAGCCATTCTGTAATTGCTGACCTCATGGGAAATTTTCCTAAGAAGGGTGTGAGTGAGGACAAAACATGCTGAAAATACTTGTGTTGGTTTGTGGATGCAGTCGTCAATCCAAAAACAACCTGAGATATTGCAAGAGTCGCTTCTATCAGCAATCAATTTTCATATAAGAATCTCCAATAAATAAAAGGAGAAAGCAAAAATAGATAATTGCATAGGTTATCTTAATCGAGAAATTGATATAACAATAAATATGAATCAAGAAGTGGATAGCTTGAGAATTATTAGTAAACTTTTTATAATTGTACTGTTGAGTGAAAAGTTGTTTAAAGTAGTATAAAGTACATACAGGATGGATCTCACAAAATTTTTCTAGCTCATTTTCAGTTGCTTGTAAAAGCAACTCTTCTTACACAGGAATATCACCTCATCATGCTCCAATAATACAACTTAATAACCTTAATTTCGACCCCACACTTATCTCTGAAACAAAATTAAAGGCAAACTGGAAGTGACCTTCTTGCATTGGTTAAGAAATTGGGGGTTGAAACTTTTTATTGGAAATATTAGTTTTTAACTTTCCAATATATTAAAGAATTTAATTTTAAAATAATGATAATTTTATTATTTTGTAAGAAACAAATATTTTTCTTATCACATTTAGAATTAAGTCCATTCATAAAAGTATTGTTTTCATACAAGTAATATTCACTTGTTTTATAAGTAGTTTTGTCAACATATATGCCTTTAGGATATGTAAGTAAAGAAATCAACTATAAAAATTATTAATGAAAAATATAAATAATTAATATATTAAAACAAAAAAGATGATCACTACTTTATTTCTTAAGTAATTATTAATGAATAATAAAGTGTATAAAAAAAAGAATGAATAATAATTATTTTTTATTTTGTTAACACATGTCTTAAATACACAATTAATAACAAGAAGGAGTTGCATGAATAGGGTTCGATCCCCTCCCCCCACCCCCTCTAACAACTAACCCACTAATTTCTAACCATTTGGCTTATAAAAAAAAAACAAAAAAAAATTATTTATTATTAAAAAAATTGATTTTTCTTTGGTAGGGTAAGAATACTAGGAGTGGACATCCACCCGAAGCCCGACCCGAAACCGACATATCCAAAAAAAAAAAATATCAGGCAACTGGCGGGTTCAATTGGTTGCTCGGGTGATCGGTTTAAATTTCTCAGTTTGAGATAGTTTCACTCGGACAGGGATGTCAATTTGTACCCTACCCATTGGGTACCCGCAAAAATTACCCACGATGGGTAGGGTAATTACCCGCACAATGGGTGAGGGTACGAGTACAGGTAATTACCCTTAAATTTGAACGGGTATGGGTACGGGTACGGGTACTATGGTACTCACCCCATCCCACACCCGCATATATGTATATGTATATATAATTATTTATTTATTTATATTACTAATATATATAATTTTAACGATAATACAAATTTTAAAACCAAAATTAATCTAAATATTCTTAACTTTCTAAACCTAATTGCATATATAATTCCTTTTTTGATGTTTTTATCTATTCAAATATTTTGATTTGTAATGTTTTATGAGTAAATTTAAAAAACCTTTGTATCGTTTTTTTAATTGTTATAACGTTCATTTTGTTATTTATTACTTTTAAACAGTTAAAGTGCGGGTATGGGTATTTAGGTACCTAGAGGGTACGGATAATGGTACTAAAGTTGCTACCCACGCGGACACCGGTCCGGTATGGGTAATTTTTCCAAACACGGGTATGGGGACGGGTACTATAGTATCCTACCCAAACCCTATCCATTCTCATCCCTAGTCTCGGATTGGCTAAATCTTTTGGTGAATTCTTCGGTGACAAGCCAATATTTTGGGTAAAATTTACCTTGCACCATTGGCCCAATCAATTTGTGCCAACTCAATTAAAATATCCATGTCTGCACCAGGTTGTTCATACTTATAATTTTGTGTTGTGGCTCATCCAACTTTTTATTTTATGATTCGAGGGACTTGTTTGTAAAATTAAACTAAAAATCATTTTTAACTTTTACTTTTTTATCTTACAATCAGATAACCCCTTTATCAAAATCAAAATTGAAGCTACAGTATTTGTCTTCCTCTAACATTGAATCCTAGTTGTTATCATCTTCATTGAATGCCACCCTGAGCTCCAGCCCGTCGTCCTTCATCTTTAATACCGTATTAGCCCAAAGAAAACCTTTCTCATAGGATAGTGATGTGAAAAGGGCATGTGGGACTGAGGTTCTTAGGTTTGATTTTTATGGTCCCCTTGATTTTTATCGTCCTTCACCTATCCAGAGTCCTTCTGGATTCTACATCGGACAACCACAACCAAATAATCGTTCTCCCCCAAAGCTAATTGCGCAGACACGGACATGCCCCTGGGTAGGTAGATTATATTATATTTATTTTAGAATTCATTATTTTGATTGAAACACTGACGCCCCTATTTTCTATCCAATGCAGTGGCTATCATTTTTGTTTAAACCTGCAAATCAAATGGCCTAACCAAGGAGATCACAGTTGCAGCCTTTCTCTTTGGCAGATTTGAAGCGGACAATCTGGAATTGTTAGTAGGAAGATGAACACGATGGGCTAGAGCTCAGGGCGGCGTTCAATGAAGATAATAATAACTAGGGTTTAATGTTGAGAAGATGAACACTGTAGCTTCAATTTTGATTTTGACGAATGGGTTATCTGATTGTAAAGATAAAAAGTAAAAGTTAAAAATGATTTTTAATTTAATTATGCAAACAAGCCCCTGAGGTCAAAACATAAAATAAAAAGCTGGACGGGCCACAACACAAAACTATAAGTATGAACAACCTGGTGCATATTTTAATTGATTTGACACAAACTGGTTGGGCCATAAGTGCAAGGCAAATTTTACCCGAAATATTGGATTGGCACCGAAGAATTCACCAAATTTTTTTTCGACACCGACCGAATCCAAACGACTGTGGGGTTAATATTTCTTCTCAATATCCCATATATCATTTATCTAGTCTGAGAAAAGTGAAAACCATAACAGATAAGCTCACCCAACCAACCCTTTGTGTCTTGAATCTTCTTCTCTTCTCAGACTCTGAACCCTTCCCCCTCCCCCTCTCTCTCTCTCGTCTGGCACCTCCTCTGGCCCGTCTGGCCGCAGATTTGAGCTCACCAGATTTTCCCAAGTGTGTCTCCAGCCAGAACTGCCTCGTTCTGCTCCAACCGGCGGGCCGCTCTACCATAAGCTCACTAGATCTGTCTTCATCTTTCACTCCGCCGTGAGCTCACCAGATCTGCGCCAGAGAAGAGAAGACGAAAGAACGCAAGAAGGATGCGAGAGGAACCTTCACGTCTTCGACCTACGGTGGCGATGCGCCATCATCTGTCTTCCTCCGGTGGCGCTGCGCCGCCATTTGTCTCTGCTAGTCTGGTGAGTGCCTGAATGGTGGCTCTGGTTGAAAGGAACGACTAGGGTTAGCAAGGGGAAGCTGATATGGGAGATTGAAAACTGGATCCGGGTTTTGGCCCAAAATTGAAATGGTCTAGAAAATAAAAGTGTCCAACCCGTCCTAACCCAACCGTCCCAAGCTGTGATCCGCCAACCCGAGACCCGCCCAAACCGATAGACCCAACAGACGGAAATGGGTTGCCTATATAGTTGGGCGGGTTGGTTCGGTTTGGGCCGTTTGGGCCTGAATCTGACCGAACCCAACCGTTGTCCAACCCTACAGAATACCCATATCTTATTTTTTTTTAATTACCTTCTAAAAATACATACCCTCATAAATCCCCATCCAAACACACCATTAGAGTACCTTCTCATCCGATAGGTGAAGAACTAATCTCTTATAATACAATTAGACCTCTTAGCAGAGACTTTTTCAATAGTATTTTTTTCCACATACATAAATTCAGGGATCAAATGATGGAGCACATACTTCAGAATTCCAATTCCCTTCCACTTGGACCGACATACCTCTATCAAATATTTCAAATTATATGAAATGGCATCAAGATGCATTGGCCAACGTTTACTACTACTACGAGGCATTTTCCACTTTTGCTTTGTTTTCAACTAGTGTAGTTGCCCGTGCGTGTCGCACGAGAACTTATCATATAAATTTTATTTTTTTAATGTTTCGAAATTATTTTTATATGAAGTGGATGTATGAGAATTTGGTTTAAAATATGTATATCAAGACATGCATTGATTAAATTAATATCAATGTACAAAATAATTATATTAGGAACCAATACTACCACATATTTTCTATTGATATTATTTCTTGACGGAACAAATTTTTTCTCAAATGTTGTTTCAATAATGACATTTATGTTTTCATCCCCGATTGGTATCTCTATACATTACAGGAATGGGTTACAGTTGCAATTATAAAACTTTCTTTTACAATATGGTAGCACATAGATTGTGAAAATTGTTAAGCTTAGAAGCCTACAATATGTAAAGAAATTACGTTCAAAGCTAGTGTTAGAACCCATGACATCGTGCAATTAGTCTGCCGAGTTTATGTAAATTTCCTGTGCAGATATCTATTGTTTTATACAATTTATTTGTGAACCTTCTATATTTTGATATTCCTGCTATTTATTGCATTGAAAAGAAAGTATTTAATTGAAATTTATAAGACTGATAAAATACCATTGAAATTCCTGTGTTTATGGTAAGGGACTTAGGCACCTTAAGCAAGTGGTCAGGGGTTCGAATCCTGGCTCTTGTGTATGGAGAAAACCTGGTTGGGAGGAGAGAACCCACCTTGTGTGCCCAACAAGTTTCCCGACGGAGATTAGTCACTGCTAACGATAATGAATACTTCGTACCTATATCATGGTTAAAAAAAAAAAAGAGACATATTCTAAAGAGAAAAACAACACAAATTTATTGGAGAAGTAAAAAAAATATTTCAAGCCATCTAGGCCGTGATCCAACAATTCCAAACCACTAGTACAGAGACCCGTGGGAAAACATTTTAATCACAATCATAAAAATAATGTTTAAGATATAATTCAACTATAGCAAAATTCAGGGATCGAATGATGGAGTACATACTTCAGAATTCCAAGTCTCTCCCACTTGGACCAACATCCATCTATCAAATATTTCAAATTATATTAAATGGCATCAATATTCATTGACCAACGTTTACCACTACTAGGAGGCATTTTCCACTTCTGCATTGTTTTCAATCTTTCCATATGTTTGTGGGCCTTGTGGCAACCGTACCCCTACTCTTTGCTCGCTCTGCTGTGCGCATTGGGTTCCAGATTGTCCACCGTGGATAAGGCCTATGTCATGCCTCTATGGTCCATATTGCTTAATCTCTACGGCCTAGAGTTCTACTTTCGTACAAGGCTTTGACTCGTACTCTAAATCAAAATTTATTCTCCAAGGTACAAAAATTGTTCATTGTTTTCTTCTCGTTTCTTTCTCAGAACCTGAAAAATTGGATCCTTTCAAGTGTCAATAATGGGGCCCAAAAAAGTGAGATATTGAATATGATAGTGCATGTTTGGTGGGAGCTTCTATAATGCACCCTCAAAATTCCGGTGTACATGCTCCTTACTAAGGTTGACTCGTTGATTTATATGCAAATTTGATTGATGGCGGAGATTGATTGTTTTTTACCTGCTAATACTCAAGATGCATGATGCACCCTAATTTAGGTGGTGCATTGTAGAATCACCCCATGTTTGGTTAGGATTATATTGAACGCCGACGCTTCATTTCTCCATCCGGGGGCAAGTTTTCCTACTTTTTAGCTTTGCTTCAACGCTATTTTAAATGCCACTTGGCGTTAAAGAAAATCCTAAACATATGTGATATCCGTGAAAACTTTTCGTAGCCAAAGAAATTGCTCCTAATAGTTCTTAAAGTCTCTTATTCTCATTCTTCATGTTTTCCCTTATCTAGTCATTTTGATATGAATCTATTTCAAATATAATTGTACGAAGTCATTTTGGAGATATACAAATAATTCAAACCACTTTGATAGTATAATAGCAAGGTTGATATGCTTAAGGGGGGAAGAACCGAAGAATACAGAGAATCTTTCCAAACATGGGCTTTCTTTAGAGATGAGTGGTGGTGTCAAAACTGAATTCTTTTCATCACATGACTGGAGAAGAGAACGAAGTCACTAAATCAGTCCATTCATATGTAAGTTCTACACACTTGTCCGTCAGATTAAGAGCACAGTCTTGCATGTTTTTTTTTTTTTTTTCCTTTCTAATTATCCATTACGAATTAAAGAATAATCAGTCAAATCAAAAGCATTAGTATTTATTGGAGGGAAATTTCAACCCACATTATTCTCATCAAGGCATTTGCATCATATAGGCTGGCTGACGATAAGTAGAACATCTGATTCACTAATTGTTGTTCACGTGCGTTTCCTTTCACTCCTTTGAAGCTCACCTCCAATCTTTTTTTTTTTTTTTTGTTAAATTTCATTGCTTTATGTATCTCCAAAGTCCAAACACAGTGCTTTGCAACTTCGGTTGTGAATAGGGATGACAACGAGTGTTTTGCCCAATGAGTATCTACAAAAAATTACCTATAATGGATAAGAATATAGGACAATTATCCGTTTAATGGGTATGAGTACGTGGACGAGTAATTATCTACAAAATTTAATGGCTATGGATGTGGGTCAATTACTTTAGTACTCACCCCGTCACATACCCCCACATGTATATGTTTATATATTTATACATATAATTACAATATATCAAATTAATAAAATAAAGAGAAATGTTTCGGTGACACATTTCCTTACACCTTACACCGTATAGTGTCGTACAGTGCGGCACTGTAGCACTTTTTTTTTTTTTTTTTTAAGTTTTGGTTTTTTTTAAATGTTATTTTTTGATAAATAAATTTTTTGGTTAAGTATGTGTAATTATCTGGTGAATCATGTACAAATATCTGGTGAATGGGTTTTTTTGAGAAATAAAATTTTTCGTTAAGTGGTGAATCATGTACAAATATTTGGTGAATTCAGTTCATTATCTGGTGAACGGATTTTTTTGAGAAATAAATTTTTTGGTTAAGTATGTGCAAATATCTGGTGAATTCAATTCATTATCTGGTGAATGGGTTTTTTTGAGAAATAAATTTTTTCGTTAAGTATGTGCAAATATCTGGTGTATCATGTACAAATATCTGGTGAATTCAATTCATTATCTGGTGAATGTGTTTTTTGAGCAATAAAATTTTTCGTTAAGTATGTGCAAATATCTGGTGCAAATATCTGGTGAATTATGTACAAATATCTGGTGAATTCAATTCATTATCTGGTGAATTGATTTTTTTGAGTATGTGCAAATATCTGGTGAATCAGGTACAAATATCTGGTGAATTTAGTTCATTATCTGGTTAATGGATTTTTTTATAAATAAAATTTTATTTTTTATAAAAACAACTAAAATTTAAAAAAAAAATAAAAAAAATAAACACTACAGTACCGCACAGTGCAGCTACAGTGCCGCACAGTTCGGCACTGTACGGTGTAAGCCGTATGGTGTAGCATTTTTGTGTCATGCTATCAGCTCTCTAAAATAAAATGTGACATAGGTTAAGTGAAATACTTTCCTTTCTACGTTTCTACTTTTCTTTCTGCTGTAGCCTAATACTAATATTTTCTACACTGCAGTTGCCACTTTCCAATTATCACTAGGGTATTTTTAATCAATTTTCTTTTTAAATTTATTGATTGTTCATAGTTAATTAAAGTGCGGATATTAGGTGTAGGGATGAGTACTTAGGGCCTGTTTGGTTTACATTTTCATTTCATATTTTTATTTTCTAAATTTATATTGATTTTAAATTGCTAACAAGATAATGGAAGGCTCCTACAATAAACAATTGTGACAAATAGATGATGGAAGGCTAGTTAGGAAGCATTTCCGGAAACAATGAAAACAACTATTTGACATTTTCAAAATTTCTAGAAATGCTGGATGTGTTTTCAAAATTTGAAAAATAAAATGATGTGGCAAATACTAAAATCAATACATATTTTAGAAAATGAAAACAGGAAATGAAAATGCAAACCAAACAGGCCGTTAGGTATCCAATAGGTGAAGGTATGGATATTAAAGTTACTACCCACGCGGGTATGTGTTTCGATATGGGCATTTTAAAAAACCTGGGTATGAGAACGAGTACTATAGTACCCTATCCATTGTCATCGCTAGTTGTGAAATTTGAAATAGTTTATCAATATTGATAGAATAGTGGGGCCTAACTCCACTTTAAAAATTAGCTTATAAAAAGAGGGTTGTCCAAATTATTATAAATGATCATTCATTCGTACTCTCAATGATGTGAGACTCTAATATTAAAATTAAACTTAAAGTTAAATTGAGTATATTAGAGTTTTCTCATTTTTTTTACTAGAGTTTATTTGTGATACATTGTTAGTGTAAATTATTATACACTATCAATCAATCACACTTATTTTATAATGAATTTTAAGATAATTATGATAAAATCAAAACACTTGAACGATATATAATTTATGATTAATCGACAGCATAAAAAAAATTGGTACGTCGGTAAATTTTTTATTAAAAAAGGTGAAAATTCTTTCTATCACCAAGACAAGCTACCAATTTTTTTTTAGGAAAAACCCAAAATTGGACCCTGAAAAATTTAGAGGACCTATTTTTGGTCCCTAAAAAAATAAATTATTCATTTAGTCCTTCAAAATTATAAACTCAAGACATATTGGACCCTTCTTCCGGCCAAGATACTTATAAATTATTACATTTTATGGGGAGAAAAGCTAAAAATAGATAAGTATAATTATTTCATAACATAGAAATAAATAAAGAAATGACTATTTGATTAAGAAAATATTAATTTGTTGTATGCAATATGGAACATACATACAGTTTTTTCTAACATTGTACACACAAATCTTATCCCGCATATGAAGAGCTATCCTGAGGTGATTGCTCTCGTCACAGTTCAAAAATACGACCATTGAAGTCAAGCCTCAAAGTCCACCATCAATTTGTTCAACTTCTTATTGCTTATTCTTTGTTCGATAAAACTCTTGCCATGGTCACTGCTGCAGAGGATAAAAGAAATTTCAGTTCAACATGTCACTCAAGAGTCAAGACTACTCAAAATTCAAAGAAACCAAAAAAAAAAAAGTAAATGATAAAATTACTCCTACAAAATGTATAGCTTGTTATGTTAATCTTTAATTGATAAAAATTACTTCTAAGATTTTTACATGTATATTTCATAATTTAATTTAGGCCAAGCCTTGATAAAAATTGCTTCTAAAATATTTAGTAGGTTAAATTAGTCCATAACATTAACTTAAATAATATAACACACATTCAAAAACTTTGTAAGTAAATTTCAATATGAGTAACTAATATGGCATTGTATCTTTCACGAACTAATGTTACCAACTGCTCAAAACAAAAGACACACTGACCTTTGCGGCAAGGAAGAAGAAGCAGCAGGGGTCAACTGGCGGGCGAGCTGAACGGCGTCGTCGTGGGTGTTGATGATGTGATTGAAGCACAAATAACGACCGTAGGATGAGACATCCTCGTAGACACATACGTGGGCATCTACCAAGAAACCCAAATCAACGGTGACGAACACCCCATCCTCGTACATCTCAGCAGCTCCTCTCAAGTAGGGGTTCATGATGGAGAGATCATGACCCATCAGCAAGGCAGTGTTGATGGACACCATATTCACTCCCCTGTCCATTGCCAACGCCCACGCTGTTTTCTCTGCCAGCGTCTTTGACATCCCATGCCATAACTGTTTCCACAGCACAGCACAATCAATTATTCACTCTTAACTTTTTTCCTTAACAAAAATGACATTTGTACGATTCCAAAGTAACCAATTATTCAACATTTATGCAGCTAGATTCATTTATTACTTATTATTATTTTTCAATTTTGCAACAAACCCAAATGTGAAAAGTGAAAATTTGGATGGCAATGGTGTCGAAAAAGAATTTAATTGGTATCTATCGTTAATATAAAAGAAATTTACATTGTTAATTAAATATAAATTATTACATCATTAAAAATGAGTGACTCTTATCATAATTACAACTTTCACATAAAATGATCTATGATTGATTGATAATGTAAAAAACTTTGCCGTGATAATATATCAAAAATGTACCTCACCTCATATACGATATATGTGGAAGAATCATACCAAACATAATTAGATTAATAATTACATATGTGACATAATAATGTATATACCTTGAATTTACTACAGAAATTGACATCACTCCAGTGTCTCTCATCCAAATCTAGCTCCATGGTCTTGCGATCCTCCCTCCAAACCACTGCGGTTGCTGAGGATGTGAAAACAACTTTATCAATGGTTTCTGTTTGAGCACAAGCTTCAAGCACGTTGTGTGCAGCTCTCACCTCCACGTCTGCCATGTGTTCCTTCATGTTACCAACACAAGTGATCAGTTTTTGACACAACTTTTGGACCACTTGTTTTCAATCCAGTACAATAGTACATTTTTTTTTTGTTTACCAGTACAATAGTATATTAATCATTTTATTAGAAAGTGCTCTGGTAAAATAAACCGTATTAAACTTTGCCACCAAACTTCTGTTGCAATTCAATAAATTAATCATAATACCGCAACGACTGATATAGTAATCAAATTTATATTATAAAAAATGTTTTAATAAAATTCAAATCATTACAGCTCTAAAAAAGTTGAATCATTGAATGTGTTCCATGTTGCGTGGAAAATCTGTCAATATTTCATAATGATTAGTAATACTTTATTAAATAAAATATTGATTTGATATTATACTCAATGAAATAAGCAAAGAAGCACATGGTTGGAAGTTATTAACGAGGCCCAATAACAATGACATGTGAACTTAGCTATAAATTGACTAGGAAAGTTAACTAGCTCAAAATACGTAGTACGTCTCAGTTGCTTCGTTGTCATGAACTGGCAGATGGAAGGGGGAAAAGTAAGTGGGAAACTAAGGCAAATTAAGCCTACCACAATTGAGCTACTTGTTTTGAAGACTAACGCAAACAAATACTGCTATAGTGCTATTTAACCCAACCACCATCCCCCAACAAAAAGCGCATGCATTAATTAACTCTTCAATTTTCTTTTATTTTTAATTTTTATTGTGAGGCAGGTGTTCCAGGAGAGGAATATCCCAAATTATCCTCCATAAATCTGGTTCCATAAGATTTGTTAAATCAACTGAGCTTTTGTTTACAATTTTTAATATAGATTACTAGTATGGTTCAATTATTTATGTAGATGGTAAGACTTTCAGAACATATGTGAACCTTGTTTAAGATAATATAAAATGATTTCCCTAAGTTAATTCCTAGGAAGGAAAAGAGATGGAGCTTACATCATAGTTGGGTTGGTCAAGGGGTGGTTCAAAAGTGTAGAACAAGCCAGAGCAGCCTCTGAACGCATCCATGATGCTATGGTAATCAAATGGGTCTGACCGAAAAATCTTGAGCTTGTCGGGATCAGCAGAAATCCCATTGAGTAGCTCTTCCCCTGAGAAACAATCCCAAAGTAAAACAATTTCATTTTTCAAGGAAGAGCAATTAATTATTAAAGGTACTATGAAATGAAATATATACCATGTTTTTGAACGGAGGCGTGTACGGTGTAGCCCCTTTGGAGGAGTCTCTGGACCAGCTGAAGCCCAGTTGGCCCGAAGCGTCCATGACACAACTGTGTGACTACTTGGTTCGAATGAAGGTGCCATGTAGATATGTTGTTGTGTAAGTTGTGTTGCGATTGTAGAGGGTTTATATCACAGAGAGATTGAGGAGGTATGAGTTAGATATTAGATATATAAATAAAGAAGGGGCGGCATAGCATTGAAAGAGTGTGGAGGGTAGATAGGAAAGAAGGAAGGAGGTAGTTGTCTTTTGGGAGATGGACACGCGCGCACACCCAAACATGGAATAGGAGTCAGAGGAGAGAGGATGGATTGGGGGCTTTCGAGTTTCAATTTTCAACCATGATAAATGTAGGTTGGTGGGAATGTGAGACTGCCTCCTTACGCCTCTTAATTTTCCATTTCCAGTATTTAAATAAAGGATTTTAAAGTGTACACGCACTTTAGATTATTATTATTACTATCCTCATCATCATTAATTGCTAAATAAGTATATATTTTCTATCATGTGCAACTTTGCATATGTTAAAGAATCATAAAATAGAATATTATATTAAAAAGAGTAGCTTTTAGGTTTCCAATGAATTATAAATACACAACTTTCAATTCAATATTTATATTTTAATTTCTTACATGTGCAGAGTTGCACGGGTTAAGAAAATCGATAAGTAAATACTCCCTCCGGATCGTTAATATAAGAAACAAAACCCTAAAATACACAAACCAAGAAAATGCATTGAAATAAGCTGACTGTAATTAATATTCATATAAATTTCCAAA